>CAXAMN010000947.1:393192-503934 GCA_963970005.1 Durusdinium trenchii
GACCTGTCGATCGAATGAACGATGGTCGAACTGCTTGCAAATTCACAATATATAATGTATACATATTTTTGTTGATAACGTAAGAAGTGACTCATTCCCTGAAGAGTTGGAACGATGGCATTGTTTGGAAGAATTTGGACCGCCCGACCAGGCCTCGGTCCATCAGATGCAGAGCCTCGCATTGGGATTGCCCTGGCTGCCAGATGTTCCAGTCTTCAGTGGCTTAGACTTACGAGTCCAAGAGATGAGTATGCTGAATAATAGGACACCAGACACGTTTTAAGCGTTTTTGGTTGGTTTTTTGGATTTCACCACTTCACAACCCAAGGCATATGCAAACTGCAAAAGCTGCCAACCTCAAGCCTGGCAGTCAATAGGTAGGTCCAACTTCTATCAGCAACATAGACATGAGTCACATGAGATGGATGTGAGAATGCAACGACTCCTAACCAGGACCCGTTGGTAAAAGGATCTAAAGGGCAAAATAGACTCCCTCTTCTGATACGCATCCAGATGATTCTTGGTCAACTTACAAAAGGACTTCAGCGCCATGAACCGCGTGCCAACATACATGCAAAGTATCACCTGAGCCAAAATGCTTCACGCTCCGAATCTTCAGAAACTTCTACTTTCGCTACAGTTGGTGCCCTGCACTGCCTGAAGAGTCGGGAAAAAATCGCTCAAAATCCGAAGCGCTCTGTTCGTCGCTGAACTTGCGAAGCAATCGAACCGGTGCCCGAATCAGTTGGTTCTCTTAACTTTTGGGGTGCCAAAGAATGGCCTAGCAGCTAGTAGCACTTCCTCAAAGCTGCAGGAAAGACTACAGCAGATGTGTTTCTATTTGCTGTTTTTCGACTACTGGATTGTGAACTGGTCACTTCAGCATGGTTATCGGAATGAAGACTTATTAGTATGAGCTAATTGTAATAGATATATATATATAGTTAAATATATGTCTTTTCAGGCTCGCTACAAGCTCTTAACACTTTCAGGTGGTGATCAGCTTGTCAACCTGAGTGGTGAACCGACCCTTGAAACATGCCATCTTTCTGTGTGTGGAGGTAGAGGTAGAGGTAGGCTGGGTATGGGTGAGTATGGCTGCTCACTCGGCAGTTTTGAGGGGCTCCCTTGAAAAGAATAGGGCTTGCAGAGTGAGAAAACATGGTGTTGAGGGTGAAAATCAGCTTGCACATGTTTGAGCAAACAGAAAGAACGTTGACAACAAAACACTGGCTGCGACCCTTTGCTTCACCGTGTTAGCTCCTTTGCCTTGCTGTGCAGGTGGTATAGAAGCAAGCTTCACACATGAAGAGATCAAAGACTTAGTCTTCCATTCCAATGCTATTGAACTGCTCTCCGACCTGACGGTCCTTGAGAGGGTGAGCCACAACAGCACGGTGCTCGTGCCCAACAGCTCGCACGGTGTCCGAGCCGTGCCGCTCTTGGAGTGGTACAAGGAGCCGGTCATGAAGCTCGGAGCGTTCGGTCTGTCGGCATCGCGTCGGCCTCGTTTCGGCCTGACAGGACCCACTACTGAGTCTGAAAGTAGCCGATAGTCGCAGCCGATAGTCCAGACAGATTGATGCGGTTCGGAATCATCCTCACATCTTTTTGCAGTCAGTGGAACCACCCCGATGGCCTGCGAGATGAGCCTTTCCCACTACATGGGGTGTATTTTGGTGGGGAGACCCCCAACCAAGTGATTTTGACATAGTTTCCTTCTTCTTCCAGGTGGTTGAAATGGGGGGAGACCCCTATTTCAATAAACAGGCATCAATACGACTGGTAGGTTTGTGTTTTGACGTGTTTTCCTTGGGGTACTTTTCCGAGTGACCTGCCCGCGACAACCACGCCGCTCAAAAAATGCGCAGAAGCGGTGATGTTCCTCGGTGGATAATTACCCTCATCCGGTCTCACCCGTCAAAAAGACCGAACAATTTAACTATATAAATGATATTATCTATTTAACTAACCGTAATTAAGTAAACAGTTTTAATACATAATGATATAAGTTCAATTTAGCTGAAATAAATGTGTGTCAGCTTCAGGAAACTTCAGAGGCTTTTCACCTCGGAGCCCGCCCAGCAGCTTGGCCTGGCACCCCTAGCAGAAGCCTTGAAGCCCGGGCACCGCGTGGCAGAGTTGTGTCAGGCGATTTGCGGCAATTGGTCCGGGCGCGAACAAGCAACGACTTCGAGAAAGGACAAGAAGGCCTGTGGTTTTGGGGAGATGAAGCTCTGACCTGTTTGAGGCGACTTGTTGTCTCTAAGTGTGAGCAGTCCGATGGCCCAGCCAAATCGAAGACTTGCCGGGTAGAGAGAGGTCGGAAGGTGATTTGTTTGTTGGAAGGTGATGTCTATTGGCCACTGTCTCCGGATGGTTCCAAAAGTCTTTTGTTCCAACCGTCTCCATCGTCCAGCTGCCGGTCTAAAACACGTTTCTCGATGCAGTCGGTCAAGGACTTGAACATTCGAGTGCCACCACTTGGACCTTTGGGGAGGATCGTTGGGTCAAGATGATTCTGCAACGTTGGAGTGTTATAGACATCCAATAGACATCCATGATCATAAATATGGGTCAGGGGATCCTGCAATGCGTGTTTGGCCAAGTCACAAAGGACATTTTTATAGATCGAAGCTTAATTCGCTCATTTGCAGACAAAAGTGTCCCCAACTTCGCTCGAATAGACCCACCTCCCGTGGCCAGGTCTTCATCTCCTTGTGCCCGGTCGGTGTTGACCAACGAGATGTGTGGAAAGAGCCCTTAGCCTTGGTCGTGGGTCTTGCCCGTCCGTTGCCAATAAAGAGCCTCGTGGGATTGGAGGCCATTCGCCCAACACTGCAGTCCTTCTGGGAAACGGCCACAGAACGTCTGGGAAACGGCCACTGGCGTGATCAAGCCCTTCGACCCGACGTCTCATGTACGGAGCCCATTTTGGCGGTGTGGCCACTGCGGCTCGCCGGGGGAGCGAGCATGATGCAAGATCCTCATTTGATACCATACTCAGACGGAACAGCAATAGTAATCATGGACATCACCGTCCTGAAGTGTAGGGGCGGCTGGACTCAATCGTCCCAGTCACTGGGAGGGCCAGCACTCACAGAAGCAGCTTGCGTACGAAGCATTGCTGCAGCCCATGTGGCTTGGCAAGAGTGGGCATACTTGCTGGTCTTTGTGGGCAAGAAGCACCTAGGTCTGAACGTAGTACGTTTGAAGTGGATTTTGAAGGCCGGTGTTTGAGGATGTTTCATCGGTAGAAGGTCTGCCCCTATCTTCAATTAAGTTCCATCGGCCGCAATTCAACAGTCAGATTTTTGTTGGGTGCCAACCTCCAAACAGAACCCGCCAGTCAGGCCCTGAACCTGGAAAAGATGGTAGGTTGGAGGCCATTGCTATTAGGCCAGCGGCCAGCGGCTGGGTTCGCCTCAGGTGTGGGACTTCGGTGAGTCCCACGCCGAAACCGAGCCGAGGCAGACGGTGGTGCAGGGGACGAAGGAGGATGGCAGACAGTGGTCGCACCACCAGTCACTGCACGCGGCAAACAAAGCATTGGTGGCTTCAAAACGATGGATCATGTTTAGACCGTTAACCTAGAATTGCCCAGAGTGGTTGGTTCCAATATGTTCCAATGATAAATAGCCATAGGTGTCACTTCCAGAAGTAGGGAAGACTGGAGTCGCTGACAGGATGCCGAAGATGCCCTTTCTTTAATACATGGACGTCGATGTTCTCCTCTTGCTCATCCTTCCTATGCTTTGTCTTGTTCTCCTTCTTCTTCATCTTTTTAATCTTCTTCTGCTTCTACTTCCTGTTTTTGTTTATTTTGCCAGCAGAATACTGTGGAGATATCCAATTGATTCCAATTGTGCATCCAGTTGCCAATCCTTCGTATCTAGTAGCATGGGATGAGCCGACAACTTGCAATGCCGATGGTGCTACAAAGACTGGATAGCACATGATAGCACCAACAGCATACTCTCCCAGCTGTTCAATCAAACTAATCATGTAAAGCTTGTGCTCCAGGCTTCTCTCATGTTCTCTCATCATCAGCTCTTTTCTCGCTCTGAATTTATTTAGGAAGTAGGAATCCAGATTTAAAGCTTAACAATCAAGATTCAGGATTTAAGACTCAGGCTGTGTGGGAGTCTGGATTGAAATCACAAATTAGGGGTTAGGAACTGGACATGGGACCCTGGAACCAAGGCCCATGCTTGCCCGCATGTATGTTATCATTTCTTGAAACTTACTTTGAAATGAACGAACATGCATGAACTATTTAACAACTGTCTCACCAGGATTTCTTGGCTTTGGTCTCGCCAGCCTGGCGTTCCTTCGACTTCGATCTCCCCAGCGGGAAACGCCAGCACGCTCAAGCAGCCTTCGGCGCTTGGTGGTCAGTGCTGCGGATGCTGTGGGCGGAGGCTGGAGCTCTCTTGGGATGCAGTCAGAAGAGTGGCGGCGTGGCACGGAATTTCATGTGACTGGCGAAACGACAAACACATCACATGGCGTGGTAATGTTTGGTATGGTTTGGTGGAACACCCCTTGGAAAAGAGAGAAAGATAGTTTATCTCCGAGTGTAGCCCCCCAAAAACCTTCTTGTCAGGACTGAGGCCGCCGTGGCCCAATGCAAACCAACTTGCGGCATGTTGGTCTAGTGAGGTCCGATGAGAGGAGATTGGAGCAGATGGACAATAAAAAACAACTCACAGAAGATTTCTGAAACACCTGGGAGTTCTACTACATCAAGAACTTTATAGAATCAAGAAGGTCTGTAGGGCCTAGGCATCATCCACTTCTGACCAAAGGGTTTGGTTCATTTGACTGGAGGTGCCACTCACGTGGTGCGCCGTCCCTCCTCTGCCCAGTTCCCTCAGCTTCAATCATCTCGCAGCCTCGTGGAAGTTCCAAACGCCCAGGGCCCAAACCAAAGAGCTTAAGGGGAAAACTCTATAGGAATCTCAGAATTTGTTTTTTAGGAAGCCCCAAGCACGTACAGGAAACCCATGGTTTGGGGTATGAAAACAACGGTTTCCTTAGATTTTCCCTTAAAGCCATTGAGTGAAGCGAAGATCGCAAGGTACTGAGCCTCGTGAGCTTTGCCTTTGGGCCGTCCTGGGCCGCTTAGCAGATGAACTGCGGCCATGGGAAGACTTTGTTGCATCTGACGCTACTAGACTGCTCAGTGCCTCCATGCTGCTTGGATGGCTGGCCATGAAGCAGGTCATTTACTGTGCAGATTGGGAGGATGAAGAGAGTGGAGAAATCCGCTGTGAGTGTGGAATTCCACTCGACAGCTCCGAAAAGACAGCTAGCAAACGTGTATCCTTGATGCCTGCGGTGGCTGCTGCCAGAGAGTTTTTGCAACTCATGGCCGAGATCGTTGTGGCCGGTGAGGTGTCCAATGTTCAAAAGCTCTACACCAACACCCTCTCCAACGAGGACTGGCAGGTGCGACACGTGTATTAACACGCGAGCTCGATCGAAGTCCATGAGACTCGGTGAGTCTGTTTCCCCAGTCCGGTGAGGCTCCGCTTTTGGCTTTGGACCTTTAGGTTGTGAGCCCTCTTTTGCGACCGGGACGTCTGACCATGTGTGTATCCTCCGAAGGCATGTTGGACCCCTTTATTTATATCCCCTAATAATAGACAAAATCAATGCAAGCATCAATTTTTGACTGAACTTTGGAGTGTGTCAACTGGCGATCTATTGTGAAGCTCACAGTTCAGCCACCGAACATTAGAATGTCACAACAATGTGTCATAGCGAGTTCGCCAAACTGAACACCCAGTAAAACGACCCACCTGGTCACTGACCGCACCTCCTTTTGTTCGTCCCGTCCTTCCGTCAGAAGGTGGTGTCCAGCTGTGTGCTCCAAGCTGGAGGAAAGACCCAACGCTATCTATTGCTGGATCGGATGGACCTTCGTTTGCCTCCCCGTGCCCGACGGCGGATGGCCCACAGTGATGGCCCGCTGCCGGCCGATGAACTCTTTCGAGAAGAGGCGGAGGACAAGCAAAAGTGCGGTCAGACTTGGGGTGTTGGGACGTAGAATTTGGGATCTTCTTGAAGTGCTTTGAAGCATGAAGACTTAATGTTTCGAAGATGTTGGCCGTACTGGAAAAGTGAATCTTTTGGAAGCCTTTGGCGAAACCTGCTATATATAGTATCAGGACGGTGCTGGCTTACTGACAGTGACTGTGAGTCGTTGGGCAGGGGTCTCACACCAGGTGCTCAGTCCGGAGATCACTTTTTGGTCCTCCCTCCAGGGGATGGAAATCTGCATGTTCCCTCCTCTCCATACTTTCAGATTCCCCACATTCCAAAGGCAACAATTCCCGAGAAGCATGCACAAAAGAGGGCAATGTGCAAATACTGCATGGCCCATCTAGTTCGCTGTTTGAGCTGGGTTTGCTCTGAGTGTTCTTTCCCACGGTTTGTCTCTGTCATGTGTCTTCATACATGTCTCAGTGTTGCTTCCACTGGTCCTCCCAAACCTGGATGGATAGTCCCTGTTTCTTCAACAAGAAGTTTAACCATCTAAAAAACACAAATACACAGATCGATACTGTATGTTTCACTGTGATTGAACGTTTCACTGCGAAAACTCTGCTTGGAGGAACTCACGTTCAACCTTTGAACTTAACAGTATAAACTAAGCTTACAATATGAACAGCCCCAAGAATCGTCAGATGATTTTGTTATATCTTGCTGGAGCCACAACGAACCAACCAACCAACCAGCCAGCCAGCCAACCAACCAGGGATTACTAAGGCCAGTAGATCCCGAACAACACCAACCCAGTCTGAGGGAGTGGCAAGGTCACCATCGGTCACCATGACCCAAAAGCGCGGTGATCCGCGCAGTGCTTCGCTTCTCCCGATGATCAGCTCCTTGCGCAGCAGACTCCCAAGGCAGGTCCTCGTGATGAGCCGCTCTTCAGTGCTTTGGCGGATGCGGTGGCCGGGGGCCTCAAGGGCCTCAAGGGTGGGCAGGATGGCTGGTAGACAGTTCATGTGAGCCGTTCGATGATCAAGACACGTTCATTGAGGGTAGTTGAATATATGTAACCGGTGTTGGATATGTGTAGGTGGTGTTGGACAGTTTCTAGACACTTAGGAATCAGTGAAAGAGGCAGTGAAGAGATGTGAAGAGATGCCCCGAGACGCGTGGGTAAATCGAAGGACACAAGACTGCAGGACTTGGTCTATCGTTCGCTTTGGTTTCTAGGGCCGTGTTGGGGCTGTTTGTGTTTGTGCTGGTGTTTTGTGGGAGCAAAAGGACAGGCATTGCCAGCATTGCCCTTCATTGAAGGCATGATTACGAAGCAATAGTTGAAGAATAAGGCAAACTGTTTGGTTGACTGCCACAACCAACCATTTGTTTGATTCCATTTGTATACTTTGATGACGGTGTCACACTGGAAATCGGACGCCCGGGCCCAGATCCGTCGCGTCAGCGAACTGGAGCTGCTCGTCGGCACGTGGACGCGGTTGATGGGGGGCACCCGAGGATGAGCTGGTTTGGTTGCCGCGCAGGACGTTGGTTGAAAGGAAGGCATTGGATTTCGAAGGAGCTGAATCGGATTGGAGGAATGCAGTGGATTGAGAGTTTCATTGTGTGTAATGAATGTGTACAGTAAGCCAAATTATATAGAAGAACCAAGGCTTTGCAGCGGTGCATTCCATCCTGTTCATGTAGGCCAGGTAGGTGAAATGTGCCCTGCAAGTTTGGCGTAAAGGGCATCAGCGTTTTGACTCGACCCCTCATCTGACAAGAGTAGTTTAGAGTCCATTTGCTTTTTTCAGGGTTATCACTCTCTACCTCCACTACACTCCGACTCACTCAAATGGAAGTGATAAAGTAGTTTAAAGGAAAGTTGTCTTCCAAAAGGGACCCATGCCATTTTACATCCAAAAGGGACCCATCATGGGAGGTGCAAGCGGCTTCGCTTCGGAGCCAACCAGCGGTATGGCCACTCCAGCTGCGCGGCGCGCGGCGCCAGGCCGCTCCATGTGGCCAACCTCTGCTGGGCCTTCGCCAACGTGGCCCGCGCCGATGAGCCGGGGACGCCTGGAGGGAGCCACCGGGGCGACCGCGCCCACCCGACCAGACCGTGGGGGGGGCGCAGATCGGAAAGGAACAGAAGGGGATCAGAAGGGATGCGAAGAGGCAGATGATCATATCAGTTATCAGTTATCATATCATATACAGTATAGTATATTACAGTATATAATATACTTTGTCATTATATATATATATATATACTGTCTATTCAATATGCAGTTTTTGTAGTATAGAGACAAGTAGAATTTCCTCAGCTACGATACGGACACGCACATTGCCAAGTTCTTCTACACCGCTGGTGCCTGTTTGAAACTAGATGTGTGTTCCTGTTTCTTTGTATAACTTGGACAGGATACTGCAACAACAACAACTTGTTAATTGTGTGCTTTGGCACTCCTAATACCAGTAGCCACCAGTTAGCACTCCAAATTGGATCTTCAGCAATGATATGTTCAGTTGGGGATCACTATCGATGATTCTAGGATTCTAGGAGGACTAAGGGAGAGTGTACTTCCAAAGTAACAAGCCTGATTGAATTCCGGACTCAGTATGACTTATCAACTGCTTGCATGCCATGCTCATTCCAAGACTGCCCACTCCTCCAACTCTTAAAGGGAAGCACCTCCCACCACCTCCCACTCCCACCACCTCGCTGCTTCGCGGTGCGACCGCGACCCGACAGGATCAACGACCTGCGAAAGCCCGGCATGCGCCACGTGTCGCTGTTCCAAAGCCTCGGCCGTCGAGTGTCCAGGCCACGTCCTCGGTGCCGGGGCGGGTTGGAGAGAGCAAGCACATGGATTTGCCGCGGCTTTCCATGCGTATTTGGGGATGCTCCCCCCCCGCGGCATGGAAAGTCCATCAGGATTCAGCACTTTTTGCAGTGAAAGCGATGCTCCTGCTTTAATGATTCCATGACGAACTTGAGTAAAATGTCCTCTTGGTGGGTAAGATGCTGCCAAAGTGGTAGCTTTACATCCACACTAATCAGTCGGTGTGTGTTTTTCTTTTTGGTCTTTCTTTAAATCCTTTGTCTTTGTTGAATCCTGATGAATCCTGTCTCAGGTCAGGACTAGGATTCGTCTTCGGGGATCACATCGCCTCTACCCACCAAATCCTCCAGCAGGTCACGGAAGTGCCGCACGACCGCCGTCGGTCGCCCCGTCCGTCGCCCCGTCCGTCGCTCGACGTCTCGGTGCCGCAAGGCTCGCCGGGGAGCTGCTGCCGCAACACCACGCTTCGATCCTGTGGGCCTTCGCCAGCTGCGAGGCGAACGGAGAGACCGGGAGGAAGAGGAGAGAACGGAGGTGATTCCGTGTTGTTTGGATGGATAGATGGGAGGACTGGTGGAATCAGAGGATGGAACCTGTGGATCTAGTGCTGGATCGCTGGTAGGATAGGTCCGTAGGACAGCCCCCCTCCAACGGCGATCACTGGAGGGGTTCCATGACGGAAAACATGGTCCAATTTTCGCCCTGCTTCTCTGAAAAGCACTGAGTCTAATGCTAATGCACAATTATACACAGCAGTGGTTGGTTGCAGGAACTCCGGGCGGTTTTTCCCAGGTGTTCAGACCTTCCTTTGCCTGGGCGAAAGAAAGCGGGGGAAAGATCTGTCGCCGAGTCCAACCGAAAACACTCCAAGGTCGACGGGACGACGAGGTTCGCAGAAACCGTGTTCATCCGCTGCGGTGTTTTTGCGGTCTTCGGGTGAAGGTTGAATGAATTTCCCGGCCTCCTAGAGGTGAATCCCCCGACAATGGGGAACATGTTTGTTCTGTTTCCCCAGTTTCTGGACAGCAAATCCAAGGGTTGGCGTATGTGAGAGATGACTACTTCATGCCATGTGTGAATCAGAATACTTGAATTACTGTACTTCAGTACATCCCGGTTCCATCAGTAATTTCAGTTCACACGACGACTCGACTCGGCGACTCACACTGGTCCCTCACCAGACTCTCCAGTTCCACTGGTCAAGCAGCGCAGGTCAAGGATGGTGTGTCCGCACTGATCGACCACATGTTCCCAGCGATGCAAGCAAGGCCAGTTGAACTGCTCGCATTGATTAGTCGACGTCGTTTCCTGCGGATATTGAGACCTCTCGCATCAAATACGTGGATCTTGGTATTTCTTGAATTGGTTGTTGCGAGATTGCAAGAAGACATGTGTTGGAGAACGTGTGAAAGAGATTGAAAGAGCCCTTCAGCAGAGGAAGCATGCAGAAGCTCAAGCGCTAGTTGAAGGGCTGTGCTAAAGACTAAAGACCCCACTTGGTTTGATCCAAAGATATCAAAGAATCTAAGGGCCAAACAAACCAGGCACAGCTGATCACAGCTGTATACATACAGTCAGCCTGGAGCAGATAGAATTTGGACATCCAAAGAGCAATGGGAAACGGGTCATATCTTCGGTATGGTCATATTATTCTATCTACCCCAGGATGGTTGATGATGGTTGTAAGGTTATAAGTTTAGCTCACATGTGCGCGCTCGAGATCGATTGCGCCAAAACCCCGGGGACAACATCTCCCGAGCTTTGGTTTGCCTTGATGGAAATCGCAGTGCAGTTTCGCTGGATGTTTTAAAGATTGATAGCGTGATTTGCCGGACTTCCCTGCAACCTCGGGGTCGGTCTTTGACCGATGGGACCTTTTTGGGTCGACGGTGGAGACCCAACGTTTAGGCGGAAGGTGGGTTCCTTCAGGTGGGTTCAGGTGCATCCCCCCAAAAAAAAGGAACTTGGACTGAAAGATATCAGTGAGCTGTTTGGTTGTCAGCAGAGGCCTTCTCTATCTTTATCTATCTTTGGGAGATATGAACGTATTGAAACGTCCACATGTGTCTACATATAGCATCCGCTTGCGGGTAGTGTCACATGGAACAACATGGCGGTGCCTGTCTATCCCTGATATGCTCCTTCCTTCTCAGAAGGTGGATATATTGTCAATATTCCCTATATGAATCCATGTACCCTCCATACAAGGACTGAAATGGAAAGGGTTTGGACCGGGTTGGATCCTCCAAATATTTTTTCCATTGGAGAAGAAAACCCTGCCAATATAAAACTGTTTCTTCGAAACCAACCGACTTGGCCGTTGCGAATTCCTCCGGGTTCTTGCCTCTGCGCAGACCTGGGTCCTACGATGGTCGGCAAGCGCCATGGCTCAGTCGTTCCAGTTCGGTCGACGCGTTTGGAAGAAACACCGACGGCCCAAAGGGCTGAGGGTCCTCAGTTCGCTAGGGGTTTGGACCACAAAAATGGGGGGTTGAACCGAAGCAACATGTAGCAAGCAGTTGGTTCGGGTTGGTTCGGGAAAATCGATTTGGTCAACGGCTACACCTGGAGGGCACCAGGGTTCGTACATGGTGCATGCCGTGGTACTTGATGCAGGACCTTGAAGGCTATCGTCAGCATGGCTCTGACAGAGCAGACTCTTTCAATCAGAGTCTTGGACCCCAAACACTGTACCGGAAGAGCACGCCACTCATGGTACTCATGTCACTACGCTTTGCAATGCTCCGCTGTTCCCTGTGGAATTTATATATAATATTATACAGTATATAATATAGCCGCCCATCCAAACATGGACTTCAGTAGCTTCGAAGGGGTTTCCAATTGAATAATTTCCCTGCACTACTTGTGGATCTCCATTGGACACCTCTTTGAAGGTGTGTCAATCCCCATTTGACACTACGTATGTTTTTGGTGAGGTTCAATCTCAGATTCTCTCAGGACAAAGTTGGGGTGGGCGTTTGATACTATAGAGTCAGTGGGTGAATTTCAAAGGGGGAAATGGAGAGACTATAGACCTCAGAACCAACATGGAGAGGGAAACCCACCCGAAACAGTCCCCGTTCCGAAAGAATACCCACACAAAATACCGGACCCTTCCTACTCCCTTCCTAGTCCCTCCTCATGCAAAAAGCATGTTGCAAGGTCCACCTTCCACCTTCCGCTTTCCCACCCTGTTCTTTGAACCCGGGGACCCGGTCCGGTCAGGCTGCCGGGATGCTCTGGTCCCTGGCGGCGCCTCGGTCTTGGTTCGGAACACCGGCTCCGGGGTTCAAACAGCGGTGGGACTCCAGTGGGACGTCCTAAGTGTGTTCAGGTTCACATGGGACCAGCGATGGGAGTTCCCAAAACAGCCTGAGCTCTTCCAGGAGCTCTTCCAGGTGCCCTTGGATCCACTGCCTGTGCAGCGCATGATCCGCGCATCAGGCACCGAGGAGGTCTCGGAAAGTGAGAGGACACTGGGTACCTGCTGGATTGGTGCCTTTGGCAGCTGGCATGGCTCATGGTGTTCGATGGGACCCCATGGCGTGAACGGTCTTTCACCCCCTAAGCTCAGGGCTCCTGGCCCATATGCTCAGGTGACCGGTGGTATTCGACCCAGACCCCCCAACCACCCCACCCCTGGCCCATCTTCGAAACGGGTGGGACAGGAGCCCCCCAGGACCCTTGTGGTGTTTCATCACCTCTCGAACGAGATCGGCACCCTAGACGTTTCTGGTCGACCCGAACATGTGAACACCGGAAGAACGAGCTCGCCGTCCCTTTTGGTTCCTTTTGGCCGCACACCCTGAGGTGCTCCGAGAGCCACATCAGCCGTTGATGGACTTCCTGATTCATGAGGTTTGCCACACTGGAACCGTCTCTTGGTGGAATGATGTGGAGCCGGCACCGATGAGACGGCAAGCGCTTCGCTCGCCGAAGCCGGAACTGGACCTGGCAGTTCAGTTCGGAGTAGAAAGCAGATTTTGCTATATATATATACTGTGTATATTTGTTTATTTATTTAACTTGTCTTTTTAAACTGTAGAACTTCCTACAGAAGAGAGCTCGGATTTGACTTGATGTTCAACGGAAGGGTCCGTGTATAAGTGCAGGCCGCTGCTTTGACTTGATCGGACCCAATGATCCAGTGTTTGGGTTGTGTTCGTCCTTGCTCCAGCAGTCCAGCTCACTGTGGAAGAGCCTGGATCTCGGACATCACGTCTAACGCTGGAGAGATGGTCAGCGGTGTCTCCCCGAGGATCCAGTCCTTTTGATCCCGGTTTCGCTCACATAGAACTGCATGGAACTCCCCGAGCTTCGCCCTGTTCTGCTCCAAGAGACTGGACCGCCCCAGACAGACCCCCCAACTGATCGGCCACCCCCCAACTGGTCGGCATTCTGCTGGGACTCGTCCCGTCGACAGGTCGTGTTTGGTCGTCCCAGACGGGTCACACGCCATAAGGGCAGCAGAAGGGCGTGCCAAGCTTCCAGGGCCCCGGTGAGAAGCTTGTGGTGCCCCAAAGCTCAGCTGAGGAAGGGCTGATTCGAGATGGTCCTGCTCATTTGGCGTGGCTTGGATGGGTACGAAGTGCTTCCGATGACTTGACGCTGGGATGGAGCTGCCCAGAGTGTTTAGATTCAAGAACATCTCGACATCGAGCCTCCGGTTGTTGCCCAATGGATGCTGCAACAAATTGTGTAGCTTCAGCAACACAATTGTTCCACCCAGAAAACAGGTCACTTCAGTGGTCTCTCTGATTTGAAATCCTTAATGTCAGACTCCAAACAAAGGTCCTCAGCTTGGGGTGATGTGGTGCATGGTCCATCCGCTTCTCCTCTTTGTGCGGTCGGAAACCATTTGCCAGGTCCATCGTTTGGGCCACCGCACGATTCTCCAAGCCAAACCCTTTGGTCGCGCAGGCCGCGAGTGTGTGGAAGACGAAGACGGGCTAAGACACCTTTAAACCACTTCCCTCATGAGCCCATGCTGAGCCCATGCTGAGCCTCGTTGGATGGAAAGCCCAGAGTGGGGACAAGAAGCTACTAGGTGGAGGCCGTCACCACGAAGCCTTTCGCCTATAGCCTTTAGCCGACCGTCGCAGGCGCTGAGCGCGGCCCCGCGGCGTCTGGCCGCCGAGCTCGCCGGCGGCGCCGCGGAGCTCAGCGAGGGCCGAAGCCTGGGCGCCTGGGAAACCGGGTTCACGGTGGCGCCACGGGCGGGCGAGTGAAGGGTTGTGAATATGTGAATGGTGGGACCTTTGGGGGGTGGTCCCAAGAAAGCACTGGTGTTTTGGGAGGCCATCTTTGGGGCATGAGGGAGTTTGTTGGAGGGGAGGTTGAGGTTTCCTTGGATCCCCAATGTTGCCCTAGAGACCATGGAATCCACCAGACATGCTGCGGGTAGCGATCAAGGCTTCAAGTCCGCCCGAGTGTGGTCACGTGTGGTCGTGGGTTGTGGTGGCTGCTCCTGCGACTGCTGTCGTTGTGGCTGGTGGAGTTGTGGCAGTTGTTGGTGGTGGTTTGCCATAGTTTGCCTATGTCATATCACATCCCAGGAACATCTTTGGGTCAGCTCTTTGAGTGGTATCTTCACCTCCATGCCGGTACCACCAGGGATGATGTTATTTTGAGACAGGATTGCTCAGCACTGGCTTCCTCCCTGATTTAACGTTCAGAGGATGCCCATGAAGAAACTAGCCATTGTAGCGCTGCATGTTGCTACGTGTCATGTGCTTAGCTAGTTTGGATGAGTGTGGCAGTTCTGGCATGTTATGGCCTTAGGGAATAGGCATATTTTGTTTTGGTATACTGTATGTGTTCGTTCTCGTGTTCTATGATCCAAAGGTATCCCCTCTTCAACTTGGGAACCTCAACAATCCAACTTGACTCGTCTTCTCTCGGAAGCCGTTTTTTTCCCGGGCGGACCAGTGGACTGGCGGCGTTAGTGGACCACGACAGAGTGCATGGCACCCGATCGAGTCCAAGGCCTCCATAGGTCCGGGGTCGAAGCCTCTAAGGCTAAGGGCTTTGGGTCCCCTCAAGACCCTTGTTTTGGAGGGTCCGGATCCTCAGGGCACTCACCATGACCCGCTCACCCTGCGATGCGCAAAGCACCGCGCGCGAACAGGGCAGAACATTGCTGCGGTGGTTCGCTCCATGTACGTGCCTTGCCGTGAGTCTATGGGAATCCATGGTTTACATGCACATGTTGATGTGAGCCTGAGTTCACAAACGGGTGCCAACTGGCGGAAAGATCCATGACCAAACAGTTTATCATGTGTTGGTAATTAAACTATAGGTTCTTGTTCCCACCACTGGATTGAAGAAAGACGGATGTCTGTCGGAGTTCTAGTGGACATGCCCCTCACCTTGGAGCTGCATCTGAGGAATTGGGCTTAAGCAGCACAGCACGCACACTCCTCGATGAACTGGAGGCCGTTGAGCAGATGGTTCCAACGGAGCCCATGAGGGTGGGTCCAAACCCGGAGCCATAAACACCATGTGGCTTAACCTTCCAGGTATATAGGTCAACCAAGTTATCCTGCTTTTGACCCACAGCCATATGTTCCAATGGATGCTGGTAATGATAGAAGGAACCCGAGTGTCCTGAGGTGACTTCAAAGCTCAGGGTGACTTCAGATCCATGGTGAAGATTCTTGGGAGCGGATGTTTTTTTTCTGAAAATCACCCTGTCACAGTGGACCAGTGGTGATACGGCTTTGCAATGCCACTATCATACACTATCCGTGGCCCACCTGCGCAGGGTCCAAGCTAGAACATCCAGAGGAAAAGACCATTCCATTCTGAAGAAGAACACGAATTGGAGAAGAGAGCCTCAGAGCATCTGAATTCCCAGAATGCCAATTCGTGTTCTTTCGATTCTGAAGAAGAACCTCTTCATGATGCCTCAGAATGCCTCAGAGCATCCCATGATATCCCATGAACATGAGATGAGGTGTTTCTCCCTCAACGACCCACCGCCATTCGTCGTCCCACCGGAACCGGGTCGCCGTCGGTGCGGTGCTTGGGTCTTTCGTCCCCCCAAGACGTCGACTCAGTCGACCACGGGAGATCCGAGGAACCGGGGTGTACAAACTGTATCAGTTCGTTCATGAATTGGAGAAATCCAGCCGTAAATCATCGTATATAACTCCTTCCCACAATCTCCGAGTTCGTGAGTTCTGAACTTGAAGTGCTTGGGCGACGCTGTCTGGAGCGTTTTCTCGATCCATCCGATCGCCGCAAGGCCCTGGGCCTCTTGTCTCCTGGAATCGAGGAGCTCGCGCGAAAACGGAAGTGCGTTTTGAGACGATCTAAAGGAAAGAATGGTTTGAAAAAGCTCTTAGCCGTTTTGAGACTCATGGAAAAAATGGTTTGAAACAAGACAGCAAAGTGTTCAAAAGGTCCTCTTAGAAAGGGACCTGATTAAAGATAGGACCCAAACACCTTCCAGATTTGAGCTAAGAGTTCTGATGGAAGATAGATGAAGATGGGTGACTCAGAAGTGGATACACTTATGTCCACATTTCTACCTTGCAGATGGGACACCCTGGGTGACCTCGGGCCTGAAGAAAGTTGGCTGATGATTCTTTTCAGGCCAACTGAATCTCTTTTTGGTGCACCCTCACCCACAGGAAAGAGGACAAATCCCCATCCGTTGTTCGCACGGCGTGTTGAAGAGATTTGATCGCACGGCCATTGAAAATCTCCGGCTCACCTGGAAGTGGAACACCCCCTTTTAAAGGGACATCCTCTTCCATGTTTCCCACTTTCCAAGTGAGTGAACCGAGGGGCATGGTCTTCCAGACTTTCCGAAAAAAGCTCCACCCTATGAGTCGTCCGGTCATCGGGGGTGGTGAAACCGTTTCACGAAACGGCCGGGTATCGCGGTTCATCTCCACAGCTGAAGAGGCCTGGGCTGCTTGGCTTTGGGGTGCTTTTGCAGTTCAAGATTTGCAACTGGAAGTGAGAGCTTGGGCGGGTGTGAGCCTCAGACCCATTGTGACTGGTGACTGGTGACTCTGATCTGCTGACAGGTTCCACTTCGGGAGTGTTCCGCCCAAAAACACCTTTCTGGAAGCCAGGAAGATGCGCATGGTCCCATGGTCGTTTGCTGAAGTCCATCCACAGTTCTTAAGGGGGGGAAGATGTTGGTTTCTCGATCCAAATGATTTGAGCGATCTCATGCGCTCATTGACGACCACCGAGACGACCACCCACCGTGACGACCGCTCTGGGACCGACGAAGGACTGAAGTGATTGGAGAGACTGAGGCGTTGGTGGCGTCCTTGTTACACGAACGTATCGATGTGACGTGTTGCTCTAGTAGTGCCAGGAGCTACTGCGAATGCATCGATGTGACCTGTTTTGGCAGCATGATCACACTTGGCCCCGCATGTTTATGTGTCAGAATCTGCCCAACAACTGTCAGAGTCTGGGAGGCGAAATTGGCAGTGCACTCCCAAAACTGCTGAGGTTTTCATTGCTGATCCCAAAACTGCTGAACTGCACTTGTTCAGGGCCTCCTGTACTGGAGACAATCCATCAATGATTTACGGTGCCAAAACCAGACAAAAGCGATTCTCCTTCATTGTAGATACTTCTAAACATATACAGAACATTGGGGAACTGCAACAACCAAGAAGAAGCAGGAAGGAGACTGCAGCAAACTGGCCCAGGAAAACAATGCCAGGATATGCCGGGTCTATTCTTGGCATTAGTGATGTATTACAATTCTACGACCCTCAATCCTCCTGCTATGTGTGCTTTTGCCAGAATGTGCTTTTGAATCAGATCCGGCCAAATATGATATGTGTTCCTTGTTGCCCAGAAATTATTTCGCATTCAACTTAGGCCTGAGTGAAAGCTGTGAGGGGAGTGCACGAAGCTTCGTGGGGGGCTCAGCCTGGGTGGGGCAGCTTCGTTTTCCGTCTTCCCCTTTCACATCTTTTCACGGTTTGGAGGAGATACACAAGTGTGTCGGGGCCACTTGAAAACCGGAATTACATGCCCTACACCTCCAAGTACCTCCTCAGGTTCGGTGTTTAGACCCTCCTGGCACCCACCCCAGTCCCACCTTCTCAGAATGTACTTGGAGGCCTTAGGGATGTAATCAATCATTACATGTCGTTGTGCCCTTGTTGCGAATTATATATCGTTGTGCCCCAGCGTTGCGCTGCGAGAAGAGAACGCAGCGTTCCACCGGTGTGAACCGCCCCACCCACCGTCCGTAAAAGGGGACGGGTCCAGTTGGCCGATCGATCTAGCGGATGCATGCGGATGCATGCGCATGGTCCGATTGGGTTGGATCTCATGCCCTAGTTAATCTATGGGACTGGAATATTTGCCTACATTTGAGGTGATGTTCAGGTGTTTTAAGGGTCCATGTAGGTGAATATTCCATGCATGGATGGTCTGGGATGCGAAGAATCCAATCGGAATCCGTTTGGATGGGGGGCGAACCAGCAACGGGCAGCCTTGTTTCATGAAGGGCGACAGTGTGCGATGGTCGTTCTTCATGGGTGGGTGTCGTTCTGAACGGTTGGGGCCTGGGATGGACAGATGGAGTGACGACCGCAGAAATGTCTACCAGGTCGGGTCGAGAGAAGATCATGCACGGTCGCACGAGAAGCACCGAACCGCATCGATCGGACCAGAATCAGGATTCGGAACCGGTACTGGTAAGGTCTCTTGGTGTCTCCTGAGATATTTTTTCGGTGCAACTCTGAGAGCAAACTCAGAGCTATGGAGAGCGCCTCGTGGTGCAACTCTGAGAGCTGAGCTCAGTGGACGGAGAAAAAAGGAAGGAGAGTCGGTGTGCATCACATGGCTTCGCTTCGGAGAGCTCAGTTGGATTGCCAAGCCTCTGGGGGAACCAGAGCCCGAAGTCTGTGGGGCCTGGTGAAGGTGAGGGTTCGTGCTAGGCTGCTAGACGGTCTAGGCTGGTGAGCCGAGCAGGGCTGACACCTGGGGTCTCCATCTTCACCTTATAGCAGGGAGGAACTGGGAGCACCGGGAGGGAGTCCTGTAAGGTGCTGTCAGTGACGTGCTTGTCAGGGAAGAATCTGGATTCTTTTCAAGAAGCCCTTAAGAACAAGATGAACTAATTCCTGTACCATTTGTACTTTGAACTACTCAATTTGCCAGTCGTTCAAGAATCCCTCCATGTAGCTGTGGTTTGGCCCGGTAGGGCATGTGGCCACATCTTTGGATCACCGGAACGTGTGTTTCACTTCACCATCCCCTAGAAGTTCCTTGAAAACACATCACACAGGATTTCGGGGTGGCTCAAAGGCAAGACATTTTCTAGATGCTGAGCTCTTAAAATCATTGAATCCTTACAACAGGAATAACAGGCCCCCGGAGAAAATGGATAGCACTTATGAGCACTTATGTAATCTTATGATATCTTATGCAGACATATATGAATGATTATATTGAATGACATGTGCGGCACTCACGTCCGGTACGTGTTCATACTTTTTCATACGTGACGTGAAGCCACCGATGGGTGGATCTCCACTGGATGGTGGTTGCGCCGGGAGACCCTGAATTTGGCGTTCGCACGGCTTGGATCTGGACGGCCGGACTCACATGTGGGCTACTGCTTGGAATGATTCATCAGCCTAATGCAGGTGGTTTGGTGGACGAGATGAGCTTCTTTACATCACGTTGATCCTGTGTGTTCTATGATGATATTGTGTATTGTGAATATATATATATATGGCAAGGTGTGCAATGTTGACAGTTGATAAATCACCTCCCAGTTGGATTCTTTGCAATTTCTCATCTCCTTAAGGGGGGAGGTGATGACCGACAGATGCATTTTGCCCCATTCCAAGCTACTCAGCAATTGCTGGGTGACTTGAGCAGGTGCTGCTCCGAAGGTCTCCTGGGGTGCTAAGCTGTTCTCGTGCATCCTGATCAGCAGCCTCACTGGCTTGGCCATTCTCTTTCCACGCGGTCCAGTGGATGATCACGAAGATGACATTCTGAGGCAGGGTGGTTCAAACACAGAGTTTCCGTCTGTGAAATATCAGATTCGCACCGCGCACCTACAAAGAAAGAATCTGTTATATAATGTTATATAGGTTTTACATGGTTTTGCATGGTTTTACTTATTTCTGAGGATTCGAGTAACCCTGTTGCGAGGTTTTTCACTTTGGGATCATTGAGTGTGATTGCATTGCTTCATGTCCTGTGCCTTCTTAAGAGCCATCCACCATCCTGCTACATGACTGATGCCAAGTGGTGCATCTTTGGTATTTGGCTCGGTCGGATGAGCTATTGGCTTTACGAGATTTCCCTTGAGTATGG
This sequence comes from Durusdinium trenchii, assembly GCA_963970005.1. Classification (NCBI taxonomy): domain Eukaryota; class Dinophyceae; order Suessiales; family Symbiodiniaceae; genus Durusdinium; species Durusdinium trenchii. The sequence goes on from CAXAMN010000947.1 coordinate 413,349, forward strand.
CTGGAGGTCGTTCGCAAGCTTTCCTTTGTCCTTGAACTGTGGCTTCGACTCCGTGGTTTGCTGCTGGATTCTGATGCTCTTCCAGTGCAGACTTCAGGTGCAAGACCCGTTCGCTCCAGTACCCAGACGCTCCATGTATGGAATATATGCCTACATTGGGGTGCTTTGGGGGGGTCATGGGGGTCAATGTAAGCATATATATTCCATACATGGAGTGTATGGTATATATATATAGACCCCCATCATCCCCAATCTCTTTCGATCTTCAATCGACGGGTGTGTTTTTTCTCGGATCGGATCGCGGGTGCATCACGTCGCCTCTTTTTTGGGGTCGGAGCTGCAGAGCTGCAGTGGCGCGACTTGTTTGCGTTTTGAAACGAGGCCCTTCATGGAATCACAAGAACAGCTTCCAGACTTTGGCTTTACATCTTTGTGGTGGCCTTGGCAGCGGTTTTGTTTTGTGTTCCTTTTTGAGAGATATCTGAGATATCGTGGATTGTTCCAATCGAAGCCAAGAGGTCTCCAGGTCTCCCAAGAAATCGAGCGATCAGAGGCGGCCTTGTTCCTGACGTACTACTTCGAGGGCCTTCGCTTGGGCTACGATACACGCCTGGGTGACTGCTGCGGCTTGGCTGTGAGGCTGCCATTTCTGTGCTTCTGGGCTAGCTATATCATCAGTGTTTGCGTGTCCATCACAAACTGCATGGCGAGTTTGAGGATGGAATCTATGAAAGTTAGAGGTCTCGCCAAGCAACAGGCACATTGGACAGGGGATGACCTAGCTACGTGCGCTGGACCTAGCTGCTTGAGGAACCGAAACAAAACGCGATGACTTGCCAACCGACCAATGAACTTTGACACAACTCACAATCGAGCAATGAAATTCTATGAAGTTCTTGAGTCCCTTCTTCCTCCCCTCCTTGTGACCCATGTATCGTGATTCTTTTCTTCCCTTGTGTCCAGTCGTGAATATCGGACGTTGGAGTCTCCTGCAGATCCTGTGGGCCATTGGGATTCTGCGGATGGAGCGCGTGCTTTGTGCTGTCGTGGGCATCTCCTGGTTCCTCTCTTATTCACTTCAGGCTTTCGTGCTTGCACTGCAGACCTGGCAGCAGAACGACTATGCCTCTCAGATGGTCAGAGTTTTACTCACTCACAAATATTTTTTAAGGTGAACTTCTTGTGGGAAATAGGACTCCGTCGGACGGCTCAGGAAAGCAGTCAGGAATCTCTTTGGGGTTGGGTGGACATTTTGGGCCACGTGGATGGTGTCATCAGCTGCGTGAATTTAGCGTTCCTCTCGGGAATTCTTTGGCAGAGCTCCCCTCCTGCTGAAACAGATGCTGAAACAGAATCGAAGGCAAGACTCAGGGGCCTATCCTCAATGGCAAGCTTCCTGGAGGCTGGCGAGGAGCCCTTGTACCATGCCAAAATCGAAACTCGGCCAGTGGCTTTTTGGCTTGTTTTGATGCTTTTTGCTGGTCAACAGGCGTACCAAGTTTTGTACCCAGTTACCCAAACCCTTCCAGCTTAGTGGCAAAGAGGAAGAGTTGGCGCACCGTGGGATTCGTTTGGCATTCTTGCTGGATTTCTGGGAAGAGCTCTTGGAAGGGACGCTGATGCCAAGCTTTGATGCTGAATGGTCGCTGACCAATGACGTCGTCCGCTTGGCCATTATCCCCAGATCGCGTGTCGGAAGAGGTGGGAAAGCCTTAGCATCTATCTGGGAAAATTCGGTGTTGCCACGGAATATGGTCACACACAACTGGACCAACAGATTTGCTTGCCTCGTGGGAGGCATAGTGGCAGATGCTTTGAATGAGGGCACCTACGAAGAGCTTGCGGAGCAGTTGAATAGCGAAGAGGGTGTGGAGAAGCTGAGAAACAGGCTGTTGGAATGCGGAAAGATGGATGTAACCTACTGGGTTTGTGCCTTCTCCGTTAATCAGCATGCAAGCATTTGCGGCGGATATGGTCCTGAACCCCCAGAAGACACTCCTGAATGGCAAGCATGGGATCAGAAAAGATACGATTCTGTGAGTTTGCAGAAGTTCCCTCTTTGCCGTTGCTCTCAGCCCAAGATTTTAAGCCATGCAAACCCTGCTTGTGAGTTGAACAAGTTCGATGACATGATGCGATATTTGGACCGGCGAGTGTTACTATTTAGCCACGTGATCATCGTAGACCAACAGTTTGAGCTTCTTCGCAGGGCATGGTGTGTAGCTGAAATCGTCGAAGGAAATGTCTTAGGCACCTGTCCACAATTAGGTTCTTCTTTGAAGCAAGTGGGTAGGGATTACTTGCAGTAACCATCTAGTATGCTGTTTCCTCACATGCCTTTCACGCTGTTTCGCTCGCTCCCCCTTTCACAAGCACCGAGGCATTCCTGCGAAGATCAAAGTCTTTTCCCAAGCTGCCGTGGATGGCCACTACGACTGGCTCGCCGTCATGGATGTCCGGGACTGTTCCGCCTCGTCGGCGACGGACAAGGCGTTTATCTTGGGCAAGATCGCCGATGTGGAGGCCTTCAACCTGAAGCTACAACAGTTGGTCTTCAGTGCCGAAGGCGCGTTCTTGGCGGGCGTTCGAACGGCATGCGTTTTGTGTTTGCTCGAACAAAAAGGGAACGGAAAGAATAGATAAAGACAGAAGTATGTGCAAGATTCGTTGTTGGTCGAATGAAATAGTCTTCCAAGGAGCCATGTTTCCTCTGTGTGTGCTTTTGGGGAGTGTACATAATTTTGGCGCAACAGCTTCATTTCTACGTGGAAGGATGATTTTAATGCCATGTGTGTGTGTGTTTTTGTAATACCTGTGTGTGTGTGTGTTGGGGGGGGGGAGGACACGTTGACTCACACAAGTGCCCAAATACGTGTACCACGTACCCATGCTAGCAGACACATGTGTATAAAAAAATACATATCCTATAGAGAAGGGAATCTCTCACTGGCCATTGCATAGGTGGTGTGGAATCCGTGGAATTTGCCCAAGATGAGCAGAAAGTAAGCCTAATTGAACTTGTAAGTCGTCCATAAAAGTTGGTACATTGGGCTCGCCAATCGGAGGCGGTTGAACCCCTCCGTTTTCATTGAATTGGCTGTGGTTTGGTCACGGCTACTAGGGTAGGGGCCATCGCGACTCTACTAGGGTGGAGACCATGGTTTGGTCTCAGGTCTTTACGGGGAAACGTCCCTCTCTCTCTCTCGTTTTTTCGCAAGAGAAGAGCTTTCAAAAGCGGTCTTTGACCTGCAGGGATGGATGGAGTTTCTCTTTCCAATGAACCTGTTCCACTGAATGTCTTGACAACACTGAAAGAATGCCGAAAAAATATGAGAGGTTGCTCTTGGTCAAGAAGGCATAAAGAAATCTTTATGTTTTGCTTCTTTTTCGCCAAATCTAGTCCGCAACTCCCTTTTCTCATGGCTTTTCTCATGGCACAACTCCAGGCCTCTTCTCAGATTGGATTGATGGCCAAGAACGCTCCAGGCAAGTGGGTCGGATCCTGCGGCGCTGTCTCAGCAAGGCCCCGTCCACCGCGTCCACCCGGCTACACTGGCGCGACCTCGTGGGCTGGAGCGAGACGGAGGCGGAGGCGACATCGACCTCTTCTGAGACCGAGTCGGAGAAGTTGATGTGGTGAAATGGAGCTGGGAAGTTCTCGTGGATGCGATTTTTGCATCGTATTGGTCGCCCCACAACCCTTGACACCCAGTTTGGATGCCAGCAACGTCGCTAGACGGATGCAGCCCTTCGTTGATCCCAGTTCCGCAACACTTGATTTTAGCCGTGCGACTCGAGAAATGAGCAAAAGTGAACCCTGCCAGAAATGAGTTGTTTGCCAGAAACAAGCATGACAAAACGTTGCGAAATGAGATGTTCCTCGTTTTCTTTATGTTGGTCAATCCTAGACAAGAAAGAAGCAGCTGAACCCTTGGACCCTCCATTTTTGGGTGTCAATTCTGTCTCGAACCCAAGAGAAGAATTCCTGCAAGCGGCACCTTTGGAACCATCAAATCTGTGACGTCCGCCGGGCGTTCCGAACAGTTCCATGTTTGGTTCTACTGTAGCATAGGAAACCAATATCTCATGACAGCAACGGTGATAAGAGACGTTTTACAACGTTTCGGTGAAGCTTGGAGATGGAAGCGGTCGGTATAGGTGTTGGGGACCGAGCAACGGTGAGCATCCTCGACTTCTCCTTTTGGTTCCTGCATCGAGTCTCGGGGCTCTCCAGCACAGCCCTTCAGTGCCTGCAGCCACGAAAACCTGGCTGAGGCTGCGAGGCTGCATGAAATTCCAAGTTCTAGTTGGTCCAAGTTCCACCTGGAGGCCATCGCTAGTAGGTTCGAGGCCATCCCTAGTAGGTTGGAGGCCATCGCCATCGCTATTAGGTGCTCTAGTTGGTCACAGTTGGTCCAAGTTCCACGTTTGTGTGTGTTCCATTTGGAGTCCTATTTGTACTGCTCGACGGGTGGTCTAGGCTCGATCCTTTTTCCGGAACCCCCGGCTTGGCTCGACGTTGAGCTTCATGGAGCTTCGGTTGACCCAAGAGTTGTGGGATTCCACATCTGACAAATCTGATGTTGACACAACGTTCGATTCCATGGATGTTGATGTTTGGAATTTGACCGAAGAGTTGTGGGATTCCTGCGAAAGCTTCTCCACAACTGCAAGTGTCCTCAGCTGCAAATTCCACTGAACTGTTCATGTGAGGGACTTGAGGGGGGGATGTGGGACCGCAAAAGGATGCAAAAAAGGTTTCCAACACGGGTCACCAGCATAGCTTTGTGCCACTGTTTTACTTATGTGAAATACACAGACCCTTGGAAGCTGCCATGAATAGGTTTTGACATCGAGATGGGACCTGATTGTCCCTCATAAACCTCCGTAGAAACCAAGCGCCTCCTGACAGATAGGAAAAGAAGATTCTTTCTCATGATTGAAGGTTTTTCTTCGACAACCTATTCTTGTGTCAGCATGTTGCACAAGAACCAAATACACAAACTAAAGATGTTCACCGGAAGTATCTACTCTGTACATGCACTTATACCATCTTATACCCTTATTTTCTTTGGCTCAAGAACAAGGTGTGTCTTGTAGGCTGTTACCTTTTTGAAATACTATAAAACCAACAAGTCTCCGGAACGTATTGGAGCCAGCCACCCATGATGCGATGAGATGGATCTGGACGGTCAAATTGACAGGGCTGCGGATCACCAATGCCATCTTCGTCGTGTCTTCTTTGACCCTTGGAAGCGTGCTTCTTTTATCAAGCTCGCAACGATGTTGCGCGAACACGTGTTTCGCGCAATGGCTATTAGGTTTGGCATCTGGTTTGATCCTGGGTGTGCTCCATGTTCCTGACGCTGGCTTTGCACCAGATACGCCTTGGATTTGGAAGCTGGCATTTTGCATCTTCATATCCATCTGCACGATCTACACGGCCACCTTTCCATGGAACGCGAGAGTACACGGAAAAGGCAACAGGTGGCAAGTGTCGTGGACTCTTGCAGCGACTTGGACATGTTTTCAGCACCCAAACTCGCGTGTTTGTGGCTGGATTTGATGTGCTTTCAGCACGGCTTCTCATTTTTGGCGGCAAGTGCAAGGCCTGAACCATAGCATGTTGAAGGGTAGGAAGGAAGAGGTGTCCAGTTCTTAGTGAGTGAGAAAGTCCTGCAGCATCGCTTTCTTAGTACAGCGAGGTAATTGCATGGCTTGCGATTGTGTGCATCCTCAAGAAGCACCCACCTTCGAGTTATGCGTATGATGCCAAATGCTGCATCCTGGGCATCTGGCTGTCATGCTCTGTATTCCAAGTCTTCTATTATGCGAGGCCCTTCTTATGCGACCATGAGGATTCATGGCTGGTCAACAAGAACAATCAGTTCTTTCTGGCCTTTGCATTGACTACTGAAAGTGTCCTCTTGTCCTGGCTGCTCGGAGCTCAGCATCAAAGGCGCAAAAAAAACAAAGGGGACACTCAAGAATCAGGAAACAGGGGGAAAAAGAACTTGGAATGTGGTTTCCTTCGTTTTTGTTGAGGATACTTGTTTCCATCTTGTTCGGTTGTTGGTCTCCCTCAGAGACCATCGGTCGACGAATTGGTGCTACGGCTTGGGAAAGCGATTGGAACAAGTTATCCCACCACAAAGGGCCGGGGCGGGGTGTTTTTCACTTTCTTTCCGGTGCCACTTGAGACAGTGCCCGAAGGTGAGCTCCTCTGCAGATGGGAAAAGGGTTAATTACATGAGACATACTGGCTGAATCTGTTCAAGAAACGCTTTAATGACGGTGGCTGAAACTGACCCGAAACCATCTCTTTTGTGTCCTGCTTTGGACTCCATTTTTTCAGAGGTCACCATTTTGGTGGATGCACTTCTTGCTTCCAAATGTTTACAGCAAAATGATTGATTCCAGACAAGAGTTGTGCTTTGAAGCTTGCCTTTTGAAGCAGGCTCTCTTGAAAAGACTGGTCAGTGGTTGTACTTACGTTCTTTCAAACCAGCGTTTTCCGACCCGCCTTCCCACCAGACCCTCGCGCCCTCGCGTTTGCCATGAGCCCTACTCTAGCTGGTCAGTTCGGGTCTGTTTGGCCCGTGAACTGAGGATTTTCGTGATGTTCCAAACTCGATTTCGACTTTTGAGCCCCAACGCCACCGTGTCGGGCTCACGAACCTGGGCATATGTGCCCTGGTTGGACTCACAGGACGATTTCCGTGTCACGGGGTACGATGAAACGTGTCGCTAAAAACCGAAGTTTAACATGGTACGATGTACGTTCGCCTGGCTGGACTATTGAACTATCCTACACCGCAGACAGGGAAGAAGGGATCGACAGGACACCCAGACAGGATGGTCCAGGTGTAAAACTTTCAGAACGTCATTTCTTTGGATATGGACCTGATATGGGAGCTTCTCACATCGTTTTGGTGTCTTGGTGGGCAAAACAAAACCTTGATGCCATTTGCTTAATGCCATCCCCTGTGGGAGCTTGATGCTGATGCTAATGATAATGCTAATGGTACTGGGCATGCCAATGGTAATGCAAATGCTGATGCTAATAGCAATGGTAATGCTAATGCTAATGGGCCATAGTGCTGGTACTGGCTATTCACCCTTGACCTGTGGCAATGCTAATGGCAATGGTGATGATAATGCCATGAGCTTCATGCCATTCACCCTGTGACCTGTGGGAGCTTGATGCCCCACAGGGGGGGGGGGGTCGGCCAAAAAAGATTGGCAAAACATGATGCCACCAAAAAGCAACACCTTCTTTTTTTGGCCGACTCCCCTAGCAATACTACATAATACTACTACTCACGAGCAGACAACCACCACCTACCAACCACTACGAGGTCTCGTCCTCAAAGTCTGAACACCTTCAACATGCAAAGTACTAAAACAAGCGGTTTCGAGAACACTGGAAAAGACACACCCGTAAAACGTCCTTTTCTGTTTCTTTTCGACGTCGGAAAACATGTGCAACTCACCCTTCGCTGGAAGGATAGGGTATGTATCTGATTCCGGAAGCGTGCATGCCAGTTATGCTGCTCCATCGTAATCTTGAAGCTACGAGTAGCTCCTGGCATTACTACTATAAGCTACTAGCAGCTAGAAGCTTCCTTGGGAGGATGGAAGAAATTGCGCACCACCTGGGATGTACCAAATGCTCGTAAATAGTGGGAAATCCTCAATCCCCGAAAATCCGAGACATCGGACCTCGCCGGAGTCCGGGAGACGCAGCCAGGTCATTTGGGCCTTTGGCATCGTACGCGCTTTGTCTGCTGCGCTCTTGTTCTGCGGCTCACGGACTGTGGGCGCGGTTAGCTACTTGCTCGTGGCCGCTTGGAGTACGTCACAGATGCTCAAAGATGCCCAACAAATCGCCGAACCCTCGTGACTCCTGGGGTCTTCATTCACAAAAGTTCCATGCGTGTTATAGTGGAATCACTCGGGGACCCCGTTCTGCGGACCTTTTTGGGTCAAGGCTGACACTGAAGACATCTGAAGACTACTTCACGAACACACACCTATACGATATTGTATATGATTATAGTATGATATTAATATGTGTATATATATATATTGTTATGTAATGAATTATCGATCTGTATATCATATTTAGATGGCCTCGACCAAAGGGGTTCTCCTTATCTTAGATGCCTTTGAAACACCGTCATGATCGTGGCAGCTTAGATCGGCACGATCTCTTGAGGCTATGGCCTTCATCATGGTATGGGTGCCTTATAGCATCATGGTTTGCAGGACTGTCACCGGAAAAGCAGCACCGTGCCCCAGAAATTCCAGGATCAGCGCTGTAATGTAGGCTGTTGATTGACTCTATTTAAAGAATGTATAAACAACAGGTTTAAAAAAACACATGACATTTGGAGATGTAACATGTGTTTTGGTCGTCAACATGACAAATTAACTTCAGTTCGACACTCAGAACAGATCAGTGGGCCTTTTGCGATTCACTTTGAGGCAGTAAGTAGCACAGTAGCACAGTCCAGGCCCTGGGTCCAAAGTACACCACCATCGACCATCGCAGCGCCAATATACAAAAGAATTGGGAGGCAGGTGAGGCAGGAGGCATCATTTTTGTGTGATCCTATTCATTGACACTGCCAGTTTCGAAAGGGTTTCGCTCTATTCTATCCCACTATTGCGAAAGCCAGCTGACAGGCTAGGCTGAACTATTTTCTGCTTTCAGCAGTGAAAAAATAGGGTACCAAATTCATCATAATGTCATAGCCTGGTGGTGTCAATAGTGTTCAGGTGGAGGCTAGTTTTAGATTGTTGGTGATGCAGAAGATGCAAGCCAAAATTGGTAGCATCACTTGCTTCACCAAGTTGTATGCCCACAAGCTCAAGATGCCAAAACGAAACCTTTGCAAGATGTTCTTCTCAACTATGTCCAAAAGTGCAGGAAGCACACGATTCATTGCAACATCCATGAAATCAGAGCACGCCAAAGACCACCACCAAGTCCAAAGTGGTGCACCTGCCACGAAAAGTGAGCACCAAAATCGAACATGCGCAACGAGAGTGCAGTCAAGGCCGCCGTCGCCCAAGAGCACGGCGATCAGACCCAGCCTTTGGAATCACACGGGCTCTTCAGCACAGGACCTTGGCCCAGGGCGTCCAGGTGCTTTGGCAAGAAAGCCTTGAGGTGACCGGTTTGCCGTCCTTACAAGCTCAGTGAGCCGCCCGAGTCTTGCGGACGGAGCTTTGGATGATGGCCGTTGTGGGTGTCACGGAGTCACTCCCATGGCGGCTGGGCCCCGACATGGGTGCCGTTTTTGGTGTTTCTGGTGGAGAAAGTACTTTACATTCACATATTGACATATTTTGATATATTTTGAGTGTATATGTTTTCCTTTGATAATGGTACCATACTGGTGATAGAAGAGAAATGAATGGAATGTGTATTGCAGTGTTTATTTAATGGTGTTTGGAGGTCATAACTCTAATGTCAAATCACCAGAATTTCCGAGGTTTGTAATCATCTACATCAAGATGCTTGTGCTTTTCGCTCCAGAGCAAAAGGACTTGATCAAATCTGGCTATCCAGACCTAATGGCGCCTGCCCGTCATATTGGCGCGGCAGTGGATGCCATAGCACTGGCGCTCTTGTCGGGAATTCTTTGGCAGGGGAGTCCACCAGAGGAGGAGGTCGAGGAAATCCAAGTCAGGGCCCAATCCTTTGGTCGAAAAAACGCTCGACCAGAGCCAGGATCCATTGTATCATGTGAAGGTGGAAGAGCTGGCACACCGAGGAGTTCGTTTGGACGCCGGGTGCTGAAGAATGGTGAGGTGGGTGTTTACTTTCGTGTACAGTAGTTGTTTCTCCCATCTTCTCCCCAGTTTAGGGTGTTTTACAACCAATTTGTTCAGACTTCCTGAGAGTCTAAGGAATTGTGTTTTCATTTTAGCCGGGCAGTTAGGTCGTAGACTGAGCCTTGTTGATTTGGTTCCAAGATATTTTGAACTTTAACCTTGACTCGAAGCAAATCCAAGGACTCTTTGCTGGAATTCTGGGAAGAGCTTTTGGCCGGCGTACTGATGCCAAGCTTTGATGCTGAACGGTCGCTGACCAATGACGTGGTCCGTGGGGCCATTATCCCCAGATCGCGTGTCGGAACAGGTGGGAAAGCCTTAGTATCTATTTGGGAAAAGTCCGCCATGCCACAGAATATGGTCACACACAACTGGACCAACAGATTTGCTTGCCTCGTGGGAGGCATAGTGGCAGATGCTTTGAATGAGGACAAGTACCAAACAATTGCTGAGCAATTGAGTAGCGAAGAAGGGGTTGAGCTCTTGAAGCAACGGTTGGTTGAATGTGAAAAGATGGATGCAACATACTGGGTGTGTGCCTTTTCTGTGAACCAACATGCAAGTATTTGTGGCGGATACGGTCCAACGCCACCCAAGAATGCACCTGAATGGGAAGCATGGAACAAAAAAAAGATATGATTCTGTGAGTTTGCAGAAGTTTAGTCTTTGCTATTGCTTAGAGCCTAAGATTCTGAACCATTCCAACCCTGCATGTGAGCTGAACAAGTTCGACGATATGATGCGATTTCTACACGAACGAGTGGCCATGTTTGGACAGGTCCTTGTAGTTGATGAGCAATTTGAAGTGCTCTACCGGGCCTGGTGCGTAGCTGAAGTCATGGAGGCAAACTTCTTGGACATTCCAACAAGAGTCAAAGTCCTTTCGCAGGATGCAGTGGATTGCAACTATGATCGGCTCTCAACGCTGGACGTGAGGGACTGTTCCGCTTCCTCCGCTGGTGACAAAGACTTGATCTTGCAGAAGATTTCAGATGTGGACGCCTTCAACTTGAAGCTGCAACAGTCACCAAGCCTTACAGAGTTAAATTGGTGTTCTCTTTGAATTCTTTAGACCTTGTTTCTAACTCAGAATCCAGCTGTTCCGTACTCTGGTTTGTAGATCACAAAAGCTTGCCACTGGTGATTGATGCTTTTCCAAGGGGTGAACTGCTGGCTCAACCGTTCGCTTCAGAGATGGAATTCCTTCTCCAAGACTTCTCACATCCTCGTCACCAACTGTCCAGTTCCAACACCTTCCGTGACGCATCAGATATCAGAACTCTAGGAACATACAACAAGAATCAAAAAAAACACCTTTGGCCAAAAGGACCAGCCAGACTAATTAGTGGAGTTTGACTTTTCGCTCAAACAGGTTGGTCTTCGGTGCTGAAGGCCTTTTCTCCAGCTGGGTGGATGGTCGAGAACGCTCGAGGGCAGTCGGACGGATCTGGCGCCGGACTATGTCCTGCTTACCACGGGAAGAGCGCTCACAGCGTCTTTCTCAGAGCGGATGCGATTGGAGTTGCAGCCTGGCACAGGTCTTGTTACGTCAGCCTCTGGGGCCTTCCGCTTTTGATTCTTTTTTGTTGCAAGGCAGCCACTGGAGCTTCCTGTTGTTCTGCGCAATCCACTGGAGGTTTGGCCAGTTTCGTTATGGGAACCCCAAATTGGAAACCTTGGAGATATAAGAAATGACGGCAATTAGAATAATTTGTGAATGATTTTGCGTGATGCCCTCAAAGCCAAGGCTGTCTCCCTGAAATTGAGCCTGATGATGAGGATGATTCTTCTGACTCGGACAGCGAGAAGTGAGCAGTGATAAAGAAGCTATCCGCCGTTGTCCGGAAACCACGACATGATCCGGAAGAAGAAAACAAACATGCTTTGCCCCATGGAAAGCGACATGGAAAGGACATGAATCCATCGCGTTTTGCCCCACACATCCAGCTTCGATGGAGAGCTTTCTGCCTTCGCCGCTCGACCGAGGCGTTGAATGCCGCCGCGGCTCGGGCCCCGAGCCGAAACTCGGGAGCGAACTGGGATCGGATCCCTGGTGCTGGGAAGCAGGGACATGTGGTGCTGGGGTTCACTATAGGAGTATATAGCTGGTGTATCAGAATATGGTAGGATTTCCACAGGACATGCCCGGATTTTGTGCACTTGACCCTCAAGCTCCCTCAAGATATAGTTAGACAAGAAAATGACTCATTTCAGGGTTCCAGCGAAGCTTTGAGGATGTACTACATTCTACTTCAATCTGGGGGTAGCAGCACTATCAACATGATGTATCTGTGAAACCCATGGTTGCTTTCCAGCAAGTCATGTCTAGAGTCTAGACAAGTGTTTCAACAAGCGAATCCCAGAATTGATGTTTAGGAACCTTTGCAGGTCTCAGGTTGGCTAGAGTTTGCACACCAAAGCGATACCGTAGGATCTTGATTTTTACGGATCCGGACTCGACTCGACCGGAGTTTGCACACCAACTCTCCAAAGGACCCATGAGAATCGCACTCTAAAACGTCCATTTGTGACGCCGAGGCTCGTGCTGTTGCTGCTGGAAGCCTTCCGCTGGCACGATGGGCCGCTTGGAGGGTGAAGACATGGGGTGTCAGGCCATCGCCGCTAGTGGCATACTCCTTGTTTCGTGCACTTGCAAAGCAGCTTGGATTCGAGCAAAAGGAAAGAGGGCTACTTCTAGGATCTTTTAGCTTGTTGAACTGAGAGAAATCGCTCCCACCTGGGGGACGACACCGATCCAGATGTGTGTGTGTGTGTGTGTGTGGTTTGATCAATGGCCATACGCACTGCAAGCTCCGTGCAGAATCTGCTTGGGGCTCTAAAAACATCACGTGGGCGTCATCTCTTGGTTTTCATCGAGCGAGAGAGAGAGAGAGAGCATGACGCCCAGCTTCCAAGGGTTGCTGATTTGCCACGGCTTGGTGTCATGAAGATCTTTGTCTTGCGATGATGGGCGTGGCGGCTTTTTCCATGGTCCATCCTCCAAACTGGTGATTCATGGCTACGGGTGGTTGTATTGATGGAGATCCCCACTTCTCCAACCGCTTCAGGAAAAGACGAATAAAACAAAAAGACGGACGTCTCTTCTCTTCTTCGCCCCAGATCCGAGAGTTGCAGCTTTGAGTGTTGGGCTTTGGTCCAAGAAAAACAAATATGGAACGATGACACTCCCCTCCTCTCCTGGCATCGCATCCCTCTCCTGTTGGAGCGGCGAAAAAAGGTGGATAGGCCCATGAAAACATGGAAAACCAGGATCATGCCAGAGCTAGTGGTTAATATCGCCGTCACGCACAAAAACAGGGTATGGAGGCTCTACCTCCTTTTTGTACAGTACCTTAAGGGCTTTTGGCTTGCATGCTACATACTGATTAGTGGTAGCTGCGATTGGATATATTTAGTATACTGTTGTCACTGTTGTCGTTGTGTTTTTCTCTTCGTAGCATTGCGGTCCAGTGGCGCCATGTGAGGCTCTAGATCTCTTGGAGGAAGAGGCCACTGGGCGACACACCGGCAGGGCCGGCATTGTGAGGTGGTTCACCGAGTCCACTGCGATCGCCAGTCATCCACGAGCAGAGGGGTGCTTCGGGTCCGAGACCGGGCCTGCCGGGGTGCAGCGTTCCGAGGTCCGAGTTCGATCTCCCCCCCACTCGCTACGAACGGGGCTCCCGGCCTTACTACTTAGGAAGGAGCAATCGGACGCACTGGATGCGACCGGAAGGACCGACTCGGGAGAACCCAGCCCTTGACGCCGTCCTGTGCTGCTTGGCCACATGGAAGGTGATGCGTTCTGAAACCACTCAATCAACGGGTTGAACTCATAAACCCTGGAACTGTTTGTGTGACGCTTGTCAGTACAAGCTTGGTTCGCACCAGCTAGCAGCACATCAAATTGAGAAAAGCCATGGTTGAGTCAATGTGTCAAGCAGCTGTCACGTTTGCTTTTTCGGTTTGTCTATGGCCCAGCCAGGGCGAGAGCGATGCCATCTCCAACCTCCTGCGTCCAAAGGCAGTGAGCAAGCAGGAAGACTTCCATCAACGAGCAAAGAGGCCAATCAAAATAACTGTTGGTCAAATGCGAATTCCATTGACTTCCTTGACTTCTTGCGGTCTGTGTTTTCTCTTCAGCCATGTGGACCATGATTCACGGGCATGTGCCCACCGCATCCCTTTGAACCCGGCTTCGGCTTCGATGTGCAAGGTGGGCCTCGGCCTCCTTCGCCATCTTCGCGCATCGAGCCGTGGGGAGTCGGGAGGCCGAGCGCCGGTCGCTTCGCCAAGATCCGCGAACGGGAGGGGGGGTGGTCTCTCCACAGAATTTTGCGCACATGGTCGTGTACCCTCAACTCAAGTCCTGCTTTGGGTTGCCGGTTTCTGACATGTTTCACTAAGAAGAAACCTGCAGGACTGCTTCCGGGCTGCGCACGAGCTTTCAGACGTCAAATTTTGGACGAAGGCCTTTTGAGAGCTCATCTTGCAAGGTGACCTAAGTTTCATCCTTTCAGCTTATGAGGTTCATCATAAGTTTCATCCTTTCATTCTCCAAATCATGCGTTTGTCTTAAACACATTGACATGTTTTGGCCACTACCATGATCTTCGAGTGCTCCTTTGACCCTCCGATCCTCTCCCATTGAGAACCTCATCCTCCTTCCCAAGGGCGGTCCACAACAGCACCTCGCCAAGGTACAGCCAAGAGCTTTCATTGGCCGGGAAGCTGAGACCTATCACCGGGTAAAGGGTGCATGTCAAACAACCTCCCTATGCGATGCCTGAAGGCGAAGGGGCAACCAGCCATGTGTCCCGCAGGCCACGTGAGTTGAGACACGGGGTTGAGACATAGATAGATCATGACATCATGATAGATCTAATCTATACCTACTGCCAACATAGATAAGGGTTGTTTGTTTGTACTCGCATGTTGATTCTGGCATAGATAGAATAGAACAGTGACATCTCCTCCAAGGAAATGTATGTTTACCGTTCGTATCAAGTTACTCCCCTGCAATCACCACTTTGGAGCTGACCAGTTCGAAGACGCATGAAAAAGCCGTTGAAACCTGTGGGTCAAGAACCTAGGACCTAGAACCCCTCACATCATGAGAATCTTGACATCTCCAGCGCAGTCGATTCATCATCAAAGTTTATCTGGTCCCAGGGTTGTGTCCTTGCAATCGCCACATTCAACGGTGTCTTTGGAAACCCATCACTCTCCTGCTTCTGGCCAGTCCTTTCGTGCCGTCCGCACCCCACCGTTCGCGGTGCTGCCTATGCGTTTGTCATGCTTTACACACACTATGCAGCATCAGATGCAGGGCACAGGGCCAAGCCGACCTCCCAAAACCGCCGACCCCGACCAAGCACCAAACCCATCTTTGCCAGCATCTTGTCTCACCACGTTTGCTTCCGTGCTTGAGCAACGAACCACTTCGGCGAACCTGTCCTTCCCTTCATGAGGATGGCGGATGTGTGTATTTGCATGCATTTACCAATACGTGAACATACCGATCCTGACAGAGATGTACTGAACTTGGAGGAAGCAGCATAATCCCAGGTTCTGGACTCTCAATGACTCAAGGAATCGAATGAGCGGAGCAAAGTATGGTCCAAAATCTGTACAGAAGCAAGCCGTTGACTCTTCAGTTCTGGGAGCCTCCAACCAGCCCGAGGGGGGTTGGACATGGTTGGATCGGCCTCACTCGAAGTTCGAAGGTCTTAAGACTCTGCCAAGAGCCAAGGGCGAGACTGAGCGAGGCGTGGGCGTTGGTCGTCTCCGAAGACTTGTATACGGTATGTATACAGTAGGACTCTGTAGGACCAATTGAGATAAAGTTATGATCATTGGCTAGACATTGGGGAGACAGTGGTACTGTAGACCTTCGGTGTAGAGGAATCGAGGAATCGATGTTGAGCAGCTCCATTTTTGTTTGTGAACTGCCGAGAAACACAAAGAATGCAATGATTAGGAATTAGGTGCTGCGGCTACCGACTGATGTCTATGGCAAGCGCAAGAGCAAAGAACGACCAAGAAAAAGGGTAAAAGATAGGACCATCCTGGTTGCGTGTCCAACGGACTACACTACTCTCCGGGATCTCCAGACATGTACAGATAGAGATCCAACATTGCTATTAGGTTGGAGGCCATTGCTTGGATATACAGACGATAGAGATCCAACATCAGCAGGTTGGGCTTTTGCATCCAGCTAGGATGATGAGCTCTTGCGGCACGGAGCTGGAGCCCGCCCGGGCGCCATTTCCGTGGAGAAGACCATGTGGGTTGGCTTTGGGCGCGGCGCATTCTTTGGGTCTAGGGCACAGGCAGGGGGAGGAGAACCGGACTGAACGGGTACTACTATCCCAAAAACTCACATTGGACCCTGTGGTTTTGGGACCCTGAGTCCGATTGCTTTCCTTTGCAAACCAGTGGTGTACTCAGGGTCCATGTTAGTTTTCCACGGTAAATTGATTGGAGGGGGACTGCTCTTCGCCTGCGACCTTTTTGATTGTATGCAAGATGGTGAATTTATGGGCCAGGTAAGGTCGGGTATATAGTGCAGAAAAAACTTTGAACCAGTCGTGATTCAGTAGGCTAGGTGGGCAATGTTGTCAGGAAACATTGCTTTGAACGTCTCTGAAAACTATTAAAGTGATCGTCCAGGCATTCAGGTGGGCGATGTTTCCTATACTGCACAAGAAGCTGGAATCGGGATGATAGTAGAAACCGGCAGCTCAAACAAGACTGGGCTAAGCCTGAGCAAGAAGTCGATATATACACATATAATATACATGTATATATGTACTGTATGCATTTGTATGCTGTAGACATACATACGGTCAGTATATGTGTGTAACTACTTCACGGTGGGGACACCTGGCCAAGACATTCTTTGCTTTTGGTGTTTCTGATTATGGGCTTCTCTCGTGATGGAAGAGATGCTTTACCCACATGGTTTGGACAAAGGATGAAAACGCATCTAGAATCTTCTCCAGCTGGTTTTCGAGAACTACAAGCCCGTGAGATTGACGGTATGTTGTTGTTTCAGGGTGGTTTACCAACTTGTTAGTGCTTGCTGATGTGGGACTCCGTGCTTGCATGGGTCTCAGGCGGTGCGGCCCTGGATGCAGCAGTTATGGCAACAGTGAGGCGCGCCACGGCAGACTCCACAAACTGGTCTCGTATGGCGACGGCTCGTGAACTACAACCTCGAAATCCGCGGGTTTTGTGTCGGATGCATTGACCAAGGGGTGTTTTCTCGGGGCGGGGGGGGGGGCATAGGGAGAAGATGGACCCGGCTACAGATTGTTGTTTTATGTTGCTTTTGTTTCTAACCCATGCGACAATTAGTTGAGCCCAACAGTTGCGCTGCTTGGAGGCCCCACAAGACACCCGGCTTGTACTGGGGTTCATGAGACCTGGGGCACTTGGACTGACTACGTATGCTTTTTTGTGCGCGCAAAGCATCGGCCCGAGGTATCGATATTGAGAGGTGTGTGTTGGCAAAACCAGAAGACGATATATATATATATATATATCACATTGCCGGTTCTTTGTCATGTGTGTGTGTGTGTGTGGGGCCCCTTTTGGGCGACCCAACAGCAACAAGTGTATAATACGTGTTTACTGAGAAGAGTCTGGATGTTTCGGGGATTCCAGTATATAATATGTGAGTAGACCATGGCTGGCGGCCCTTAAGGCCAGCGCGTCCCATGCGCTCCTGTCACCGCTCTCCTGGTGTCAGGGTGCAGCCGGTGGGCACAATAGAGCCCACACACACATAGTATATATATATATATATTCTACATATTATCTTATAACTATACATATACTGTATATGTACTAGGGGAAGATGAGATAGGAGATTATAGGTGTTGCAAACTGTACGAGAAGCAGATGAGATAGGATTCAATAAAGCAGCCAAAAGAGGGATCGAGCACAGGACACAGGGTTAATTTACAACGTTTGTGGACCCAACTCATTTGTCCAAAGGCTCAGACTTTACCTTCGCAAACTCCTCTTAAGCTTCCTAATCTGAGATAGGCCCTAATGAGATAGGACTTTATAGTCTTTTTGGGCATCTTTCATGTGCTTTGGACACGAGACACGCTCTTTATTTGGTACAAAGCCATCCCGTCAGATTGCAGCTGCGGACACATGAGATAGGAAGACTCGTTTCTGCATGTATGTTTCACTACTCCTGTGTCATCTCGGGGTAGTATTATATATATATATATTGGTTCTCCACTAGACTAGACCAAAGGCAGTAGTAAGACCAAATGAGATTCCCAAAAAATCCGGTTGTTGGATCCAATCTGAAAGCACTTTGCACCAGGAGATGTGCGAACCCTTTGTCAGTATAGCAAATGCTTGCAAAGGCACATCAATCAAGGGCTTGGCTATATAAACCTGTGTAACTGTGTAACTTGAATCACTGTTTGGTGGGAGTTGTTTGATTACCTGCGGATACAAGCCATTCTCTTGGAGGTCGAGCATTTGGTAGTCAGGGGGGGATTGCGAGTATTGAAGAGTTCTGGCTAGACTGAACCAAGAACTGTCCGATCAATTCTGCACCTGTCGTGGCAATCTTTTGAAGTTTGGACTTCGATACTTTGGATGCTTGAAGCGCGTTTTGGTAGACACCATGTTTGTCAACAGGCTACACATGACCAAACGACCTGGTCTGATCCGAAAAAAGACAAAAAACACCGCTTACCGCTTTCCTCGCCCTCGGGGGCGCGTTCTCGAACGGTTTTCGGGCGGGAATTCCGCAGACCTCACTTTAACGACATCCGCAGGAAGCGCGTGGTTCTGGAGCTGGGATCTGGCCTCGGAGCTGTGCCTTGTTTTTGGACGTTTGGAGCGGCGCGTTTTCCGCTTTTTTTCGGGCACGTTTTGGGGTGGAGGGAGAGCTGCTCCCATGTTGAGACCGCTTTTTTTTGGGGGGGGAATGAACAGGATTAAGTGTTTTGCCTTTTGTGGTTGCCAAATATTGCACACCGAACATCAAGTGCCTCAGGGTGCAAAGAAGTTCTCACGATCCACTTGCCACTGGGACGTGGCAGGGTTGCCAGGGTTCACTTCAAAATCAGGTCTTTGGTTGATCGTGTGCGTGTTGTTTTAGACTGGAAAGCGGTAAAGATCGGTAAGGCAAGGCCTTAACAGATTTGCACCACCAGATCTCCACTGTTTTTGCCGACATCGAGAATCCTAAGTGCCTTGGGATGTGTTGTTTCCTGCTCGAAAGGAAGAACGATCCGCTCTTTTTTCCGTGGCTTTGAACCACTCTCTCAGGTGGTTTCGGGCGCAGCTTTCTTCTCAATTAGTAGGATATAGTAGGATGATCAAGTCTGATGATGTTCCTGAACCAGCAGGTTTGCTCAAATAAGTACCAAAAACACATAAAAATAACAACCAGGCACCGCAGACCCGCCTGGGAGCTTGAGAGGAGGCGTTCTTCACATGGTTTTTCCAAACTGCACAGTACTGACTTGACAAGTGAGACATGTTGAAGTGAGTAGATTCCCGTATGTTCTTGAACGGTTTGAACTGCTTCACAGCTGAGGTCTCTGGACCTTTCAAGTAGCTTCAAGTAGAGCTCGGATCCGACGCGCTTTCCGAGGCCACTCTTCGTGTGGCGAAGGCGTTGGAGAGCGCCCATGTGAGTCGCCTCAGGGGATGCACTGGCAGTTGGAGCAGAAGAAGAAACTATGGCTGTGTCGGAGTCTGAAAAAGGGAGGAACACGGTTGTAGGAAAGGGGTGAGTCGAACAATGTTGCAGTGTTTTTTGGAGTAGATGAGTATCAATATTAGTAGCAAAAATGGATTTATATGTACATCCATCTAAACATCTTCTAGTGCCAGCTCCTCTGAAGCCACTGTCCACAGATAGGTCTTTGAGCATCAACGCAGTTAGGGGGTTGCCAACCCCAACGTGAGCGGGCACAAGCAAGGCCGTGCAACGGGTTCTGGGGAAATCCAGCAACATGGAGGGGCCCCGAGTAGAATTCTTCTCGGGGCCCTTCCATGACACCTGCATGCAGGAACTTATATTTATTTTTCTGGGAAAAAATGTGTTCTCAATCAAATAGAATCATGGAAGATCCTACCAAGTGGAATCGAAGCTTCTGGAGAGGTTTGGGAGTTTGGAACAGGGCCATCAAAGGAATCAGTACCTTTTTCATCTGATCCAGTTTGATGCCAGAAACTACCATGTAGCATTCACTTGCCTCCCATTTGACCATGGGTGTTTAGAATAAGTCAGCCATTCTCCACATCGTGTTCTTGCAGAGCATCTCGATGCCGAGAAGAGCTTGCAGTCTGTGAAGACAAGCAGTATCCTGGAACCTTGGTATCATTTGCGTTGGTGGAAGATGTGCATACCTATTGACAAGTGGACCCATGTGCTCATGACTCTGGATGTGGGCTGTCGCAGTGAGCCCTTCAAGCAGCAAGACATCACTCTCTTAAAGCACAAGAACAACGACTTTCTGCATGAACTCAAGAAGGACAAAGACCGAGCATAACAAGCATTGAGTCATTAAATATATGCCTACATATGCTCACCAATTTCACAAAGGCGCACGGTTGTCCTTCCGCGTCCTTTGGTTGTTTGTTGCCTGAAATCGTGTGTTCAACCACCTGCCGCATCGCACATCGCCATGGCAGAAGAGGTCGCTGCAAAGCTAGACATCTTGGCCGCGAAAGTGGAAACCTTGAGCTTGGAGAAGAAGTGGGAGCCCATGGACTACCCTCCTGATCGCATTGAGCATGTGAGGCGGCATCGCATGGAATATCCGGGGTTGCCGGGACACGGTGCGTACATGCCGGGTCGCGGGGGCAGTCGGGTTTGCCTTGAACTCAATATACTGAATGATGCTTGGCTGGGAAAGGCTTTTTCTCTTTAGGACTCCCAGTTACTCAAGCCTTCTGTTAGATTTGGGTATCGCCCTAGCTGAAAATAGCTCACGCCTTGGAGAGTGACTTGTCCTTGGTTGTACACGGTTTGGTTGGACGAAAAGGCCGCCTTGAAGTAGTTCCGCTATCATGAGCACTTTTGAAGTGACGCTACTAGGAGTTACTATGGGTAGTACTTAGGGAAGCAGTGAGCTTAAACAGCAGCTGAGGTTCAGGAAAACTTACAAGCTGTTCCTTTCCTAGAGCCATTCTATCCAACATGTACATGTAGCATAACATAACATAACATATAATTGTAAGTATATACGATTTTACACATATTGATATTTAACCATCTTCTGCCAAAAGTAGACTTGATTCTACGAGATTGCCTCAACCCTTGACATGTGGTACTCATCCCAAGTGATCCCCAAATCCGTTCAGCGGCAGGAAGTCTTTTGAAGAGCATCCCAAAGGCCAGACAGTGGATGGAAAGAAGACCTTGGAGTTGAAGTTTCTGCATCAAGTCCTCTTCACTGAGGTCGGTTTGCGTGGGCGACCGGGGCTGTTCGAGGGTGCAGTTGTTTGGTTACAGCTTGTTTCAGCGAAGCTAGGGGTATTAAGGAAGAAAAGGGGTGTATTTTGTTATGGGTGAGTGTCAGTGTCTCAAGAATAGGAGACTCACCAACCACTAGTACCTTTATTTGACCCTCTTTTCGTTGGAGGACTTTCATAGTTTGAGGCGTGCCCTACATTGTCAGAGGATCGGGCCTGCAATCAAACAAGGAATCTTGAGGGTCAGCAACTGCTTGACAGACCGCTTGATGGTGGAAGAGCATGCCAGGGAAGCTGATGTCTTAGGAGCATCCCTCTCAACCAACGTCCCCCCATGGCGGGTTCCCCCAATCCCAAGGGAGACGGTCAGTGATCCTGCATCCGATCCCGGCTGCTAAACTTTGTGGATTTAAAGGTTTGTTCGTGCTAAAGCCAGCTTCAAATAGCTGCTAAGCTGCCTGTGTACGTCAAACACACCTTCACGGCCAAGCCGTGGTTCCCTCGAACGTGTGCCCGTCGTCGACGCAGGGACCCGCTCCCCGGCACCGTGGCCCCAAGGAGGAACGAAAAGAGTATGCGCTGAAAGACTTTGAATCCGATGCCGCGGCCGTTTTAAAAGATGCCTCCTCTTTGAGCTGGGAGGATGTGGAGAAGTTCATGGCTGAGAATCTCTAGTCCTCAGCAAAAGATCTGGAGACCCATCCGAGTGTTGACCCCTTGAACTGAAACCCATTAAAACAAAAAGACAGGACACCTATGTGGAGATGTAAAGCCGTTCTGGTAGGGTTTAATCAACCGCCAACATGATCAGATCGATTGGGCAGACATCGCTCACCAAAAATATGAGTGATTGTAGAAGTCCAGACATGGAACATCTTGGGATTGACCTGGGGGGGGTCTTTGGACGAAAATCTCCGAAGCCTTGGCCTGATTGAAGAGTCGCTGCGCAGCCTGCACCTCTCCAGGAAGCTTCGCATGCTTGCAGGATGCACTAGAGTTATCATTGCAACAGGCATCCCTACACGGCAGGGGGGCCTTCTAGCACTCATGTGTTTGTTGTGCATGTACTTTCCAAATGTTGGTTTGACTCAGTTTGATACCAGCAACATCCAGCAACCTCTAGCAGAGCACCAAATGAAGCTGTCAGTCATAAACACTCGAAGCCGATAGGCTGCCAGTCTTAATAGACCTGGATGACCTAAGATGCAGAAATTTTTGGAGTTGGTAATTAGAGAAGATGTTGTCAACCGTGGTGTGTTTTCTTTGTGGGGAGACTCCCCTTTTCTGGATTCGACATTCTTCAAAATACCAACGGCCCGCGAGCGGCCCTGACTCCCGGGGACGCTCCCAACTCGACGGCAACGGACGGGAACGCGATGACTGAAAATCGGTTCCTTCCGGTTGCACCCGATGACTCCAAATAAGAGCCAACCTTTTGCAGAGCTAAGTCCAAATTCAGTTGACTAGATTCTACTTCTGGCTACTTGTATTGGGTAGTGGTTTCAGATATGTTAGTTTCAACCTTTACTTGGGATGATTGAACCCACTGACTAATCTTTTTCAACTGAGTTGAAACCACCAACCAAGTAACGTCTAGTTGGTCTTTCAGAGTCTTTCAGGACTTTCGCAGCGGCCCCAAAACGGCCTGGCTTGTGGCAGTTCTACTTGGATGACGGAGAAAAGCGGTCCATCATTGGCCACGAATGCATTGAGAGTAGTCGTTTCCAGCCGTTTTGAGAGTGCAGACCTTTCATGGCGTTTGACCCACACCATTTTGGACGATATAAGCTTAAAGCTTTACTTATATAATTGTCTTGATGCAGGTGCCTAGGCTCTTGACCCTGGTCAAGCGAGAACTTTCCCATCCAAGTATTTTCATGTGGACAGCAGTTGTGCACTTGGATTAGGACTTGAGGAATGGCTTGCTTGGTCCTGACACCAATGCACAACTGATCCTAGGTGAGGCTTTGGCACTCATCCAGGCTTGGACTGTGTCTCCAGGTCACCCGGAGTGTGATGTTGATCATGTCCAAGTTGGATGATATTGTGTTGTTGTTGTCCATTGTTGATGAACTGTCTCCATGATCACTTGCTGATCATGTGGTTCCCTAATGTGATGTTCTGCTTTCCAGTCTGGCTGCGGTCCTGTAGGACGTCCTCTTTTAATTATCAACTCGGACAGTGCGTCGACAGAGGAAGAAGTGCTTGACCGGATCCGCCCTCCCTATGCCCTCCTCCGATGCAACTTGTATAGGATCCTGCAGCACTTGGGGAGAATCTGCATGCTTTGGGGCAGGACTTTACAGCAGATCCACCATCTTTAGTGTATCTCAAGGTGATCCCCCAAAACAGCCCCCCCAAGTGCAGGAAGCTCCACAAACGAAACTGTTCTGAAGATGCAGGTGTTCAGGTCTTCACCTGTGCAGTCGGGAGTCCAGCCGTCCCCTCATCGCCTTTCAAGTGTTCGTGAAATCACCCAGCCAGCCACCAGCCCAGGTCTCTTCCCTGTTGTCGTCGAATATTTGGTATTTCATGCAAAGAAGTGACTCGATGCTGCCCAGAATCACCCCATGAGCAAACTCAAGCACCGACTGGATGGGGCATTTTTTGACGCTTTCGAACGTTCAAGAACTTCAAGGGGCTTCGGACTTGAGGATGGTTTGCATGGGAATCGGCTTGCCAAGCTTGGAACTTTAAGGGGATTCTCAAGCCGATTCCCACGAAGGGTCCATACGTTTGTCAAGCCACGGGTCGATACTCTGAGGTCATCGGTTGCGAGATCGATCCAGCCAGGGAGCCCCGACGCGACGCTGGAGAATTTGGACTGAGGGTCCTGAGAGGGTCCTGATGTACATGATGCTTCAGATGAGATATAAAGGACATCTGGGTTCACAGAGTTTTCTAGAAGAACGAATTCTGTAACTAGGTATAGCCTCGAGTCTCTATAGTCCAAAATATTGGAGAGTGGATGCTTCAGCCTCAGCTGCAAAACAGAAGACCCGCGCCTCCCCCCATACCAGCGAAACCTGACACGTAGCTGCAGAAGTGTGGTCCGTTTCTTCCTTGAAGATGAGAAATGGTCCAGAGAGGCTAAAGTCTGAAAGTCCTTGCACCATGCAAGAGCAACCATGCAATGAGGTCCGCGTGGCAGCTGCCATTTGTTGGCGAGAAGCTCTCGAGGGTGAGGGTGTGGAGAGATGTTGGAACGCTTGGAGCTATGAAGAAGGGAATTGCCGTCCCCGATTAGTGCTCAGAATTAGATGGTCGGACCTCAGGCTCCTATGTTTGGGGCGAATTCACATGTTTCAACATACTACTACCTCACTGTGATTTTGGGAGCTCCCATGGAGCGGGAATGTGGACTTTCCCAGTAGTTGATTTGGCTTTGCTAACTTTCCTGTGGTCGGCCAAAGGATTTATCACCAGAGACAACGTGAGGAGCTGTCCTGTTTGTTGGTATTTGTTGGTGTGTGCTCTTGGTTCTCTTCACTTTGAAACATATGAACTCTTCATGTGCACGAGCGGACAAAAAAGGCAGAAGGACCCCTTTGTGACTCGTACCGCTGAACTCTGTGGGGAAGGCAATTTAGAATGAGGTCCTGGCAAGTCCGCCAAGCGATGATATGGTATAGAGGTTCACACGCTTGGAGAAATGATGATGGTGCTGTCATACAGGTCCAGATCGAAGCTGTTGCTCCATTGATATGTCATTAAAGAACTACCAAGAACTTCCACTGCAAGTGGTTTTGGATGTGAAAGAACCACCTGTTCGTCATTCCAGTCAAAAAAAGAAAGCTCCAAAGAGTCCAGAAAATGTGTCATTCATCTTTTTTTCCCACCAAGGGTCATGAGGTCCTTTCCTGTACAAGAATATCTCACTGGTGTCACTTGTCCAGTTTGGACATGTCCTGCTACCTTTTTGAATTCCCACCCAATTCCACCCTCTCCAGCCGCCATCGCCCTGATGCGTTCCGGCAGGCACCATCCCTCCGAGTGTTCAGGTGGACTTCCGTGTTGGCCCGGTGCCCTGGGAAGATGGACGTTCTTTCCCAGATGCTCCAGGTATGGCATAGTGATGCATAATGTATATTTTAATATGCGCTGCATATATATATATATATATATTAATATGCATGGATACGATGTTTTTTTATTATACTATATATATTATATAGTATATAACATATATAATAGTATATTATATAATACATATCATATTTGATATATGACCTATTTATGTATCTACCATGCATGGGTTTCTGAAACCCACCCCCCACTGATGCGGCCGTCCAAATGCCCAACGCGGTGGTGCAGATGGGAGCTCTGAAGATGAATGATTGTGTGCCTTCAGAGAAAGTGTCTGTTGACATGAAGTCGGTCATGCATGGTCATGCGACATGGCGTAGACCACCATAAACCGCTGTAGGCCGTTGTAAACCGTAGACTGATGAATGTGTACGGCACGCGGATGTGACGTGAGTGTCCATGTTTCTTGCAGCTGATCCTCTTAGCATGTGATATGCCCTTTCGGATAATGTACCGGTAAGATGCGGTAAGCGGTTGGCAGTGTTGCCGAAACGTCTATCAATCATGCAGTGGCTTGACTGTGAATCGGCAATCGCTGTGTTTGTTTGTGTCTTTGTTTGCTTGTGTCAAGTAAAAGGTACCCAAAGAACAAACAACAAAACCAAATTGTTCGGCATTTAAGCTCGTTATACAAGCAAAATCAAAGAGATGGAGAGGTAAATCTCCGCTGGATATGTGTGGCTCTCTCTCTCTCTCTCTCGCTCTCTCACTCTCCCTCTCTCTCTCTCTCTCTTTCGGCACTTTCCAAAAGATGATCAAAGGAAGGATCTCAAAATGTTGCACCTCACCACGTTCCGAGGCCGAGCAGAACAGCTCTTGCCACAACTGAGGCGCGCGCGCGGGCGTCTTCTTCGCGCGACGACCGGAAGGGACGCAACCCACCCGGCCTGAAGGCCGAGGTGGAGAACACCTCGAAACCCAAAAGGATCGTCCACATGACCCGAAAGCGACAACAGCTTGGGGCACGAGCCAACATGGGTTCCGGCTCTATATCCTTCGTATTGACCACCCTCCGGATGACTGAGTTTGACCGTATGACCAACCTCCCAATATCCCTAAATTCCCAGGTTCAGGACCTGTGAGTCAGGTTTATAAAGCGAAGATGATTTGATTCACACTGTTCATGTACCAGACACGACCTCTTTGGGACTGGCATATGAAGCCCGATCAGTTGGAGGTGGTCGACTGCCAATGTGTAGGCATATATTCCAGAATGCCATACATGGAGCATCTTTGGTATAGTATAGATTTGAAATGTATTGAGACTTCCCGTTGTTCATTCCCGTTTGATAGGATGTTCGTATTTCGTTCAGAAAGCCTCTTCAGGGGTTTGCATGTCGGAAGGTCTTGAATTGCGTTGGCCTTTTGCAACAGAACCACGACATGTACATATACTTTGGAGTCTCAACGATCCAAAATCATAGAATTCTTGCCCATCCGTCCAGCCATCCATCTATTCGCCGTGGAGCAACGCTAGTAGCAACGCTCCCACACCTGGAGGGTGCATGAACCGCTGGATTTACAGTTGTACAGTATGTAGTGACTGGTCTTTTTGTACATTCGGAAGTAGACTTCTCCATGGAAGGAATCAGCAGCCCAGCGGCTGCCGCTTCCGCAAGCTCAGAAATCCTTTGAAACCTGCGTCACCAGGAGGGAGTTGGGCCCAGAGCGGGGGAAGCCCAGCGGATGGTTAGATCAGGCCACGGTGTGGCGAACCTTTGGTTGAAGATGGTTCCGGTCAGGTTGTGTATATATATATATGTATATATCTAATAAAATATATAGATAGATATTGTGTTGGTCGAAATTCAATTGACCAGACGATGTCCAGATTTTATCTGCAAAACGTGGCCCGGATCGTTTTGATCATGTGGGTCGACAGAAGTTGGTGTACTTTCAAACCGTCGTTTTGACCCACACGGAAGGGGTGGACGGTGGGATGTGCGACATCCTCGGACTCGGTCAAGGCGGGGCGAACGAAAGGACCCGGGTCTACGAACCGTCTACCGTGTTCAAGCGCGAAGTGATGGCACCGGAACATTCCGCGGGCTTCTTACAAGCACTGCCCCCCCCTGAACGGATCTGAGAGTCCATTTGGTCCAGCAGTCAAATGTCTCTTGGGAGTTGATAAGTCATGTGTGTGAGTGAGTGATTGATGCAGTCATGTGTGTGTGTGAGATGTATGGAAGGAACTCTTCATGTTCCAGGACGATCTCTGTTGATCTCTTAATTCTTTGTTTCCGAATTTGGAGGATCGACACGTTCGACTTTGTGCTTCGAATTTGGGAATGGGAGAAGCATGGGAGAAGGTTTGTTCTACCTCTTGAAGAGCTGAAGATAGCTGAAGAGTCAGGAGATGTCAGGAGGTCCCTGAGGGTAGCAACCCGTTCGATTTCGCTGCTCCCTTCGCGTTTCGAAGATGACTTTCCTTCAGCTCGGGGGGGCTGGCGGCCATGTGGAGAGTCAAGGACCCCTTCTCCCACGAGAGAATCATACATGCCACAGATGATTTGGCAGAGTCGCAGTTGTGCGGAATCGCAACACACAGGACTCTCAGGACTTGTCTCCACACAACTCATGAGTGCCTTCCCTCGTCGGTGAAGACCTTAGGTCGGTGGACATCTTGATCCTCGCAGGAAACCAAGGTGGGGGTGCGGGGGAAAACGCGTTTCTGGGTCGGACAGGATTTTGATGGAGTTTTGGGTGCCTTGAAACAGGGATCCCGGTTCCAACATGTTGAAAGAAATATTCGGCCAACCACTCAACCAACCTTTTGGTCAACTAAGCCCTATCTATTTGGCCCATTTGGCTACCTCTTCGGATGCCAGAGCCAAGTGCTCCAATCTTCATCCAATGCCCATCCGACGTCGCCGATCTCCAGTTCGCCGCATAGACGAGAAAAACCGCCCGCTGACCGCGCCATGACGAAGCGGAAGCTGGAAGACGCTGTGTCCTCCTCAGTGGAGGCTCATTTGGTGTCGTCCAGCCCTTACCAGGCGCAGTATGAGCCAGAAGATGCTCGGATGATGCTGGTGGGTAAGAAATGAGAGAAGCTGGCGGAACCCGTCTCAGCTGGGAACTCTGGAAAGCTGGCAGTCAGGGACTGGTGGAGAAGGAGTAGCAGTTAGGGCAAAAGGATTTCCAGCTTCCTTAAGTTCTTAAAACCAGGGGGTGGGCACCAGAGCACGTTTGATGAGTTGTGTGTAGGAGGATTAAGAGCGAAATGGCTAGTTGTTCGTGATCTATTGCACCCGGTACGAGCTTGTGAACCCCCCCAAAGAATCATTGAACATGTGTCAAGTCGAACAGTAGGAACAGTCGAACAGGACAAAGAAACCCAGTTCGTCCCTGAAGTCTGTTTCGCATCAAAAAAATGGAATGGGGTGACGGGGTGATGACTCCGGATGGGAGCTTCCATCTAGGACCTATATAGATCATATGTCAAAAGATGATCTCTGGTGATAAAAAAGATGTTCCCCACTCAGATCGATCGGTGATTCAGTCGGACGAGGGAAGGGCCCCAGCTCCGTGCCGCGCAGAGCTGGTGGGGAACGGACCAGCGAGACACGAGCTGGCTGGGCAAAGGGGCTTGGGTTGTGGTGGATGTGTATAGGTGATGGTTTCGGATATGTATATTTTCAACCCTTACTTGGGGATGATTCTCTGACTCATATGTTTCAAGTGGGTTGAAAACACCAACCAGAATAGGGAGACCTCCCACACAACGAAGCCCAGAACATAGACTGCCAATACTACATGGGTATTGGCCAACAGTATATCCATTACTACTTGGCAGTGGTTCGGAAATAGACCTCCCGATGCCAATAGTATATCCATTTGGGGGGGGGGCCCATGAAAATGCATCACCCGCACGGTGGAAAACGTGAGGAGAAGATCAGCACGGTGGTGGTGGAGAACTTCCCCATGCTGGGGAAGGCTTCAGCCTGGCGATTCCTGGAATGGGCTCAAGGTTCCTGGGCGAAGCGCTTTTGATTCGAAGAGACCTCGCCAAAAAAACTTGAATCAGGTCGATGTCCATTGCATGGTGGGTATTTTGCGTAGGTGTCTAGCGAGTTGAGTATCAGTATGATATGTATTATGTATGCATAGATTGATTGTTGCTGTTGTGATCTTTTGTACCTGCGGCCTCCGTGTGTAAGTGTGAGTATGTGTCTTGAGACACAAGACAACCACCAGCCACTGGGATACCAGCCACCACCACCTATTTCATCCTATTTCCCAGAAACTAAGCCGGGAACTTCAAGACGTGTGCAGGTCAACAGGAGGTTTTTTTGTTTTCGAGGGTGCCATGTGTGTATTTTCTTACAGGGTACCATTTGAAAGTCATTGGTTGCCAGATGTCGTGAGGGTTTCATGAATTCAGAAGAGTTGTTGTTTTGAGTTGTTTTGAGTTGGCTCTACACGTGTAGAATTGATGATTGCGTGCGTTGTTTTGAGTCATCAACCCATGGAATGGGCTGAATTTCTCTCCAGCCAAACCGTGCAGACCAACCTCGATCTCACTGAGGAAACCCGGAAGGCGTGTGTTCACTGCCCACGGGAAAGACACCTGAGTACTTCATCAAGTGGGTACAGCGAATTCTGAAAGAGTGGAATACTGCAGAGATGCAGGCAGAAGCCAAGAAGTTCGGGCTTTCTGACAGGAAGCCGGTGCTTGACAAGCTGACCTTTGTGCAGATTGATGAATTTTATCCTATTTCACCGCAGCAGCACAATAGTTTTCATTACTATGCGCCTGACTTGCATTTGTGCCATTTTGCATAATGTGTACAAGAAATTATATAATGCACATAGCCCAATTAAGCTGTTAAACCAGAGGTTGGAACCAAGAGGGTGTTGTTGGACAGCCAACAGCCCCCCGTGAAGAAATTGTGCGGCTCAGCCTAACGATGCCATATAGGCCGCCAACGCCCTTTTCAGCATATGGATCTTCGATGTATAATAACATAGGGAGACCTCCCCGGCACCCCCGTGGAAGAAAGGAAATAGATTATATAGTCTACTCATTGGCTGGGTGTCTCCCTATTAACATGTACACCCATATACAACCAATGGTCGCTGACCGGTCTTCTCCTACCGGTTGGATCGGTCTTCGAGCGTACCGCCGTGTGCGATCTCGTACGGCCGTGCCACAGGGATGGTTGAGTGCAAGTTACGAAGCACCACCGTCCAAGGTACATCCATTCACAGTGTACATAACAACTGACCTGTACCCACCCTCAAGAAGAACAGGCAGGGTCGAAGCCATCATATGCGCGTGCTCCAGTATGTTCGGGAAGTTCATCTTAACCAGATGGCTACGGGTCATCATCGGGGCACGGTTGACCAGAGATTGTTTGAAGCGAATGGACGGCTTCCTCGGAGGAACCTAGCCTGGTGAAAGGGGGGATTTGGGTTGACCAATCCATCCATCAGATGATTTGACCGTGACTCAGGTGAATGAGTACTACATCAAAGGTTTCGGCTTGGACCCCTCCCGGGCCTTGCTCATGGACTGCTGCTGGGTTTGGTGGCGGGGTGCTGCGATGGGTGAGGTTTGCATTTGCTTCGCCGGCATTGAGTTGACGTGTGTGTGTGTGTTGGAGAAGAAGAAGGAACCGTACAGGGTACAAAACAAATGTTCCAGAGGCGAAGAGGATAGTTGGATGTAGTTGGCATTCACGTGATGACCAACATCTTTGTTGAGCTTTTTGAGTGGTGTCATACAACTGTTTTCATGAAAGGAGATAAGAAAGGGCACTCTTTGTGGGTTCCATGGCCTGTTTTGTTGATCCATAGTTGGAACCATTGATCTCGTGAATAGTTTGACCGGCGGGTCCCAGGATGTTTGATTGATTTTTGCAGACGAAGAAGAGACCTATGTCCTAGACATGCAGAAACGAGGAAATATGTCCCAATTCCCACTCCCAAGAACCAAAGCTTTTCATTTTGCCTGCCAAAAGAAAGGCTTTGCATTTACACGAACCTTCGATCGTGGTTTCCTGGGTCGACATGAGAGCAGATGAGCTCGAGTTATGACCGAGGCTCGAAGATTGGATTGGACCGGGTGAAGGAAAGCTTTGGGCCCACTGGAGAGCCACAAGATCATTTGCAGATGAGCCACTCACAGAGATGACTGGGGAGAGGATCAGACTTGGTGGCAGACCGGGCAAAAATAATAACATCGCGGTGATTTGTTTGAGACCGGTCTCAAAATCCCATGGGTCATAAGTCATGGTAAGTTGTTTTGAAGTTGTGCGTCCGAGAGACCTTTTGTGACTTTTGGACGAGTTGAAGTTGATGAGATCTTGTAGGTTGGGTGATTGGCTTGCTTTTCCTATGATGGTATTTTAGTTGAGCGCTGGTGTCTGTTTACCTGAGCGGGGGTTGTATAAATCTATTAATGGCTAGAAAACAGATTGTTGAAGGCAAGTTGGCTTGTTCATCAGGAGTGCCATTCCAAGTGGACTTGATGTGTTGCATCACCCAGGTTCAATTTGAGAGTGTTTGACTGTTCCAACATGTGTCCCTTCCACAGGACTTTGTCCAGAATCTCATTGACTCAGGCATACAAGAGCTGCCAAGTGGATTCGATAGGCCACATCCTTCAATACACCCATAATCTCCCAACCTCAACCACTCAGCAGCTCTGGACCCTGCATCTGGCGGACCCCCATATTTTTGAGACTTCGGAGTCCCGCCCCGTCGGCAAGATGACGCCGTCGTACCATGTCGTACCCATCGTCCAGGTATGGAGGACATTTGGTCCGACGGCCGGGTAGATCTCACCCTGCGGACCCGGGAGCCCACCAGTCGACTGGAGCGGTTGCAGCAACGAGTGCTTCGGCAGGTCGGGCGATGCGAGAAGCGGCCGGGGGGGTTCCCAGCGAAAGACGGGTGGGTTGAGTCTGGATGAACAGAAGGTGATGTGAAAAATGATGAGAAATGGGTAGAAGGGTGTGGTTCCTCCAACATATCCTTAAGCTTGAAACCTGAAAGCAATGGAAGGACACACGTTTCATTCAGTGAAAACCAACATATGTTTACCACTTGCTGATACTTGCTGGTACCAAATCCTCAGTTCTCGTTGGGACACGCGGATATGCTTGCATCTTACATAATAGATGGAGCTCCAAAAAAAAGTGGGCCTTCCTGAAACCCCTGTTTGGCAAAGACAGCTTTAAGCCATGGCGCCACATGGGATGCTGTAATGTTGCTGACCCAGAACCTGGGTTAGTGTGCTGAAGACCCTTCTTTTCCACGTTCAGGCTCCCAATTCACCCCGTCGGATCCGCCGATCCGTCGACCCTGTTCGGACCGGACGGTGGCAGGTGGACCAATGGTGTGCCGAATACGAAGGAAAGATCCGAGCACTTGGCGGCATCGGCTTCTTCATGGGACTCTTGGATCTTCCATTCGGCTTTCGTCCTGTTCTTTTTTTGGGCCTTTGCGAACGCATACGGATGGTATGTAAGGAGCTTGGGGTAGTGGGGGTACTGGATGGTACTGGGCTCTTCAAGTCATTCAGTGATTTGGCCTGTGACCTTTTTTTCCTACCTGCAAAGGCTGCAAAGGGCTTGAAGATTCTGCCATGTTTACCAAGTCTGCCAACAATCTTTGCAGGGGACGTAGACCACACAGTTAAACCATCAATGGACGATGAAAGAGAGATTTGTTCGACAAACCTCAAAAAGACAAACATCGCACGAGAATGTGTATATATATATATAAGTATATTTATATATACTACATACAGATACATACAGTATACCGTATACATGGGTTGTTGACGTTATGATCCCTATTAGTTCCCACGTCCACCCAAATCCACTGTGGAGAGACTGGATGAACTCGACTCATCGACGAGAATGACTCGACTCGTCGATGTCCTTCGATGTCCCTCGGCCCATGCAGCCGTTTGAGGTGGCATTGGGCCAGATGGGCATGTCGCCTTCAATTGCCAAGGCGGACACGGGATGGGTGATGCATGAATATTGCATGGGTGTTGCATGGGTGAACCATGGTGTGAGAACACCCCAAGTTTCAGACATTGGAACGTGAGGAGATCAGTAGTTAGGGGTGATGTGTTTGCCCCAATGCCAGGGTGGGGGCCTATGTTAGTTGTCTCATGGGTTGAGCTGGGGAAGGAGGATGTGAGGATGAGGTTTGTTTCCAGTAGATGGTCTTCCTCAATGAACGTAATCCGATGTGTGCCGAAGGTACGATGAAACAGGATCTATACAATTGGTGTATCATGTCATCCGGCCAGTGGTTTCATGTCGTTTCATAAGTCTTGGGTCTTTGTCAATGCGCAGAAAAAATGTTCACTTCTCGGCAATATGGAGGTTATCCTTCCAATTCTGCCATTGAATCCGTGAAGGAGGCTATTCTTGTGGCGGAATACCCCAAATCCATCCTACACAAGGCAGGGATGTCGGCGACACCATCGACCCAAGCCGGGAGTATATATTAAATATATATATATATATAGGCCTTGCTCCTTTACACCCACCATACTCCCATGCCATTCGATTCCAGCGAATTGTCCGCCTCGCCATTCAACTTCCACCCCACACACCTCACTACCACCCACTACTCTCCACACAACCACCCATAACACGCCGTACTTCTCGACCCAAACCGAGGCTGCGATCACTTCTCCACCACTCGGCTGGACGAGCTCAACTACCCCTCTCAGGCGGCCGCAGCGGGCGACCTGGGCGGCATCGAGGCGGTGCGCAAGAGGCGCGAACGCCGCGGACGGCTGTGGGTGAAGGGGGCGGTGCGGTTGCGGGTGAAGGAGAGGGGGGCGCACACCGAGGCGAATCAGGTGTTTGTAGGCGGTCTGAAGCACGGTGATCTGGGATGAAGAGTTCGTTTGGAACGGGAGCCAGAAAAGCACGGGAGCCAGGAGTCATGACACAGACCCACAGAGTCCTCACTCTTCCCACTTCAGACTTGAGGATCCAGCAGCTGAAGGTTGACAAAGTACAAAA
Organism: Durusdinium trenchii; assembly: GCA_963970005.1. Lineage (NCBI taxonomy): Eukaryota > Dinophyceae > Suessiales > Symbiodiniaceae > Durusdinium > Durusdinium trenchii. The sequence continues at coordinate 447,734 of CAXAMN010000947.1, forward strand.
CATGCAGCCAGGTTGGGTCGTAAGAAGGCAGGGGATCATCTGGATAGGATGTAGATTTGGAATGGTGATGAAGTGAGGTCGAGTAGTCTAGACTTTGCTGAGCTGTTGCCCTGTTTGGTCAAAGTATTGCCCTTTGTTTCTCATCAAAACAGGAGTCAAAGAAGGTTCCCAGATAGAATATAATATAGGTGTTTAATTCATCACCAGATGATTCCAAGATACTTCGCCAGGAAGGTCATCACTATCGGCTTGGGCACGGTGACCTTCAACCCGCGCTGCGTGGCGCTCATCTGCGCCGCGGGTGAAGCTAAAGCGCAAGTGGTCAAGCAAGCTGTCGAGGACCCCCACAGACCGAGAAAACGGTCATCGCACGGTCCTCGCACGCCCAAGTCGGGCGAAGTGTCTTTGCGGGGCACACCTCGTACGGAAAAGGAGACGAACAGATGAGGTGTTGAGGTCTAACACCTCATCCCGAAGGCCGTGGCCTGGAGGCCTCGTGACAATGAGGGTGTTTTCGCCGCAAATTGGTTGCTCGCGATGATGTTGGTCGACCAAGAGAGTGAGAACATGGGTCCTTGGAAACAAAACTGGTTCACAAGCTTGAGCACTTTCAGGGCAGACGATGTCCGAGATGTCACGCGATGTTCATTGATTCGTACTGCACCAGGAAGATCCGCACGTCAACTTCCCCGCGACAGCTCTCCATAAGCTGCCTCGGGCTGCTCAGACTGGATCTGGGTCAAAGCCTGGAGACCCAAAGCCATCCAAAACCATGGTCTCCATTCGGTCCATTCATGTTAAGTTCCTAAAGTCATGATTTGGTGACGGTTTCCTAATTTTAGGTGTGCCAGGGCAATGTGAGATTGAGTTAAATACTTTGAACTACACATCCTTGCGCAATTCATGACCCTTGGCTAACTAGGTCTCAAGGGGCTAACAGCTCTAACTGTTTCCCGGATGTTGCTTTGATTCTTTGAGCCAGGCCATCTTCCGGCCCTTTTGTAAGCATAGTTGTTTTCATGTGTGTTCCTTCAGCAGGCGCGGTTGCAATTCTATATCTGTGTACAGTAAGAGTGACAGCACTCGTTCCACAAGTCCACACTCTGCTTTGCTGATCGTTTCATGCTCAAATCCATCCCCAGATCATCCCAGATCCATCATCCACCCCAACAGCCGCCCAAACCGCGCCCTCGCGTCCACGTATAAAAGAACGAAAAAAGAAGAGCCTTCGCATTGAGAGAGAATACGCCACAAAACCACCCCCAAAAGATAGGAACTGCAACACAAGGGCAGAATGCTTCAAGAAGCCCGGACAAAAATCGAAGTAAACCAATGTAAATCTGTTTTAAAAAATGAACACCACCCCTAAAAGAGCACTATGGTCCAGCGCTCCGCCCAAAAGCAGGCATCCGGGGCGTTCCCTGATGGCAGCACCTGCCCCGAGGCGTGTTTCTTTTTGACCTCTGGCGCTGCGAAGCTCTTGAGCCGTCGACAGCTGGCTCTCCTGGAGACTCTCAAGGACTGGACCCCGACCCGGTTCGCGGTTCCGACAGATTCTTAGATGGAATGTAATGAGGGTACAGATGAGGTAACCACACCACACATTGTCATGTTCAACCAATAATTTGAATGCTGATTGCTCGGTGCTTTTCACACGATCAATTCCCCGAACAGTTTGTGTTGCTCGGACTCCAGTGACTGTTATCACGCAGTAGCAAAGCTATGTTGTTTGTCATCGGTGCATCGAGTCATCCTCGGGTCATCGACATGGCCCCGTGTTTTTCTTCGGAAAATTCGGCGGTGTCCCACCCCCAAAGCTTGGTACAAGTATGTCACAGCTCCATGTCGAGCTCCAATGGTCACAAGAGATGTCACAGGTCTTTAAAACCGATTGCTTCAGAACCTCGCGAAGTGTGTGTCCTAAAATCTTGAGATGACTGCCCAGGCGATTGATGACCAGCTGGTGGAGAAAGCCTTGGTGTCCCTGTGCTGCCAGCGGCGGAAGAGGTGAGGCGGTTTTCTTTGTGGCTGGGTGCATGATGAGTATTGATGAGTCGAAGAAACACAAATCGAATTATAACATAAATCCACTTCGCAATACGCTGCAAATCAACGAATCCTTTGTGGCTAGGTGGGAGGAGGAGTCAAATCCTCACCATCATTTCGACCGCGAAGGCTGCTGGACCTGACCGCCACAGACCTCAGTGCGTCGCCCTTCGCGGCGGAGGTGCTGCGCAAGGCGGGAAAGCCGCTGAAGGACTGCGCGGAGCAAGTGAGGAAGACCTTGATCCAGACGCCTGGAGTGTTCAGATCCCACGGTACAGGTCGGTGAGAGGAGCATGTGTTCTTTAGACCCAGTCTGGGTGGAACCATGCTGCTCACTATTAGATGACCTCACTTTTTTTTTGCAGTGTTCGGCATCAAAGATACATTCCGTTCCTCTCACTATTTTGGGGCTGCTGTGGCCAGTTGAGTCAGTTGAGACTTACTTCTTTCACACTCGCTTCTTTTCGAAGAAAAGAAGCCGGAAGGTGAACCATACGGAACCCCTCTCAGAGGAAGTGAAATAGCTGTTGAGCCGCGATGACCCCAGGCCCAGCTGGGTATGTGTTGTGTCTTGGAGAAGAAGGGGTGGATTTCTTGTTTTTAACCCTTGTAACAGAACTAATGATGGGTTAGTTATTGTTTCGTTGTTGGTTGGACAAACTTGGGTGTTGAAATCTAGCATGTGGTTTCTCAGCAAGTGCATTGGGACCAAAGTGTGGCATGTGAGGAATCCAAGCACTTCTTCATTTATCAATATAACCAGTCATATTGTTTGCATACTTCTTGTTCAAAGACTCTGTTCCACCTATGCCTTGCGGCTGCCCCCATCCCATCAGCAACGGACAAAAATCCTCTCACGACTTCCAGTGGAGGGAAGGGTGGGTGGCCGTCCCTCGCCGTGTCCAAGGAAGATTGAACGAGGCTGTCAGGCCGGAGGTGTTGACGGTCAAGTTCTGAAGACGGTGGGCTGGGAGCCTCCAACCTCTCTCAAGAGGTCCAAGTGCGAATCAAGAGGTGCTCCAACATGGCAGTGATGGCGAATCGACCCAAACCACCCGACTCATTGAGACGCTCCACAGCAACCCACATGGCCACGCTTTGAAATTGAAAAGAGGAGTGGACGATGGGTACATCAGATCCTTTCAAACATGCTGACTCTGTTTGTATTGGTGGGAGCGAACCAAAGTAGAAACACCATGTACAATGACCTCCACCATTGTGGAATTCATGATGTGACTTTCTTGCTCTCGCATCTCTTCGTACATCACACACTGGTCCCCGAGCAGCTCCCAATGCTCTCGAGAGCTGGTATCCGCCTGCATAGAGGTGTTTCAGGATTGCAAGTTGCAAGTGAGGACCTCTGCCTAATGATATAATTATACAATTGCTCATGTTTGTCATGTCGGTTGCAGTAGAGTCTCCGCTTCTCACCACTATCCTTTGCACGAAGTGCCAAAATAACAAACACTGGTTGCATATGGATTGCCTTGGTTTTTGGATTAAGCATTTAAAATTTGGGTAAAATCCGGTGAATCTGATGACTTCGACATACTTCGACCGTTTGACCACATGACTTCGCCCCTCCGCTGGGAGAGCACTGGCCCGAAAGACTCCAAACGGGGAAAATAGCCAGTGGTTTGAGGTTTCAACATGAACCGTGCATCATGCACAGACTTCCCTGTTTCGTGCAGGTGAGAGAGAAATGCCAGTTCTTGCACACAGAGCCGCACCATGATGACTCCTGATGCAGCAAAGACCCTACCGGCCTACCCCAAGTAATTGTTAAAGGTTTTACATAAACCCATAGGAGCAAGGACGCTACTGGTGTTCCTGGCACTACTACTAGTAACAAGAAGCTTCTAGGAACAAGGGCATCTCTACTAGTAGCCAATTAATTTACTACTACGGACAACATCAGATTTCAGGGATCCAAGTCTTTGGCTTCCGCAGGAGAGTCATGACCCCCACAGGCTTGGAAGTGAGAAGGGCTGCTTCGAACTCACCTGAGGTGTCCACTTTCCAAGCTGCGCAATTCACTGATGCTTTGAAGAGGGTTTATCAAGCAAAGGCGATCAGAGCATTTGTGTGCATTTCTTCAGATATGATGATGGATGCCCTTATCAACCAGCCAGTTACCTTCACCAAACGCGGCTTTGGAGCAGAAAATCGAGGACGTCATATATTAGGGCGCTATTATGCTCGGTGGAGGCCATCGCAAGATATCGCAAGTAGGTTGGAGGCCATCACAACTATACGGGTGAAACTTGCTTTGAGGACATCATGCTGGGATATTTGCCTGCGGTTCTACGTTCCACGCGAGTGGCCTCGAATCAGCACCACTTCGTTTGCGCCACCAGCGGTTTCAACTCGGTGTCCAACAAGCACATGTGTCCTGGATGGTCCAAAGGGGTGTCCACCAGCTTAGCACGTGTGACATGCTGTTTGTTTCATGTTTTTCCTACTTAGTCTAAGAGTCTAAGAAACGGGAAAAGGCTCGCTTTCAGTGAGTGACGCTCCTTCGCAAGACCAAAAGAAGCGGCTAACTGTAACTTGATACACAACTGATCCTCGAAGGCGAGGAAGACTTATCCTCGAGTGTCAAAGTCCGTCAATTTTGCAGTAGATGTCTCTTTCTCTGTCACTACACTCCCTGAAGATACACATGGAAGTGGATGGCATAGCCACAAAAGGATTACTGTGACTGTACCATTTTCCAAAGATTCAAAACAGCTGATGCACTCCACGAAACCATGATTTATTTCAGGGAGTGTACACCTCCTAATTATTAGATATCCCCTTTCAGGCTCATGCTGCTGCAGCGCGTGGAACGCTTTTCCCAGTCGCCCACCTTCCAACGCCTTTGCGCCGAGAAGTACTTCAGCGCCGACGCGGCGCTGGGCGACGCGGCGCTGGACTTCCGCCGCCGCGACGTGTGGAAGTTCTTGGACGCTCGGGAAAGTCCCGACCCCCGCGGGATCCCGCGGGTGCCGGCATGGGGGGGTCGGTTGTGGGGGGGTCTGTAGGCATGGGTCTGCGGGGCATGGCAAAAGCCACCAGGAAGGTTGAACTGATGAACTGAGGACGATGAGGTGCAGGATTGGGTGCTTGGGCTGGAGGAGTCCAGCTTGATGGAATTGCCACTAAGTGGGTGAACACTGATGAAGCGAACATGGGACTGCGGGAAGAAGGCAGGTAGGATCAGCTAGTGCATTTCAGCTTGATTCTTTGTGAAGCCAGGGTTGCGTCACGAGGATGGTATTGCCGCCGCTGACGACGAGCTGCGAGACGAGGGCGCTGCGCGGCGGCTGGCGTCTTGGGTTTGGAAAGGTGCTCCAGGTGGTCCAGGTGAGGAGGGTGGTCCAGGTGAGGAGGATGGTCCTCCATTCAAGTGGGGGGGTGTGCTCAGTGCTTTATATGGACCCTTATCCAAAGGACATGTAGGGCCATTGTAGGGGTGCCACTTTGAAACCACTGTAGGAATTCTTGGCCTATGTCGGGAGGTTTTCAGGTGCAATCTAGGCCTCAGCGGTTTTTCGGTGTGACCAAGCGGTCGACCGGTGTGATACCATGGGGTGCCTCCCCAAAAACACGCACTTACGTGACACTGGACTCCATGTTCCATTCCAAACTGCAAGTATACCTGGATAGATATGATGATATTTAAAGTGATGAACTTGATCTTCGAAGGTGAAGGTTTCGCGGTCGTCCTCGTTCTTCTTCCGACGTCTTCTTCTACCACTTGCTCTCTCTCTCTCTCTCTCTTTCCCTTTTGGCTGCATCGATGCTGCATCGGTGCCTCGGTTTTTTCAACCAAAACCGACCAAGGGATTGATCGCTCTTCGCTGTCCAGACGTCTCATCCTTGGCATCACACGCGTACCGGTTTCCGCACCTTCCCTTCGGCGTTACGCCTCCGTCACCGCTGATACGCTCGCGACGCGTTCACGCGTCTCATCGCTACGCGGTCGCAGTTCGCTGCGCGTCTCATCGGTGAGGTCTTCAACTTGTGTCAGATCTTTGGAGAGTCCTTGGAGAAGGGCGACTCTTCAGGTCTCCTGCAACGAGTTCAAGGCCGTCTGACGTGACTGACGTGACGTGGTGTTTTTTTGCTTTTCGGTCATCGGCAGGTCATGGGGGATGTGGTCCGGAAGAGCGTTGGGGAAGCGATTCTGAGTCGAGGGGTTCAGAGTTCGAGGCCTGTCAAGAAGAGGATTTGTGAATAGGATTTGTGCGTCAAAACCTGAACTGGAGGACTGAAAGACTACTTTCACAAGCAATATGCTGGACAGAAGGATGAAAAAGATGTGCAGACTCTGATGCTTGCTCTGAACATTTTGTCGCGGCGGGCGCCCTGGGAAGGCCCAATGTGTCTTTTACGTAAGCCTCTTTTTGCACCAAACCTGGCATATCGAATCAGAATGTTGAAGGGTCTACAAAGACTGCCTGTGTTCTTGTCTTAGTCAGCTCGTTCGTTGTATGACCACTCCCCTCGCACCAAGGAAGGGCTCTTGCCGGGAATTCGAGGCCGAATGTGTCTGGGGGGCACCTTGGCGAGTGGGCTTCCCCTCGCGCCGGCCCACGAGCAACGACACGGTCACGACATCATACGACACCACTTTCTGAATGCAACTACCAGGACCTTCAAGGGGTGGTTAATGGACACCCCGAATCACGGCTAAAGGGCTATAAATAGACACCCCAAACGGAGGGTCCTGGTATGTGAGGAATCTCTGGGGAATACTATAGGGACTTGGGATTTTTGTGTGGTTTTTATGGCATGCACATGAAGAGGCGATGTTTCAACTACACCTTGACATACTATGAGGAAGGAAACCATAGAGCAGAGTCGAGGTGGCCGAAAGCGTTTGTTCACTGTTCTCCTCAAGTCTACAGTCTACTGGTACTCCGGTGTGGATGTAAGTACTCAAGTGAGTGAAGGAGCGACTTTCAGCATATCCTTCACTGGCAAACCAAGAGAGGCTGAGAGAGGTTAAGAACTAGGGCCCTGTAATGACTGTAGTGGTTTCTTTCTTGGATGGGTGAAAAAAAGGGCTGTTCAACCTCTCTAGGAATTGGTTCCATTTTGACCTTTTTGTGGTTTCAAAGTGAAGGGTCACGGCCTTGCAGCTGAGAGTCGGGTCACGGCCTTTGTCACTCCTTCCATTCTGCTGCTTCATTCACTGCTCCGACGTTGGGGACTCTTGCGTTTGCTTCAGAATTCACAGGCAACTTGTACAAGTGCTTTTCACATCTTTTCACCAGAATTCTATGGGGTGGCCATCTTTTCTTTCTTTCTGTGTTGCCGAGGGCGGTTCGCCCGTGGGGGTGGCCATCAAGAGAATCAAGAGACACAAAGGACTCATTTCAATCTGCTGTACGGCCCACCATGCCGGGCCGTCCAGCCGTGTGGTTTGGTAAACGTGGTTGAAGAAGGCTGGCCAGGAAGAGGATATTGAAAACAATGGAAAAGCGCCACTGCAACTTCACAATCTGTTATTGTTGTCATACTCTTCAATTTTTGCTTGGAAGCACACCATTAACACGAATCAAGAACATTCAAGAACATGTATATAGATATCTAAATCTATATGTAGACCTTCGACTTGTTTTTCCGAGGTACATTGGTTGGCAGCTCCCCAACATCTCCCACCTTCGCTTGGGCTTTTACACCGCCGATATATTTGCGCCTGAGCCCACGCAGCAGCGCGACGTGTTGCCGGTGCTGAAGCTGCTGAAGAACGTGCAGCCGGACGTGGCTTCGCTACAACGGGAGAGTCGAGAGGATTGGTTGATGCCGGAGCCTGTGAGACAGTGGTATGCAGCGTGTGGAAGTCTGGAGGAAATGAGAAATTTCTTGGGTTGATGAGTGTTAGATGAGTATCCGGGTATTCACATGGATATTCTGAGTGCTAGACCTGGATTTCCCCAGCGTTTCAGCTCTTCAATGGGCGGCTTCGAGCCTTCGACCGATGTCCCCGACGGTCTGCGTCTTCACGTCCGTGCGCTCGCCGTGAAGTCCGTCCTGGCCATCCCTTTCGTCTTCATAAGGACAGGAGCCCTAGTAGCGTCCTTGCTCCGTTCGTAGCGATGCCCGGAGCCCTAGTAGCTTCTTGTTACTATAGTAGTAAGGCCAGGAGCCCCGTTCGTAGCGATGCACCTTGTTCGGGAAGAACCTCCATCCAGGGTTCCCAGGACCAACGGTTCCCTGGAAGATTGGGAAGCGTCAACTCGCGTTTTTCGTCCTCGCCATCCCTTTCCTTCCCTCAAGGGTCAAGCCGACCGATGTGCTCGGTGCGTTTTTGATCTTTTTTGCCAAAAAGCGGATGGACCTGTTGTGCCATGTTGTTTACAGTTGTTTGGCACGGTGCTCGTACCTTCCCAAGATGTTTTTTCTGGAATCCTTCAGGAGTACTGGCCATGGTCTTTAGCCCCACCAGAAACCTGCAAGAATACTTCTAAAGCCACCTTAAATGCAGTTAAGCCACGAAATCACAGCCACTTCCAAGCCCACCCTGACAAGCCCACCATGCCACCTGCAGGTGGTGTTTTTTCCACGGAAATCGGCTCTTCCAACCGCTTTGGTGTCCCAACCCCCCTTTGGACCGGACTGAAGAGTTGGCCGAATCGTTGCGTTGGTGTCGAAACAGGTGGTCACTGTGGCCTTGGATCCGGAAGCCTCGGGGCCGGACACCCATTACAAGGCTCACCGGCGCTGGACTGGGTGCGTGTTCTGGTCCCAAAGGGGGGCTGAGGAGATGAAGGCGGCTATAGATGTCTTGATGTTCTCGGTCGCAACTCGTCTCTGTTCCTATGGGCATCCTATGGCCTCCTGCGTCTGGGGCGCCCTGCGTCTGAACGCGGATTCGGGGGATCTGAAGGTCTGAAAGCCATGCGGTCGAGATCGTTCTGAAAGGGACCATGCCCATCCAGAGGCGTCATTCGCACCATCCTGTCCGGGAGTGTCTGGAGATCCCGGAGAGTAGTCCCCAGGCCCATCACATCCCATAAGGGTCCATAAGTCTAGACTATACTAGATGAAGTGGTTTACACAAAGCAACACCAAGCTCTTCAAGCGGGCAAACTGCCTTCACCGGCGGGCTTTTGATCCCGTGGCTCTAAATACAGTATATCTACGAACATCTGCAAACCATTCTGGAAAAAAAAAACTCTAAAAAATCCGAGTCTGAAGATGAAACTTGCCACATCATCCCATGCCTCGCCTCGTGGCCCGTCGACCCGACCGGAGGTGCTTCAAGCAGTGACCTCAGCTTTGCAACAGTACCTGGGAGCCATGCAGTGTGACATCTGGGATGTGAGTGGAGACAGGGGAAACAGTGGAGGCTTCAAGATCAGTGTTTGACTGAAACAGATCAAGATCGGGTGATGGTTTCGGATATTTTTACTTTCAACCCTTACTTGGCGATGATTGGACCCTCTGACTAATTGTTCAAGTGGTTTGAGATGCCTTTGGGGGGCCTCCCGGGTGGCCAGTGTTGGTATGGTTCGTTCCCCTTGCACTTGGTATGGTTCCCCTTTAGGGTCCCATGGAACTTGGAGGCGTCGAAGAAGTGATGCACTCTTGACACCTTCAGAATCTGAGGATCAAAGACTCAAAGCTATTCAAACTGATCTGCAAGATTTGGCTCTGGGTTCATCTACAGGATCTACAGCCTCCAAGATTGCTGTGTAATTGAAGGAAACAAAGCACCAGAACGGAACTGCTGGATTCTATGCAGTTCTCTTAACTGCTCCCAATAGATTCAGGTTTGACACTGAAGACAATTCAACGTATGACTGTCACTGTGCACGCTTGACCTGAAATCTTCTGGGCTCTGGAGGCACGCAGAAGAAACCAAGAGAGACGACATCACTGTTTGGGGCTATCGCAATGCTTCTTGGAGCAGCATGGACAGCCATACTGGACATCCCGCACCCTGTGAGATGGAAAGTCACCACTGGGGGGTCTCCTTTGCAACATTGGCTGAACGTTGAACGTTGTTGAAGTGTTGCTCATGAGACCCTGGGAGGAGTAGTTCACCACCAACCACTCAAGAGGAGGCGGCTTCGCCTGGTCATGAGGCTTCAAGATGCCGGCATCAGGGAGGTGCTGCATGTTGCTGCCGGCCCCTCGAGGTAGATCTGAAAATCATCACCGCAGCCTCTCAAGCCAATCCAAGACGAAGGAAGCAGCTGTGTAATTGAATGTCAGTAAGTCTTATTGTTGCTACTAGTAAGGCACTTGTTTCTAGTAGCTCTTGTTACTACTAGCGTGGCACTTGTTACTACTAGCGCGGCACTTGTTACTAGTAGCTTCCTCAGTCTGAGTCTTCGAACTTTCCTGAGTTCAGGTCCAGGCAGATCTAACGTGACTTCAGATGCGCCGTAGACTCGACGCTTCACGGCCGAACGACTCGTCCTCCGCGTGAAAGCCGGCCGGCCGAGGTGTGGTTCCGCTTCGAACCCCACGAGGTCTCGACGATCATCCCCGTGTCCCTGCAAACGATCTCCACGCTGAACCACATGCCTCTCGGTGGAACCGAAGCGAAGACGAACCGGTGACCGAGCTTCGGACCGTGGCGTGGTCCGTGGCACGGTCGACGGGATCGCGCCGTTTCGGTTTGGGACCAATCCCAGAGGCCTGAGTCCCGCGGCGGAGTCCGAGTCCCGGGGTTCCGCTTGGTTCGCGCGGGTGTGGGCCGGAGACCCAGTGGTCCACCGTCGTGGTCACGTGGTCACGTTGCAGGTTGTGCTTCATGACTCCATTGGTTGTCGGGTGATTGGGTAGTTGATACAAGTTACAAGTTGCTTTTCTGTGAAGCCAAGGAGGATTGTCACAAGAGGCTTGGCCCAGCAAGTCGAAGAAAGGTGATTGATACGATGTACGAACCCTAGGGAGTGTCCCAGTAAACCAATGACAAGTCGGTAAAAGAAGTGTTTGGGCATGCCCTCCTTGTGATCCAACTTTAAGGGAGCCACGAAGGTCTTCAGTGTTTGTGCTGCAGTTGGGTTGTCGCTGTGGTTTGTTTATCCACTAGTGGAATGTCAGGTGTTTGATCTAGAATCTAGATAGTCACTTGAAGTGTCCGATTAAACCCTACAGATCACACGGCACCTCATTCGATCCTGTTCTGTGTGTGATCTGTAGAGAGAAGAACTGAGATAGAGAGAGATGCTATCATTCTGGGAGACTTAGCGGTTTGGATGAGTTCGATTGAAAGGTTTGGATGAGACCGGATGAGCAGAAATACATAGAAATACCCAACACGAAACAGCAACAGTTCAGGGAAGTGTGTGTGTGTGTATATACTAGCTAAACTGTTTCTTGGTCTGTCCCGGACTGAGGGACCTGCCGTTTGTTTTATCGCATCCTGCCATGGTCGCATCGAGGTTCCTGAACTCCTTCGAGTCGCAACGCCACGCGGAGTTCCCCGCCTATGAGATTCAGGGCCCCTTTTGCGCGATGAGCCAACGAGTGCAGGTGGAACAGTACGACATCATTGAGACGTGCTTGGGACGCTTGGCCGAGTTGATGGACGGGATGGATGGACAAGTTGGGAAGGGAATATGATGGAATACGAATGGATCCCCTTTCGACGGGACCATTCATGGTAGCCCCCCCTTTCGACGGCACCATTCATGGTAGCCGGTCATCAAGGGTATTTGAAATGTGTTTGGGTTAAATGATATATATGAATTTATATTATACAATTTTAAAGTGTCCACTGCTTTGGACGCTATAATTACCCACCCAGATTACCTGAGGATACGAATGGTTCCACAAGCACCCTTCACCTTTGATCCGCGCCACACGGGGCCTTGTCTTCCTGCGGGAGATGAGTGTCGAGCAGCTGTTGGCGGAATCCCGAGCACTTCGGCAACAGACAGAGAACCTCTCCTGAGCAAAAGCAGGGCTTTCACCGGGCGGAAGCACGGCGGGCTGAAGTTGGGGCTCTTGCCTGGCGGAAAAACATCCACGTGACCAAGATCGAGGTTGAACCTTTTCCAAAACTCAAGAAGAGGTCTCTACCAGGACCTTCCAACAGGTGGTTTTTGGGCACCTCTTGACCTCTAAGAGGCAATTTATAGACACCTCTTGGAAGGTCCTGGTATGCGTTTTAGGTTTATGAGCCTTTTTGGAAGGCTCCAAGGTCCGAGGTTCCACAAGTGAACGGAGAATTCCTGGGTGGAAGATCAAGTTGATGTTTTAGTTCAAGAATCAACTGGAATTGGTAGTATGGGAAGCATCAAAGGTTCATACGAAAATATGCTGAGTTAGAAGGAAAGCAAGGAACTTCAGGATTGAACAGAGTCAATTTCACGGATTTCTGGGACCGGAACATTGTCGGCCGTTGGTGGAGAATGCAGATGCGATCGTCGGTTGTTCATGCGTGCCACCGGAAGAGAACCCCAGCGGTCGTGGATGATGGAAGCGGCATTTTGTGCTGTCCTGGCGTCGTTTGTGCATGGCAAGGAGCTGCCTGACAGTTGCGGCCTGCGGCCTGCGGCCGGAGACAAGAGCTTTCCAGGTGCTTTCCGGTAGTCTTAGCTGGATGCACAGGTATGCATGTGGCATTGTGACTGTGTTTACTATCTCAGGCCAAAGTCATGAGCAGTCACATACTTGCACGTCTTCCCCATCCCAATATTGAAGCCTGTGTACTGTGCTGCAAAAGCCCTTGACCGTTTCAAATGCAGACAATGCTTCCAAGCCCATGTTTTCCTAGCAATTGAAGCGAAGTTCGTCAAGTCGAGCAGCACTAGTCCGCAGCTCCTGCCAGAGAAGTCACAAGTGATGCTGGATGTTAATGTGTCCAGATTTATCCGGAAAATCCTTGACTTTTAATCATATGATGTCATGTGCAGAAACAGCAAAAATATTGAAAATATCGGTATGGTATCAGTATAGTTTGTTTGTGTTGAGGAGGTCCTTTTCATCAACAGGAAACCAGCGCCAGAGACCAGTTTCCTTTGGCAAGAATATGCCATTTTGAATGATTTAAAGACTCAATCCAATTGTACAATCCTTTGGCAGATCAGGTACCATGTCACTTCAGCAAATCGATGCCAGATGATATTGAGAGCATTCAAGAGCCATTTCTTTTCACCACTCACTTCCCGACTCAATGAATGGAGCAAGGGTTTTCCCTCCACAAAAGTATCGCCTTTGGTTTGGCCTAGGGGCCGACCGACAAGGACAAAGTGTCGAAAAAGGCGTCCTGCAGGTTCTTGCTTTCAAATCCATGGTAAAGGGAGAGTGGAACTGGTGGCGGGTGTTGTGCTCCTCTCGCAAGGTGGGTTTGGCCACCTGGAATGCATTTGTTGAAGCGAAAAAAGAGGTCTGAAATGACAAGTTGTTCCTTTTTAAGGTGACCACCCAATAGATGCGAAGATCAGAAAGTCAGTTTTCTACACTGTTATCTGAGATGTATTCCGTCTTATCTTTCAGGGATAGGTGGTTTTGTTTCATGGCTGCGGAAGATGGAGGAAGACTCATGGTTTTCGGTACTGATTGTTTGGGGCCTGCAGACCTGCAGGCTGCAGGGACCACGAGATCAGCTGACATCTTACTATTAGCTTCCTGTTAGTAGTAGCGATGGCGATGGCCTCCAACCTACTTGCGATGGCCTCCACCGAGCATAGCGTCCGAACGCTACTAGGAAAGATGTTTGCAAATGCCCGATTCTTCTTCTGTTCATCTGGTCAATCAGGGTCTGGGTAGACATGGACAGCCATGTCTCATGAGTTTTTTAGGTGGCGTCACTTCTTTCCGCGATGCAGAACCTGTTCAGTCTTTCTGGTGGAAAAAAAGGGATCAAGTCGGGCAGGGCGCCGCAGAGAATGAGCCATCAGCTGGACTTTTAAAGTGCAATGTAATGCTTAGATTCAGATACTGTACATACTGTACCTCTGACATCCTGCTTGCATAGGTCAATACATGTCAATACAATTCAATATGTCAATGCTCAGAGAGTCTCTTGAATCATCCTGGACATTGGATGCACTCTTCTTTTTGCTCCACTGGTTATCCAATGTACTGTCAGATAAATCTTGGATCGTGTCCTTGATCTTTTTGATCTTGAGGGTGCCTCTGCTCATGTACGTAGATGGTTGATGCACAAGAGTCCCCAGAAGGAGATGTCTTAAATGTCTTAAACCCTTCAAGTATATATTTGAATAATCATCCAGTTGATGAAGCAACCTGATGTCCCCAGTCTCCATTCAGACGGCTTTCTTCATCCACTGTCTACATGGGAGTTCTCTCTCGCCAGGCTCCGAGTACCACGAGGACTTCGCTCGGGCGCCGGGATATCCCAGAACCGACGTACCGCGAGCGAGGCGTGCGGAGCTGCGAGAGAGGAGGCGCAACGGATGAATGCACAGTAAATCACAGTAACAACGGATGAACACCATCTATCAATGATGTTTGTATCGGATGAACACTCATGGCAAAAAAAAACGCCATCCCATTTGATCCCAAGTCTAGGACGTGGGTCACCCCATCTCCAACCTCGGATGCGAGGCAGATAGGTGCGGTCCGACGGGCACAAATTCTTCAGAACTGGTCCAACAAGGGGGTTGAGGGTATTAGTTCCACTGAAGATGAACCTGCAACCTCTTGTTGTTTTGGTATACTGTATAAGTTTCAACCATCTCGGCCTGATCGGGCGTGGGTGACGTTTTAGAAGTGCTAGATCAGTTCTTAAGCTACTTCAAACCTCCGGGGCTCAATTTGGCCTTCCTTGATAATGTTGATGTCAGCATCCCATTCTGGGATGTGTGTCCAAGAATGTGAACACAACCAAACACCAAAGCACCCCGTAAACTGCTTTCCTTCACAACAAACTGGTCTTCAGAGTCCCCATCCTGCAGCTTCTCAAGATTTGCCTGTTCCGCTTCCCGTCCCTGCCGTGATGAACTCGGAGCCCCCAAACTGTGCTTCCTTTCTGGCCGTTCTGGCGGTGTATCCCAGAGTACGTACTTCTTTTCGTTCCCCGCGCGGATGTGTTGGCCCAGGCTCGGCTTATTGGCACCGGGTTGCACCCTGGTTTGGCACTTGGAGATGTAGGAAGAGCTACTGAGCAACGATGTGTGTTTTCAAATGAAAGATGTTATGCGTGGAGCTCATCAATGTGTCGCATAAGCGTTTGTGCAGACCACTTCATCGGCTGCTGATGAATTTGCCTGATTCTGATAGATTTTACATGTTTGGTACTAGTATCCAAGTGTTCAAGTGACATGCCATGTGTTCGATGCAATTTCCACTGAATTCAAGGTGCATGCAATGCTTTTGGTTCCGTCCCAGGCTATAGGAGGGTACTTGGTTGCAAAACCAAAGTCCTGGGGTTCTAGTTGAA
Organism: Durusdinium trenchii; assembly: GCA_963970005.1. Lineage (NCBI taxonomy): Eukaryota > Dinophyceae > Suessiales > Symbiodiniaceae > Durusdinium > Durusdinium trenchii. The sequence continues at coordinate 463,134 of CAXAMN010000947.1, forward strand.
AATATGATGAAACATGTAATGCAAGAGACAAATCACAAGCGGTGTTTCTCCGGGAATCCACTCCGTTCAGGACTCGAAGAAACGGGTGAGCGACTCGACCACGCTCTGAGGTGGTCGATGGCGTTTTGGATCCAATGGCACCGGAGCTCATGTGGCGCTTGGCACCACAAGCTGGGCTCTTTCAGGTGTGGGATGAGAAGATGTTGGAAGTGGTTTTGGAGCTGAATGCTTTTCAGGGTTGGAACCCAATTTCATCCTGAAACCATCTGAAAGCGTGATGTTCTTGTTCGAGAAGGATTGCTTTCAGTCTGTAGCTTGCTCACTTTTGCACGGATGATCTCGGACTGAAGTCAAGTGACTGTCCAATAATGTCCAATATATTATAGGAGCTGCACAGCCATTCCAGCTTGGACATTTGGGCAATATGCTTTTACAAGGATTCTATAGGCTTCTGTTTAAGAGTCTACTGGTTGCATGTTGTGTGCCTTTGTGTGTGTGTTGTGTCCATTTGTTTTGTTGATTTGCCACTGGAGTCCGTTAAAACACGTTAAAGCGCATGGTAGCTTTCGCGTCGTCAGTCCTGCAGTCTGTTCCCACCTTTCTGGAGACCCATAGGAATTCATTCTCTTTCTAATGGCCTTTCTGTATGTATATAGAGGACTTTCTGGAGACCCGTTGGCGGCCTTTCTGGAGACCCAAGAACAGCCCTCCTCGATGTCACGTCTCATTTATTAAGCAGATTGTCAGCACAAAATATCAACGGAATTCTTGCCAACCGCTCGGTCCCCTTTGTGAGTTCCATGGTATGTCTCTTTTTTGCAAACAAGAGCCGGCAACGATGGCGCCAGGAAACCTTCGCAGTGGTCACAGAGGCCTTTTTCGGCCTCGGTGGGAGTCGCGACAGGGCTTCTTTTCGGAGTCCTGCAAAGCAAGGTTTTTCTGGTGATGAGAACATGGCTGGTTTCCAATGGCATGAATAATACAATATTTTAATATATGGTCTTGCAATTTTCTTAAGAGATCATTTATAATTGCAAGACCATGCCATCTATTTTTAAATAAAAGAAATTCTCATAATATAAGAATAGATGTTATTCAATGGAAAAATATAAGAGAATTAAAAAATTTTCCATTTCATAAGAGCTTAGGCCCCTGTCAAAGAGGGGATTTTTACAGGGTAGCTGCCAGAGATTATTATAAAAGTGATCGCCATAAATTTCACTTTCCTTTTGCTCTTTGAAGTGGACCGGCGATCACAAATAATAAAGAAATATATGGGGAGCAATCTTTAATATTATAGCTCTTTCATTTTATATTTATAGATTGCTCCCACAATAATAAGATATAATAAGAGATAGACGATGACCCTCGTTTCACGGCATTGTACGTACGTGGTTTTTTGGAGCCCAGTTGGAGTTGTAGACCTTCGCCTTCCACAGAGCTTGGTCGTTGCTTTTTGATTTAACCATTGGGTTTGGTGTAGACCGATCACACTGGGAGGCAGTGAAACGATCGGTCTCCCCGTGGTCCTCTTCCGGATCTCCGAGGTGTTGACTGGCGCGGTTCGTATCGGCCAACAGCCGCAATGGCAGGATGACTGGATGATGATCGCCTTTGGCCTCACCAATAGGCGGGCGCAAGCATCAGTTGTTTTGAAAGCAGGTGCTGGGATGAGGTTTCTGCATTGTTTTAGATGAATCAAAAGTCTCCAAAGATCGTAAAGCGTAGAATCCCGTGATTCCAACGAACTCCCAAATCAGATTTGTTGGATAGTGGACGGTATAACTAAAGTTGTGAATACAGCTTGGAAAAAAACTCAGATGACATGCGTATGCTGCATACGGTGCATCATAATTTACTCGATAACAATCAACGGAATTGTCGAACCTTATCACATTTAAAGTTTGCCCTCAGTACCTTGGGGACAGGGGGGATGTGTTGTATCCTAATGGGGTGAAAATAAGGAGTCTTGCTCAAATTACACATGTTTGTGTAATTTGGTCCCTACCACCTTCCCGAGCTAGCCGACATAGACAAACACGTTCTCGGCAAGATTGTTCTATCTCCCCTTCAACATGACATTCCCCACTCGTTATGTTTTTGTCCCAGGCCTTTGGCACCTGTGCCTGAAGAAGTTGCGCAGCTCAGGCAGGCACAAATGTGATGAGAAACCAGTGGGCCTGGGAGTCCCGGATGGGCAAATGCTGCTGCCTGATGTGGGATTGTTCAGAGATTTCCAGATTCAGATGTTCCTTTTTTAATACTATACTGGATTCTCATACAATACTGATGTTGAGTCAAGAATCACTCAATCAGCAGAAGCTTTTAGATACATGATATATAATGATATATATATATATACATGTCTCAAACAGTCTCAGATTCTCAACATCCTTTGTAAGTTTTGAAAGCCCCCAAAAAATGCTTTCTTCGCTCCCCCGGCTCCCCGGTCGTCGCACCAAGCAAAAGCGATGGCCTCAAACCGCAGGTTCGCGGCCGATGAGGCGAAGCGACGGAGCTCCTCCTGGCGCTACCGGGATCGCCTCGCGGGACCACCCAGGGCGGCGAAACCGAGTGGAGCCCACTCCGTCGGACGCGGTCGCTACGGAGCAAAAGGCCAATCGAAACCGAGCGGGAGCGATCGGACGCTACTACGTTCGAGGCTCCTGGCATCGCTACGAACGGAGCAAGAAGCTACGAACGTAACAAAGGGCATTCCACCGGTCGGACCACCGGTCAACATGCGCCGGTCGATGTGTGTGTGTGTGTGCCGTGGGTGGAGTTCGGCTGTTTGAATGCTTGTTTGTTGTTTGTTTGAGTGGTTTTTGGAGGTGCTTGGTCGAAAGGAGGTGAAGTGCTTGGATGTGGTTTGGTGGCCCAATTGAGACGTTGGGCTGTGATTCTTTGAAAAGTTTGTTGGAGAGGTAAACGAAATGGGGGAATGGGAAACTGTAACGGTAACATCATCTAACCTTTATGAAACAGCATTTCTCGTGTTCCAATAATCAGAATGATGCTGTTTCGTGCTCCTTTCTTTTGCTTCTTCCATGGAACGGGTCAAAGCCTGCAGAGAAGCCAAACGCAAGGCGAGTTCCTTACCCCAGCCGTCATGGATGTCCTGAGATGAAGTCCTGACAAATCATTGGAACTACTCTATGTGCAATTCTCACCCAAAGTCACCAGAAAAACACTATCCCATCTCCCTTCCAAGTTTGCTTGGTGTAGGATAGGGAGACGATCAGCCAGACCTTCCAGTTCAAAGAAGAGTAGAAGACCATTGGGGAGGACATGCACACCCATATGGCTGTGGGTCGACACTTTCCTGTGCACCCCCTCCTGGTAGGTTGACGTTTGACATACCTAACACCTACCCCTTTCCAAGGTAGAGCCTTTCCAGGTGCCAGGCTGCAAACTGAAAACTATTGGGTTGTAAGAGGAATATCGTCGGGACATGTTCAGGTCCATGCCAGCTCACTTGTTTCCATGTCGGAAACCCAACCACCGTCCCCAACTTCGGGCCTTTTCGGCTGACGCGAGGTGGTGGGCCCCACAACAGGGCGCGGTGAAACGGAGGTGCCAAAAGCTCCGCAGAAGCGAAAACGGCTCAAAAGCCCAAGTGTTGATTCGAATTGAACTTATATAATTCTATTTATGTTTTCTAATGGCTTCTTGCTCCTAGTAAGGCCAGGAGCCCCGTTCGTAGCGATGCTTGAAGGTAGGTGGCGTCCTGTGTTTGTGATCGTATTCAACCATCATGAAGGAATAGTGGAGGGAGAGTGTCTCGCAACCTCGTTGGGAGGTCCCTCCCGCATCTATGGCATAGTTGTTGCTTCGATCTCTGAGTGGCGTCCGTAGCAAAAGATGCACAAATTTGACCCATCAGATGTTCAGAACATCATGTGTTTTGCCAGAGGATGCACTTCTGAACGTTTAGCCTTTTTGTTGCTGCCTTTTGGGTGTGTGTTGGTCTTTGGATTGCGACATTTTTTAGTCCCCATGGTTACATCTACCTGTCGGGATTTGATTGGAATGTCGATGAAATTGAGACCTGACAATTTAGACCTGCATGCCCCAATCATTTAGCTCCTTAACTTGCTCTCCCAGGATCCATCCGATCCATCCCGACCGCATCGATGACCTGGGACAAGGATGTCCCGGTCGCATCGAGGCCTCTCAACGTGCTTATGAGCGCTTGGGCCTTTGCTTCTCCATGGTCGAACCCAGGTGGGTCGCGGATGTGGGAGTTCTATGAAGTTGTCAGAAATATATAGGTCCGAAGGGAGAAAGCCTGATGGGATTTGGGAATGGATCTCTTGATATGGCCATGAGTCATGACGAAGAGACAAAGGTCTTGAGAACTGATCGAAGTGTCTCAAATTACAAGAGCACCAGACAACCAACAATGTGGAATTACATGAATTTACGAGATGATAAAGCCAAAACCAACCACTACTGCTGGCATGCCTCTGGTGTTTTATAGATAGTGAAAGATTTACGGAAGTGTTCTTTTTGGGGATGAATCCGACCAATCCCTAAAGTAACGAAATCATGGGTAGTAGGGAAGTTCGATGAAGTTCGTATTGTTTCGGGGTTGCCATCAGTTCTTCCTTCGAAGCTTCCCAAGTCGGGGCTGCGTGAGTGGGTTCACGGAACATGCCTTCGGGCCGGGTGGGTGAAGGCTGTATGGCCAGAAAGTGACACTTCGTTGGCCCGGTTTGGTAGCTTCTGGTTCCTAGTAGCATTCTTGCTCCTAGTAGTAAGGCCAGGAGCCCCTATGAGCGTCCTTGCTCCTAGTGGCGATGCCAGGAGCCCCTAGTAGCTTCTTGGAGGGGGCTGGACTTGGTGGCCATGCATTCCTTCCACCCTCGCCCACCCCCTTTCCTTGGTGATGCAGAAAGCGACGTAGTCGTTAGCGTTCCTGGTAAGCTCTAACCATCGTAGAAGCTAGCGAACGAAGCATCGGTTAATGCCGTGGACGTGTGGCAAATGTGGAAAGAACGTTGCCAGACCACGGCCATTTCATTTCGTTTCAACAAAGCATAACCAAACCATTGGAACATATGTGAACACTTGTTTCGATATGCTGCTTCCATAAATACCTGAATACCAACTCAGATAACATCCACATGGCGATGACCATAAACCACTTCTCGTCAGCAAAGAGGTGTCTCCGTTTTCCAGGTGAACGATCTTCCGTCGTGCCCTGCTTCAAACGAGCCACGTTTGGATGCAGAGACCAGATGAGACCCTTACTTGGAGGTTTCAGACCATCCTGGAGACAAAATGACCAGATTCAAAATCGAAGTGATTCAAAATGACCAGATTTGGGGACATGGAGCAGATGCTGTTCATTTGCGCCACCGTCGAGCGTAACCACAGTAACACAGGTGAGTGTTTGGGACGCTCCAACTGCCAGGCTGATGGAAAGTGGCTGGCACGTGGAGTTGACAAAAGAGCGGAGGGTGTTGAGAATGATGCATTCCAAAGAGAAAGATCCAGGGCACTTCAGATGGTACTCCTGTGTCCTCGTGGGTTTGGATTGCTATGTTTTTGAGACATACAAAATTTATTCTGGCCCTCCAAACCTCCGGAGTTCTACATGAAAGCAAATCCCATATTTTGAGAGTTCCAACGTCCAACATTGATTGTTGATGGAGGGATGCGGGTTTCCATGTTCCAATCACTGGGTGGATGTAAACAGACCAACACCACCACTTTGGAATGCCCGAAACCGTGCACCTTGGAATACCCCAAGGCCCACCGGTGCATAGCTTCCAAGGCCCAGCGGCGTGTATGTCTACCAAAAAAGAACTAAGAACCGAGCAACCTTTCGCAGGGGGAACCTTCAGGTTCTATTTGAGTGGAAGGGTTGTCAGATGCTGATCCTTCTATTCTTAGGTTGGGAGAGCGTTCAGGAGCTGGGGATATCTACATTCCAGATTCACAGTTGAAAGGGAGTGAATTCTGGCACTGGGCCAGGAAATTGTTAGAGCGGAAGGTTATGAGCACTCTAGGTAGCAACTCCAGGTGTGTGCAGCTGATGGACCAGTCCTGGTCCCGTAGGTATCATCTCAAAGGTCCTGGCTAAGAGTGTAATTAGACCTGGATTTTCATTTACCATCACAGTGCAAAGTGACACTCTGCGCTAGACCAGCAAGAGTGTCTGACTCTGGCTTTCGGAGTGTGAAACACTCGTCGTCGCACCCGGCCGTGGTGACATGACAACAGCTTTTCAGGTGACATGAAGTTGGCTCAATAGCCGTCAATAGCCCATGACAGAACCGTGACAACATGAGCCCATCCAAACCCACAAAAAAGCACCAAACCCACTTCGCGCCGTTGTATACAGACGTTGAGTGCACCCCCATGTGGCGGTGCAGTCGGTATGCAACGCAGCCTCGCCCTGAGTGCGATAGGGTTATTATTGTCATTATTACTACTATATTATATATATATACATAAAGAGAGAGAGAGAGAAGAGGTAGGTACTCGGGGGATACCATATATATATATATATACTGGATGTGTTATCATTTATGTGTACAGTATATATAATACACATGTGTGGATGAAAGACGATACAACTGATCAAAACATGAGTGCAACAAAATTTGCAAGCATTTTTTTAAAATCACCACTAACGCGACAAGTAACCTGTGTGCCCTGGACATTTATTTGTTGAGCTATGCTCATATCTCACCCATAGTTGTACCACGTGTTCAAAAAGGAAATATGGGAAAATCCAATACATCTCATGGGTCACTCTTCTACCGTGTGTACCAGATGATAAAAGAATAGTCTTTTTCATGGCTCCCGTCTCCCGAGACGCCGTTTGCCGTGTTGAGGCGCAATCTACAGGAATTGGTGAATTTCCACAGGAAACCAATGTCGACATCAATTCTGCGAGGTTGTCTAAACCAATGCCAGAATGTCTTCGCATAGTTGTGGGAGGTTTACAACCATGGTTTTCCTGTGGATGTTCCCTTAAACCAATCGGTGTAAAGATATCTAACTTTTCTAAAGTGTCCGCCTGAGTCCAACTGTGGAGCACGAAGTCCAAGAAACCCACCCAACTGGGATTTGTGATAAAAGTCCTTTCCATGTAGGATGTCCATTCATGCCCTGACAAAACATCGAAAACTGCTTCAGGCACGGGTGATTGAATACATCATCCATCTAAACCCCGGTGAAGTCCGGTGGTTCAATCCGGATTTTTGTTGAGAGTCAAGTAGGGGCCACCAGCCCACAAAGCCCTTAGGTCTTGAGTTCTCCAGACAACGCCCTCCTCGATGGCTGAAGGAGGCGTGTCGGTTTGCTAAGCGAAACGGACCCCCCAAGCGGGCGGGTCACATGGCGGGTGGGTCGATGCCAAAGCCTGTCAAAGACCCCAAAATTCACTGCCAGTGGTAGTAGTGGTAGTCACTGCTGGTAGATTCACCGTGGTGACCCACATCCATTGGAATTACAAGAAGAACCATGTGCCACGACAAAATTAAGGTATGTAGCAGGGAAGTGCAGACTTGCGAGATCAACTGTTTTTTTTGGGGCCTGGCTATCTGAGATCTTGCCATTGCAAGATGTGTTCCTTTCCACGCTCTCAACAACCAGGGGTGGCTGAGGACCCTTTCCGGACTTCTTAGTGGTCAATGAGACCTCCTAGCCAAGAGGGAGATTCGTCTTCCAGGGACGCAGGTTCCATCGCTATCCGTAACCAGCCAAACCAGAATGGGCCCAGAATGGGCCCGCCCCCAAAAAAAGAATCCGATCTCATGGAGCATTGGGGTGCGTTGAGAATGTTCTTGAATAAATCTACTAAATCAGAGGAACATGCTACGAAATCAGACATTCAGATGCAGCAGGAAGAGTTGATTCAATAGGCTTCAAATAGAAAATAATCAGAGCCAGGTGGCATTGATACTTGGGATGTTTTTTTTTCTTCGGCTGTCTTGCTCAGTGGCACGCCAGTGGCACGCCAGGCACGGAAGAAAATGCCAAGGAGGTGGCAGAACCATTTGTGTTGGGATGCAGGGGCTGGCAGGGAGCGGAGGAGGGAGTATTCTTTGGCCGATTTCTAGGACTCTGTTCAGGTTGAGCGTCTTTTTGTCGGCAGAACGAACTTCTTGGGAGGCTAGCGGCTAGCGGCTAGTGCAGCGTGTGATCCAGTTGTTGCCTTTCGTTCTTGATCTTCGGACTGCACTCAAGCTTCTTCAAAGGCAGCGCATTTTACCCTGTCCTCTTTGCTGACCATTTGGTGGAGCCAAGCAAGAGGTTTGAAGTAAGTTTCACTCGGTATATTCTGGCGCCATGGGAATCCCAATTCTGGTGCCTGACCCAAGTACTCATCTAAGAAAGTCCACAAAAAAGGGAATCTGCCTACGTACATCCTCTTCGAAGCTAATATAGTAACTTGCTACGTAGTGCCCTCCTTTTTACCGCGCCCTTGGGCACCAAACAAACCTCGAATTCCGCAGTCACCCTCTTGAACCACTGTGGGCTTCTCACTCTACTTGGGATGTGTAAGACCGCCATGCATCCCGGTATTCAAGACATTCAAAGGAAGAAATGAGCATCCGTCCACTGGCAAGGAAGAAATCCTGCACGACTGCAGGACCTGAGGTAGAGGATATATGTTCAGATGCCCCCCGCCATGCACCCGGTTCTACCTGTACATCTCGTGTGGCTTAGCTTTCATCAACGGCGCGTTGCCCTTCCGCCTTCTTCCCTCCCCGCCGAGCGACGCGTCGGCTGACGACGGACGCAGGCCGTTGTAAGCACCTTAAATCCTGAAGCTGCCGAGTCTGGAAACTCAGATGTAATGCAATTGCTACTTGTAGCGATGCCCTTTGTTACGAATATATAGCTTCTTGCTCCTAGTAGTAGTGATGCCAGGAGCTACTTACTATAGTAGCATTCTTGCTACTAGTAGTAATGCCCTTGCTTCCGGTAGTAATGCCCTTTGTCCGGAGGTTCTCCGGAGGATCCAAAGGAGTTTCTATGTTGCTTTGGAATTGGTTGTTCAAGGGGGGTCCATCAATAGCACTGGTTAAGGGAGGGTGAGGGTGTCCATTCACCATCCCCTGGTGGGTCGACCTGGAATCATGTTGTATATGGGTGTTGTCTTGGACCTATATAGTTGAATTCATATTCAACACCCATAGTATAACAAGTCTTCATATGGAAAGTAACCTAGTATAGTTGAAGGACTTGTTATATGGGACCTTTGGACCTTTGAACCTTGGGTGTATGAAGACTCTTACCAACCACTGCTGGTTTGTCCTCTGTTATGGAACTGCACGAGGCGATGTTGGGAGACGCTCTCGGTGTCACGCCTCACCTCCCCGTCCAAACCCCGCCATCGCTCCAGCGGTCTCCGAATGCACTGGTCCCTGGTGGTTTTCTTCGGATCGAGGTTCAAGCCTGGTGCCAAGCTCTTTGAGAGGCGCGCTGTGGGTCCCCAACTGCGCTGGTCGGCTGTGGTTTTAGAGTAAAGAAGTTGTTCTGCATGGATGTTGGGCGCCATTTTACTTTGTTTGGGTAGGGAAAACACCGTGCTCAACAATGATTCCCTCGCGCATCAATTGTTTGGACTTCCCATGTGTTCACCGCCTTCTTTTTTCGACTGCGCTCAAGTTTCTCCTTGTTCCACATCAAGGTCCTGGCTTTTTGAGTGGATCCTGTATCCCCTGGATTTCAAGCTTAGAAGGCCGGCATACCCCGGCATACCCCGGCCATGTAGGGGGGACAGGTGACTTGTCACTGGTCCTTGTCACTGGTTCTGTGGGCAGGTTCCCGAAAAACTCGAGCCTCCGGAAAGCGATGGCGTGTCGAGGACCGATGATCCTGCGGAGGACTGAAGGGAACGAGGGGGGTGGGGTTTTCGCAGCAGGCGCGTGGTGTCCGCCGAAAAAGAACGCATGACAGGCCCCTGCTGAAAGGAAAATAGACCCAAAAAAAACGTCCTGTCATGTTGAAAAGGCTTATAGTGCCTAACTGGCACCAGTGAGTCAATGTTTTGACCACAAGGCATATTTAGCTGCGTGTGTCGTTGGGAAAAGTATAGAAAGTGTTTGGTCTCTGATGTTAAAGACGGAGTGGCTTGGAAATGCTCCTGGTGATGTTTGTCTCCTGGTGCGCTTGTTCCGCACGCTTTCGGAGCGCAGCGAGCCAGCAGCGACGGAGTCGCCCCGTGACGATGTCCTTTGGTGACGAACTAGTGACAATAGAACCACCGAGATGAAGAGGCTTTACAACCCAAATGCGGGGGGGGGTTGATGAATCAAGAGTTACGTCAGAGTCAGTTGTGTGTCTTTCTGAGGAGCCGAAAACAAGCGTCAGCTTGTCCGATCCATTTATGTACTGTAAGCCAAGATGCCCAGATCCACTTGTTCAGGAAAGCAGGAGGATGCGAATCGTAACCCTGTTTCAAGAATGTTTCATGATTGGATTGCTATTTCGCCAGGAAAGTGAAATGACTCAATGATGATTGCTAGTACTACCCAAGTCTATTTTCAAGACAAACATCCTGATCTATATATTTATGACAGTTCTATCTATTTTGGGATGCTCACCGACGCTTGCCTGGAAGCGGAAACAATGTGTTGTTAGAGTATCGGGGAAAACCGATTCTTGACATCCAAAAAGGTGTGTGTTTGGGGATTGCTAGTAACAAGGTTCGCTAGTAGAAACAAGTGCCACGCTACTAGGAACAAGTGCCTTACTAGTAGTAACAATAAAGCTACGTACTAGGAACAATAATGCATCTGACTCACCCTTCTGTTGGAACCATTCTCCTTGGTGCGCTTCTTCATAGAAACATGTGCCTGGGATAATCGATTCCGATCGATCCCGACATCCCGTCTTTTCAGCTGGCGAAAATGCTTCTTGTTACTATAGTAGCTTCTTTGCTCCTAGTAGTACGGCCAGGAGCCCCGAACGAAGCTTCTTTGCTCCTAAGAATCGACCGACCCGTTCCTCCGGGAGTGGCGAAGCCGACCGACACGTTCATCCGATGCTCGACGGGCACTGGTGAGAGAGTCGCAGAGGCTCCAGCGTCTTTGGTCTTTGGAGGGGGTGGCCATTTCTTATCCAAGTGAGCCTTGGAGAGCGGTCTCTGTGGCGAATGGACGCTTTGGGGCGGGTTTTGAGATAGAATTTGAATGGAAGAGGTGGGTACCAGGCCGCCTAAGGAGTGTCCACTACTAGCGCTTATAGAAGTTAAGGGGTGTTCATGTGGCCACTGCTTGTGGGTCATGGGCAGGTGATGTTCATGGACAAACTGGTCATGGATGTGTTTGGGAGATCTCAACTGGTCAAAGGCTCGCTGATCTTCATCGTACAGGATGGTTCCAAACCACAAGAGGTTTGGGTGCTGAAACCGCACAAGGTTGCACAATTAGAAAACATATGTATGTGTGTATATATAATATACACACCGTTGGTTCTGTTTTCTTGTGCATCTTTAGCACGAGCCAGTGAGAACGACGGCTGTGTTCCGGAACAATCCCAAAACTCGCTCAACCCAGCGGAGGGATCATTGGGCCTGCAGAGTGCTCGATTTGGAGCGATTTTTAGGGTGTGTCCCAGTCACCCAGTAAGGGTGAAATAATCTGTTTGGGGAAAGCATTCATAGGCATTCAACCTAACCATCATCATCCACTGGTACTGGTAATTAGATATGATATACCCAAGACATGTTCCATCAAACCCGGCTGAAGCTGCTAGATTCCTTTCCTTGCCCTTTCCCAGGTACACCGACCGCGAGAGCAAGCTTCGGCGGCGGAAGGAGGGGGACGGTGCAGGCCAGGGCAGCGATCGGTGTCCTTTGGAAGAGTCATCCTGGAGTATAGTGGTTTCAGAGTAGATGGCACAATCCCCAAAAGGTGGTTTATATGGACCCCCATCTAAAAGACATATAGGGGTGCCAGTGCCATCTACTCTGAAACCACTGTAGAAAAAAGCATAAGAAACTGGTCAGGTGTTTGATTGATCGGAGTGCTTGATCGGATGTCCTGGTTTTAGCTGGAGAAAGAGCTTGTTAAGAGAGGAGATGGCTAAGAGGGGTTTCGGAGATGAGCAAAGGAGGGGATGCTTGTTAGTACTTTTCGGGAATAAGACAAAAAAAACAATATGAAGTTGACCTGTGATTCTGCAATCTTGTAGGGATTTTTCAGTTTCAGTTGAATAAAAAGAAACTATAGACCAGACCGACCAGACCTGGCTTTTACAAAAGAATCCTGGGAGACACGACTTGGATGACGATATCGCTGGGGACGTCGGGGATCTTCGTGGCCACACCAGGGCAGAGTGGAGAGATGAACGAGAACCTGTACACTGCCACTGCGTGACTGCGTAACTGTAGACTGTAGACGTCCAGGTCTTGTTGTCAACCATTTTCAACAGATGCTTGTACCGGAATGGTTGTCTATGGATATGTCTCCAAATCAGGAGACTTCAAAGGGACCTTTGTAGGAGAAAAGGCAGATCAATCCTAGTGTAGCATGACGTACTTGTAGTTAGTTCCACCGGGTTCTCATCCTTTGCCAGTCTGATTGTTACTGCTTGCTATCGCAAGTGCCAACCCGTCGATGTTGTTGTTTAGGTGCCGCGCCTCAGCCAGACCGCGCTGGGAACCCCGAGTTGCGCCATCTTGGCCCCTGGTTCGCGATCTTCGTTCGGAAGATGGAGCCTGAAAGACAGGGATAGGGCCTGGTCACCCCAAAAGAGCGAACTTGGATTTTTCCGGCCCACGGACCCAGACCTGGGCTTATATCAATGCCGCCAAGAAGAGGTTTTCTGCAGAAGTTGTATCTTCCCCTTCCAGACTCCTACTTGCAGGGTTGCGAAGCATTCGTTTCCCCGAGGTGTTTGCTTTGGTGTTGGGTCAAACCTCGGTGGGGACTACTCCAAATCTACAATGGTGCAGTCAGGCCTCGTCCAATACGTACTTTTGTCAAGGTGCTCTTGAAGTATCTTCGGATAGGCATGGAAAGGCGATGTTCAGGGAAGGCTCATGCGAGGCAAGATGATATGCCTATATGACGCACATGACTCCCAGCAGTTGTTCTTAGCAAAGATGCCGTCAGCTAGCTGGCCATATCTTCTTCCCCTACGGTGAAGGGTCTTCAACATGTGCACAAGTTGGAATACTCCTAACATGTTCCAAACATGGCCATGTACGGCTGCCATGTGCCCTGGCTCCGGGAATTGACACAACGAAGAACCGGTGCCCGAGACGGATGCAGTTAGAGTGCCCTCCCCCACCGGGGACTTTTCGAATAGCGCCAGAATGCCTCCCAGGTGAACGTGCAGTTGAACCAGCTCATCGTTCATGCAGGCAAGAATGCTTGGGGGTGAACTTAGAAAAAGCATCAAAAGATGCTGAACTTAGACTTAACTTATATAGCTCGTTCAAACAGAACTGCCTTTGGAGCGTAAATTTGCTCATGCAAAGGAGCGCTTTTCAGGCTCCAATTGATGTGTAAATGATAAAATTGGAAGAAAGGAAGTTCGACGGTGGACCAGAAACCGATGCATTTGGCAGACCAGAGGTGCTCATCAATTCTCTGTTTGACCAGTGCAGCATTGGGGTGTTTGATGGTGTTTGTGTATTGGTCGAAGAAGCTAAATGGAGGAATGGGCTTACAAAGTTTGCTTTGACACTTGGCTTCGCCATTCAGTCACTCAATTTTGCACAGCACGCGCCTAGGCAGAGTCAAATCCAAGTTCACATCATTGATTGGAAGCATAAGAACTGAGTGTGTGTGTGTGTGTGTCAAGCGCGTAGAGAATGTTTAGGGAACCTTTTCGTTCTGGAGACTGTGAAGCGGAGTTTGTTGGACATCCAGATCCAGCATCAGCGACGAAGAGATTCTCCCCTATCAGCCTAAGAGTTGTCCTGTGTCCCATCCTCGGACAGGAAGAGGCAACAGTTGGGTAGTTTCAAACATCCGGAAGCTTTAAAGCCAACAGCCACAAAGAAAGGTGAAGGCTCTAGACAACAGCTCTGGGAAAAGCTGCCGAAACGGCGCTCTCAGCACTTAGGTCCCTTTGTTTAGGTCGCTGGAGAACCCTAAGACCTGTCTCTGGCTGGGCCAAGAAGCATCCACCGGCGGTGTCTGTTTCGGGTAGCAGATGGTTGATGTCCAGGCACGCCGGAGCGGATTTTGCAGGCCGCAGGATGGACCGGACGAGAGAGGTGGAGAGAGGTGTTTCTTCCATGGGTCTATGGGTCAGTTTTTTCTGAAATGGACTCTGGGTCGACCTGCTTGATCTATTTTGAGCGGACATGCAGGTTGTTGCTTTGAACAGGAACACGAGGGACTCGCGCGGTTGTTGGGTTTTGGCCCACAGCCAACTATGGCTTTGCACGGTGTCGTGACTATGTGGTTGTTGATGTGCAATGTTGTGGACATCTCAACAAAATGGGCACTGTAGGCACTGTAGCAGGGTGCAGTCCACCCTGACCTACAGTGCCACAGTGGCGCCATGTGGATGTCCGTCCCGATCCTTCGTGGAGTTCCCAGTCGGAGAAGTGAGTGAGCAAGACCAGGCGAGATCCTGGTGAGTGCAAAACGGGCCTTTTGAATCTCTTTTATCCATCACCATCGCCCAACATCTAAACCTAATCCTACTACATTCCCAAAATGATCTCACCCAAATGTGTCTCATCAATGTTCAATCCAACACCACGACCTGGTCGTGGTGTCTCATTCGGTACCAACCAACCTGCGTCTCCAGTGGCTCGTTGGACCGGTTGTGAAGGTCGTGGACGAAAACTTTGAACAGCTGAACGTCTGGGACACCCGGTCCGGCGACGCGGCGGTGGCGGTCCTTCCGCGCGGCGTATTTTTTTTTTCGTGGGCTGGAGGACTTGGTTGAATCCCAAGGCTTCAGAAGGTGGAACCCATTGGATGTGTTTATTTGTTGCGTGAAACCCGTGGATCCGTTGATTCACCATTGGTGTTTCGTCTTGCAGGGCCAAAAGGATTCAAGGCGAAGACTGGTCTGGTGACCGGTGTTTGTTCTAGAAGTGGTTTTTTCATGTTTTTTCTATATTCCTTTCTTTGGAGACAAATCCATTTGTGTCGGTCATGAAACCTCTGTCAGTCTCCCCTCCCTCTCCCCTCCCTCTCCCTCTCCCTCTCCCTCTCCCTCTCTCTCTCTCTCTCTCCCCCTCTCTCTCTCTCTCTCTCTTTGTCTCTCTGTCTCACCCCGAACAGCCGAGTCGTCATCCTTTGGTGAATCTCATCGTCCCAGGTGGTGAATCTCATCACCGCTTTGCATCGCTTGGCCACCGTTTCCTTAGCCTCTCGAAAGGCGCGGCGCGAGACGGTGTCGGGTTTCGGGATGGGAGACCGCTGCGGAGGGATGACATGGGTGCAAGCGTGTGTTTCTTTTCCACAGGGAGAGCTCCAACCACTGGGTAGACTGGTCTATGTCCGGGGCTCGAAAACTGGGAGGTCAGGTCAGGTCAGGTCTGATTTGTTTGTAAAAGCACACCCAAATTGGTTCCAACATGGTTCGTTGTTCTGGGCTCAGTCGGTTTCTGTGGAGGCTTGACAACGCAGATGATGCAGCATAGTCTAAGATGCTTAATCTGTTTTGGTTTGTATTTGTTTGAAATGTGTTGGTTCTTAAACAAATACCGTCATGTTATACAGTATAAAATAGTACTGTATATGTGTTATATAGGTTGTGATAAGAACTTCCTCTTGTTTGAGCTACTGTCGTCCGGCTTCCGCCTGCTTCGGGAAAAATTCCTTGCGACTTACAGCCGTCCTCTTTGGAGAAATTGCGCACACAAGAGTTGGCACGAATTCCTCATCCAAACGAAGATGGACCCTGGGATCAAGCCCCTAAAGTTCAGTCCTTGGATGTCTCAGTGACCATTGGGGCTGATCAACTTAAAACCTTTTGGTATCAGTCAGAGACCCATGAGGTCATGGCAATGAAGTCGATTGCAGAGGACTATGATTGCTTGGGCATACTTCTCTCCATTGCTTTTAAGAGAGTGGTCCCCTGTCTTTTGAAAAAAACATGACGCATTCTGGGACCTAGACCTGAAAGCTTGCAACTTGCGTCCACCACTTCTATCCAAATTCACCCTCGAATCCCCAGAGTAAGTGATTTCGGAGAGTGGACACTAGAAACAAACAAGACAAAACACACACTTTGAAGGAGGCTCGTTTACGAGCATAGGTCAGTGTAAAAACCCTTGGAGGACCGGGTGTGACACATACACCTACACATACCTGGACCCCCAGTCGGGGTGGTGAATGGACGCCCCCTTATCACCTCCTTGGCCTATTAATGGACACCCGGAATCCGTGGTGCACATACCCCATCTTTCTTTTTTCAGCTGACTGCCTAAACCAGGCTGCGGTGCGCCGGGAGTTGCGCTTCCGACGGCTGGTGACGAAGCCACTGGGCCGCTGGAGAAAGGAGGACGGAGAACAGAGCAAGCGAAAGAGAGCGGGAAAAAGCTGTTACAGTAATTGTTTTAAAGTCTGCTCTCCCCTCCCTACTTAATTATATAAGTGAGGGAGAGGTAAGCTACTAGCATGGGCGCAGGATAGCTCATGCTTCCACGAATGATTTGGTTCCTAGACTTTTGGGGAAACTTAAAATCCAAATTTAGACTCGGAGAGCCCTGAATGTGTGCATGTGTGTATGTTTGAATGTTTGGCGCTTCGAACTCAGGACTTGAACAAAGTCTTTGAAGGATGTTGAAGGATGCTAGGAGTTCTTTTTTTGGGGGTGCTTCAAAATTATGATGGCAGCAAGTGAGACTGCCAACCATCATCGACCTGGAGTTCACGTCCTGTTTGGAGTTCGGTTTGCATTCTTTCGGCACCATGCTGAGGCTGTCGGACACGGTGCGGAAAGCTGACCCTGCGTCGCTGAAGCCGCAGGACCAGGGTCTGTGCCAGACACACCTGTGATGGGGGTCAAAGAATAAAGGATTTGCAAGCCTTTCAGATGTTCTCTTTCATGGTATTTCTGTCGGTGTTGAGGATGTTGATCTTTCCAGCTATGATGTGTGTGTGTGTGCTTGGGTGGGAGTTCCGTTACCTCCGCTGTGGCCACTTGAATTGGCGCTGGCCGATTTATGAGGCTTACGCCTGACAGCCGGGCGCCGGCCAAGTAGGGAGCAGGGAGAGGGTATAGGCACAAGATAGCCTCCCCAACATATGCCCAACATACGCCAACATATGCCCAACATAGTCCCAACCGAGGCCAACATAGGCCAACATATGCCCAACATAGGTTCAACATGGGCACAAGATGTGCCCAACATAGACCACATGTGCCCAACTTGGCCTAACCTAGCGCTAAGATGCGCACGAGATGGCTTAACTTTACTCAATATAGGCCCCACCAAGTCTCAAAAAGAGAGAGAGAGAGAGACAGAGGACCCAACCCGAAGATCCAAGTGAGCCGCATAAGGTGGGTGTGTGTAGGGATGGGTACTCTCTCTCTTTCTCTGTCTCTTCCCCTTTCTCTTTCTCACGCTCTCTCTCCCTCTCCTCTCTCTGTCTGTATCTGTCTCTGTCTTCGTCTAGGTATCTTTTTCTGTCTCTCTCTCTCCTCTCTCTTTCTCTCTCTCTCTCTCTCTCTCTCTCTCTCTCTCTCTCTCTCCCTCTCCCCTCTCTCTGTTTGTCTCTGTCTTCGTCTCTGTCTCCGTCTTGGAATGTGTCGGTATCTGTGTCTGTCTCTTTCCCTATCTCTGCTATAAGGTTGTGGGGGAGCATCGCTTCCCCACCCTCGTGTACGACGGGGGCCGGGACTTCGGGCGTCCCGGCAGCATCCTTCGCAAGAAGGGGGCTGACCGCCCGGGTGTGCACGCAGCACACCGAAGGTCGGGAGAGCCGTCGGACACAGTGGATCGCAGGCGGGGAAGGCAGCTGGTGCGGTAGGATAAGTTTGGATACGGTGAAGGGAATCAAAGGGAAATTTCGGTTGCGAGCACATTGTCGGTAAGGATGTTGGTTAGAATACACGTGATAAATATCGAGTGTTAATGTGTAATGGGTGTATTTCAGAATGGAGGAGGAGTAGTAGCATATAGTGGAGAAGTGGAAAGGGATGGGGAAGCAGTGGAATAAGAAGACTAAATGGGGTAATGGGTGTGTGTTTAACCGGAGGAACTTTTCGTGTACGTCGCTGCAGGTGAGGAATGGAAGCTGGGCGGCGACAACAGCAAGTTGGAAGCATGCCTCGAGGACGAGGCCAGGGGAGAGCACGGGAGTGGGAAGCCAGGGAGATGCGGAGAAGGGGTAGACGTGCAAGTGCTGACGGAAGCAACTGGGTCTGTTTAAGTAGGAACGAGTTAGTAAGCTAGAGAGAGTGAAGAAAGCGTAGAGCAGCACCAAAGCAGAAATCTCGACTGTATGCTCCCGTACGGCCTCGGCCATGGCTTCGTTTTCGCGGGCTTGTGGAGCCAAAGGTTCGGTTAGACCATCTGCCAGCACATGACACTGTCAGAGTCGCATTGCAAATATTGCGACCCATCCAGCACAGCATTCTTGAGGCCCTGTCACGATTTTGACGTGGGTATGTCAAAAGTGTTACATGACTAAACAAGCGGTGGAAACAACCGTCTAATCACCAACCCCCGCCATTCCACCACTGTCGAGGGCCAAGACGCTGTGTGCGTCCAATCGCACAATCCTCACGCCTTCGCTCTAGCCTCCGCAAGAGCATCGCTCACGCGGCCAACTTCATGACAACGACCAGGCCGTAGCAGCCAAAAAAGACCGGTCAGCGAGCGCTGGATGCGCGATGCGTGCAGAAAGCAGTGTCTGTGAGTGCAGAAAGCAGTGTTTGTGAGTTCGTTCTCGCCAGGTGCACATCGTCTACATCTTCAGTCGGTGGGGGGCCGAACAACCCCTCCCTGTGCAAGACGGGGACCGGGACTTCAGGCGTCCCGGGAGCATCCTTCTCGAGAAGGGGGCTGACCGCCCGGGCGTATACCTGGTATACGCCGAAGTCGGGAGAGCCGTCTTGCACGTGTCCTGCCGTCCGTCTCGGTCTCTGTCTTCTCTGTCTCTGTCTCGGTCTTCTCTGTCTCTGCCTGGGTTGTCTCTGTCTCGGTCTTCTCTGTCTCTCTCTCTCTCTCTCTCTTTTTGAGACTGTGTGAGGCCTATGTTGCCACATCTTGAGGCAGTCTTGGCCCATCTAGGGGCTATGTTTCCCATATCTAGGACCTAGGTCGGGTCATCTTGCGGCTATGTGTGCTATATCTAGGACAATGTTGAGTCCTCTCGAGGGCCTCTGTCAGATCATCTTGGAACACATGTTCCGCCTTTGCTGTTGGCGCGTGTCCAACACCCACGAAATGTCGATGAAGCCTGTCCACGCGGCGCGCATAACCGACGCCACCGGCGCCCTGTTAGACGAAAGTCGTGTCCGCCGAAGGCCACGAAACACTGTAAAAAACGATGTTTTCCACATCATGCGCAAAAAAACTATTAGATAACATATAAATCTGTCGACCGGATTCGGGCGGGGGTCGACCGGGGGTATACCGGGGGTCCAACAAAAGGGTCGGCGGCAGGGGCGGCGAGCGTATATAACCTTCGGTTACCAACCGAAGGCCTCCGGCAAGGGAACGTGCGCGTGGCCGGCGCCCGGATTTCCAGTTTCTTGATGGGGTCGTTGTGCTTCCTGGAAGGCACCAAAGACAGCTAGTAGCTACGTAGAGCTTTGGGAAGCTGTGGCATACCATGTCAAAAAAGGGCTGATGGGCCTTTCTGGATAGTTCACTCATTGGCGCAAGGGGTTTGCAGGATATGACACCAATGTCGATTCCACCATCGATCAACTTCCCTCCAATCGACTGGACCTACATATACTGTACCCCAACCTGATTTCAAAGTATGATCAAATTTGGTCTACAGTCTACACCTGTGCGATGCAGGCACCGGCCTCCCAGAGGCCCTAGAAGTCCAAAAAGACTGTATTTCGCACCATCGAATAAAGGAAATTCCTTGTCGGGTCATCTAGTCAAACCATTGTTGAAATACTGTAGTTGATTGGAATTTCATGGTATTTACATATATTTACAGTTCTTTTTCTTTGTTCTCTCTCTCTCTCTCTTTGTCTGGTTTTGTGCCACCCTGATCCGGCTCTCGTTGTCTCACGCGGGTGGCGTAAGATAGCTTTGACACCCCCACTGGACATGACCCAATGAGTGGATGTCAATGTCAACCAGCTTGAGGGAGCCGAAAAGCAGACCTAACAAGAAGTGAATGTCAATGTCCTAAAATATCTGAATGTCCTAAGTCTATGTCCAACAGAGTTCAACATTAGGGTAAGTTCATCAGGCTGTGTTTTTTATGCATTCTCTACATTGACCATAATGCTTGTCGCAGGTTCGTTTCTCCGGTTCTGCACCTCTCAAATGCTCGGAAAGCTCAGGACCTCTCAAATGTGGTTTGGGGTCTCACCAAGCTGGGCGTCCAAAATGGCGTCCTCTTCAACCTCCTGGCCGAGCGGATCCTGTCGGGCGCCCCGTGCGGCGGTCACGTTCGCCACACGTGTCGCGACACTGGCGCCGCGATTCGCGGATGCGCGGCGGTGCGGTGCACCAGGCTTCGCTTGGAGGCCTTCAAACCGGTGAACCTCTCGATGACCCTGTGGGCCTTTGCGAGGTGCCGAGCGCGATGCTGCGCGTTTGGTGGTGTTGTTTGAACGGTGGTGGGGATGGAGGTCTTAGGTTCTGACATTGAGAGTTGATGATGTTGCTGGTTCCAATTTTTTGAGAGGGATCGCTGGAAAAAGTTTCTTGAATGCTGAAAGAGTGCATGATTAGGAACACCCTCATTGTTTGGTCGATTTGGCAAGGACAAGGACCAGCATGTTTGGACTGGGTTTTCTTGTCCAAGTCCAATCTCACATGTGCCGTGAATATGCCCTGTTCAGCTGGGGAATTTCAGCAGCCTCTCCTTCTGTGCCAGTCCCCCGGTTCGTTGACCGCCGGTTTTGCCTGGTGGGCCCAGTCTGCGTCTTGCATAGAACAGGGTCCGTGGGTCGTGATAGACCTTCTGTGGCCTCAGAACAGGGTGGTTTCTGTCAGCTGCACTGGAGATCCCTGGAGCCCTCCACGTCTCGTATCTGCGTGACCAAGAGGTGCATGGTGTGACCAAGAGGTGCCATGGGATGGTTTCTTCTTGGTCAGATTGACCTAACCGCTTCACACCCGTCTCAACGACCTCTTCCCTCTTCTCTCTGACCTCATCCCTTCTCTCTTCAATTCCCGACCGACCGGCCGAGCCCGGGTCCAACCGGGCGAAGCTGCGGAGAAGCCAAAGAGGTCTGGGATCTACGATGAGAAGCTCCTGGCGGCCACCAGCGGCGAGGCCCTCCGAAGACCCAGTACTCCTTGGCGGTCGGTGGAACATCTGGTGGTCGAAAAGACACGGGGACGGTCCCGGTTGGAAGGGTTAGAAGGGTCAGAGATGTATAAAGGATGGAGTCCAAAAAGCACAGTTTGAACTTTCACCCCTGTTACACTGTGAAAAGTGAAGAGAAGCAAGGCTTGGAAGGATGGAATATGGTGGAATAAGTTAAACTACAAACGAATATATAGCCTGGGAGGGTAGTATCATGCGCATGTAAGTGTCCTCTCTTTGATAGATGACCCTTGCGCGAGGCAGTCTGCTGTTATGGGATCTATTCCCCTGGTAGTTTAGGATAGTTCAGGTAATAAAAGTAAAAGGTAATTTACCTGCTTGTTTGCAGGGTTCCATGTACCCATGCCCTTGTGCTAGGGGTGGCAATGTAAACGGAAGGGAGATGAAGGAGGCGGAGCAGGGAGACTCTATATATAAAGGAAAAGAACAATTGCTGTATTGGTTGAAAGAACGGTGACTGGCGTGTGATTCAGGTTGGGCAGGGCAGGGTATTGCGCACTGAGAATCGCATTGCTCAGACTTGGACATTGGTTCCCTTGCAGAAAGTTTCTTCTGTCACCCATGAGGATCCCGGACAACTGCAGAGATTTAGGGAGTCTTCCGCAGCACCTCCGCGAGTGATCCAGTGTGATCCACTATAGTGAATGAGTGAGACGGTGTCTGGGTTTGGATCTGTTTGGATGTTTCGACACTTTGCAGCTGGGTTTGGCTCTCAAGGTCAAGCGACAGCTGAAAGACTTCCAGCCGCAGCAGGTGGTAGGCTTCACCCAGATCGAGCGTGGATGGGCGAATCGGGTGGAGCCGAATCCGGTCGCCCCACCTCACCCCCAAGCCTCCCCCATCTGGCGAGGTTGAGGCTGCTCGCCCCGTACGCTTCAGAGGAAGATATTTGGGGCACTCCATATTGCGTTGGCCCCCAAAAGGATAACAATGGTCAGTCTACAAACAGGTGGTGCGATCCACTTCCATGTTCGCATGGACATGGGAGTGTATCCTTTACCAACGGCCCACTGGAAGAGTGGACGCATGGACATGGGCCACACGGTGCGCCGCCGCCAGCCTACTTATGATCAACACAAATCAATGAACACACATATATAACTGCTTTTCATAGAAGCCCGGTGATGTCACAGTCATGTCTTCATTTGCTGAGTTGAGAACCTCAAACACACGGTTCGACCCCCAAGGCCAACACCGCCTGGGCTTTTGCCAAGTGCGGCTACGTAGACCAGGAGATGCGCGATTCGCACTTGCCCCCAACCGGTCTGGTCACCTCCGCACGTCGAAAGACCAAAGCCCGAGCCATCAACCACGGTTGGTTTTGCGAGCAACCCAATTTCATAGCCCTCTCCCAGTGAAGAAGAGGGATTAAAAGTCACTCATGCACAACCCCCAAAACGTGATTCTTTTCGGTGAGTATCTCCATCTCAAATGGTTTCGAAAAAAAAAAAAAAAAAAAAAAAGTGTCCACCAACAAACCCAGTTCCACCGACACGGCACAGCCTCCGTCCTTTCCACCCTTTCGTAAGCAAAAGCGAGGGCAAGAAACGCTTCGAGCTGAAACTTGACATCAAGAGCCGAGGGACCACGGACCGGCGGAACTGCAGAAAAAGAAACACCTCGAACACCATCGGCTACACTGAGAAGTTGTGCCACATTGGATAGGTAGCTGTGTCACTTGAAAACGGCGCAGGTGGAGGACCGCAGACCCAAAAGCGCCTGTTAGCCCAGACAGTGCATCGGCCCAATGGACCGGGCGGTGGACTGGGCCCCCCATGTCACGGTGAGGAGCTGTTTGCCTTGGCTGCGGAGCAGGCCTTGGCAGAGCTGGACCAGCCGCTCGACCCGGTGTACACTGCGGTTCGCCGGGCGAACCGGTGCCGGGTTCAATGGCGCAAGTGAAGCAAAAGAAATCACAAAAACACAACGTCATGAAATGGCCTAAAGTTAGCTTATGTCATCTTATTTCATTATATTGATATATGCTTGTGAGTCTAAATGTGAGCCACAAGGCCGTTTAAGTGATTTATGTTTTTTATGATTGTTTTATGTGTTGTTATGATTTCAATCTGGTTTAATTTATGTTTTTTGCAGTTTTGTTGTATCTGTATGTGTGTTTTTTTAATGTTGTTTAAATGTGTTTTTAATGTGTTCATTCATGTTTTCATTTATAGTTTTTTATGTTTCTTAATAAAGTACACTGTGTTTCATCAAATTTCCTTGATGCTTAAATGTCATTGCCTCTTCAGGGTTTCTGTTTTCTGTCCTATTGTTCTTGTGTTGAAAAAATTGGTTTGCAAAGTATTGGTTTCCAGCCAAGTATATAAATGAAATAACTCACTCTGCAAAAGAAACTATGCAAACCCTCTCCCAGCAGTCAAAATTTGCCTGCAATCCGAATACAGGCCCTGGATATCTGTCAATGAACGCTAACCTAGCGCACTTTGCGTCCTATGTGAATGGTGTGGGTACGACCGGTAAAGCTTGAGGCAAGGCTCGGGCTTTAGGGTCTAGCAACCCAAACCAAGTCACTTTTGACTGCGCCGTAAAAAGCCAGGCTTCTGCCTAGACGTAGAAATGACCGCTGCCAGTAAAACCAGCAGGCAGGCACTCAAACCAACAAACAAGGCACTGACCATGACCAGGAACACGACTAAGCTTCTCTCTGCCGCGCGTGCACACATGATAAAAAATCATAACATGAAAGGCCCCTTCCTCAGCGTCACAGGGCCGGCCACAGGCCGGGCAGACTTGGCGTTTGCTGCCCTGGCCAGCTCTAGGTGACCTCCCACCTGCCTCTACACTTTGGACGCAGCAGCTCTCGAGGGGCCACTGCGCAACCTACAGACCTCGCCGCTACCTTCCCAGCCACCGCGCCGCGTCCTACCCACACCTGCGGAGACGCGCCGCGCGGAATCATTAAAATAAAAATAAAAAAAGCATAAATGGAAACATATTGAAAACATTTAAATATATATATATATATTTTAAAAAAAATAATCATAAACATATCGAAAAATGTGCCTGTTTCGGAGATGGTATTGTTTTTATATTGATTTTTTATGATGTGTTTATGTGTTCAATATGTTTTCATTTATGTTTTGTTTATGTTTTTTTTATGATTCCGCGCGGCGCGCCTCCGCGGCTGGGGTAGGACGCAGCGCGGTGGCTGGGAAGGTGGCGGCTAGGTCTGCAGGTTGCGCAGTTGCCCCTCGAGAGCTGGCGCGTCCGAAGTCCCAGGCAGGTGGGAGGTCACCTAGAGCTAGCCAGGGGAGCAAACGCTAAGTCCTGTTCCTTTCCTTCCCTGTGGCCCTGAGTACGGCGCAGCCTTCACAGGCTTGAGGGAATCAGCGTAAACTGAAACCTTCTTACTTAAAGGCTTAAAGGCGTCAAACACTTTAAACCTTGCGCACTGCTTGGTTTTTTGCACCGTGTCTGCAGCATAGAACTTGCCATTGATATTACTTCTATTTGCTAAATGCCTGGTGGCTTATACCAACGTAGCTGCAAGTAATGCCGCGAAACCTTGCCCTTGGCCCAAGGCCACGTGACACTTTGCACGTCTGAGATTTAGAATCCTATCAATTCAGTCGTTAATTGTTAGCGCCTGTCTCCGTTTTTTCAATCTTTGGCCCTCGCGAGTCCTGAGCTACACTAGCCCTTATCAATCACATCACGGACATGAAATGTTGCAGGCCTTCTGCATACTTGATATTTATTTGGCTCGCAAACCAAGAACCTTGAACGGACCTTCAACCACAGGCCAAAAACGATTGGTGAATTTGCCGAAAGATAGCAAGAAAAAAACAAACGCTAAAGGGAAGACATGAAAAAGGCACTTCAACAAAACATATTAAAAACATAAAATACAACATAAAATAGAACATTAAAAAAATCATAAAAATATCATAAACCAAAAAACACCACTTTGTAAAAACATAAATAGAAACATATTGGAAAAAAAAAACATTAAGAAAAATAGATTTTAAAACCACGATGCTTGGCTACATCTAAACTCACAAATATATGCTTGGTTATAATTGGATGGAAAGCAATTGCCTACAGTACTGGGAGTTGCAGAGGTGTATCATGAAACCGTTGATTAATAAAGAATCCATATGGTGGTCTGAAAGGAAGGAAGGTTTGAAAAGAATTGGAGAGGTTGACCCCGGACCCAACATCTAACAATACGAATCTAGCATTATGGATCGTGCGGCCCCAGTCAACTGGCTCAACCGTCTAGCAACCACCAGTTTCCGTTCCGACTACTGGTCCCTTTTGCATGTCTATGCGCTTCACTTCTCTCCATGTTTGGTTTTGTTATGTGTGTTCGTTCCTTCTTGCCATGGTGGTTGGAGTTTATATATGTTGTGTTTCTTGTTTCCATCCGTTTGCTCTCGTATGCGGTATGCTTTGCTTTTATCTTCATCTATCGACTTCTCTTCTTGATGTCCAGACACCCAAAATGGAGGCGAGGGTGGGAGAGAGAATTCAGGAGCAGTGGACAGCTTTGCCTTAAGAAATGTTCCTTTATGATCCTGTTTGCGCAATATTGATCCTTGGATGTCAGCATTTCATTGGCGTTTCTTATCATTAAGATGCAGACATCCCAGACTGTTGGATTGTTCAACGGACGTGGAATAGGATTGTTCAATTATTGGATTGTTCAATTTGACAGGATTTGACTCTATGTCATTCACGATCATCCTTTTCTTGGCCCAAGAGCAAGAGCTTTGGCCTGGCCCAAGGCGCGTAGTACGCATCTAGTATTTTGGGCAGCACCGATGTTATCGTTGTTTAGACAGGGAAAAGCTGCATCCTTGAATGCCTTCCGAGTCAAGCGATGTTGCATCTCTGACTTCAATGTGGCATGGAATCCGACAGAGGCCATCTCAATGGCGACCACTTTGTTTAAGGAGAAACCGAAGTTGTTAGATCGGGAGATGGACAAGCAACCCCATTGGCTTCGCAGTTGTGGATTCGATGCCTCACAACAAATCTGTGGATCCTCAAAGAAATATCCTGCGATTGTTCTCGGAACCAAATATTGGTCTAGACCTTGGTTCGATGCCACGATGAGTTCTTTGACTTTGGTTGCTCCATTCAATTCAGAAGCTGCAGACTTGATGGGTCGCGAACTGCGACAACGCATTGACGGCAAATTCCAAATGAAGCAAAAAATCAGCACGACCGAGGTGATGGAGATCATTGCTGGCAATAATTGCTTGTTTGCGCCAATGTCACATCAGGACTCTTCGGGTCACCATCTCAAGCTTTTTCTAGCCAGCCCGTTGTTTGTCGAGTACGCAAGGGTGAACAACCTCCAGAACTGCGGCTTTCCGCCACCGGATCGTTTTCACGAATTCTACTCGCACGGTGGACATCCTCGGCCATACAGGCGCTGCGACAAAGTCTCTTGTACCATTGAGGCATTGTGCAATCCTGTGCAACTCATTGAAGTTTCCCGAGAAAAGCCCAACACGTTGGTGTTCAAGAAAGCCTATCAACAAGCTTCCGAACAAATCGTGACCAAGGTGCTCCCAAGCATGGGTGTTAAGCTGCCGAGTTCCTTCCAACGTAGTTTCCTAGGCTGAGGCAACTTGCCCGCACAGAGAGTCTCCGACCCAGGGCCTCCTGTTTCCAAATGCCGATTCGTGCAAGAACGGACAGTTGTGTAGAAGGCAGCCAAAGCGCGGCAATAACTGATTCTGTGTAATTCACAATCTTCAAGTAAAGACTTGCAGAGGTGCTCTCGCCTTGACATTGCTCGAGAATCAGCAGCGCTCTTGACATCTCTGGACCCTGACATCATTCACACCGGGACATTGAGCATTGAGAAGTGCACTTGTGGACTCTTATGTTGCAGACATGCGCGTCTGTACATGTGTAATTATTTGTACGCGTGTGCCATGTTGCCCACATTTGGAGGGCTTCCGCATCGAATGGAATGAGAGAATCGGCTGGTTAAAGTGGATGTGGGTTGTCGAACGATGTTTTGAGCGGACGGAGTTATTGATGGTTTCCTGGTTGCCTTATGTTTCTTTCCAAGAAAGCCTCAGCCACCGAAAAAAAAACAGAACTGTTCTATGATCGGCCTTGAGGTGTGTAAAGAAGGAGTGAGTAAGTATTACAGTCAAGGTCTATTGCTGTTCTTGGTTAGTTCCTGCTGACCATCATTCACCTCACCCACTGAATCTTCATGGATGTGCATCAAAGAAAACGCGTGCCGCACCGTGCGAAAATCACACATGTCTACTGCAGGTCGTGCTTGGCCGTGTTTTGCGTATTTGCCCCGTTGAGGTATCAGCCCATGAACTTTTCGATGCTTGTTTATGCTTTCGCCTTGGCCAACCAACGCCATAGCCAGCTCTTCGAGGAGGTGAGACGAAACGTCACGTGAGACGTGCTTCGCTCACAGAGAAGGAAAACCTGGGGGAAATGATTACAGGGGGGAGTTCAGCAGCTCAAGGTGTTTGTTCCTATGGTGTTTGTTATGTTTGTTTGTTGACGCTCCCTGAGCTTAGTTGGGTTTCTGTGGATTTCTGATGTCACTCTCATCACATTTGTTGGAAGAGGTTTAATAGGGCTTGTTTAGGCTTGTGTTCCTCGAAGATTGTTTTTTCTTGCTTCGTTTTCTCAACACCGGCTTCTTGCCTCAAATGTCAGGCAGCCTACGTAGAATATTCGGAACATATCGAGCTGCCAGGATAATCAGTGTTGAGGCAAGAGCGAAGATGTGGGATGGGCTTTGCAACTGCGACCAGCTGAGGATATGTGTGCCCAAAGTTCTGCCGCAATAGCAGCCCTCGACAACACTGATGTAAAATCTTTAAAAAGAACAGAGACCCTCATCTGGCAGGACAAAAATATCCCCAGAACCCCCCTGAGGAAACAACATCAGCAGCAAGGAAGACAAGAAAACATGACAGGCAACATGGCAACCAAAAAGGCACCAGAAGCCCTTTTATTACCATTTTGCAGGGGGAACCCGAGCCAATGTCTTGTTGTTTTCATGGTGGTTGGATGCTCAACGGTCAAACACCTGAAAGTGCCGTTCTGACGGATCGTAGGGGTCTAGGGAGCTGTTCATTGCTCTCTTAAGCAGGGGATTGCTATGTTCGTGTTTGGGGAAACAAGCAAGTAGGCAAAGCTCAGGAGGTTGGTTTCCAGCCTGTCCAGATCTGGATATGTATATATTTATGCCTTTATGATGTCCATATAATGTAGGAGTATGTCTTTGGATTTGTTGGTTTTTCCTTGGCTTTGTTCTGTTTTCTCTGAATCTTGCACGTGTTTTTGAAGTGGTGATCCTGTCACCTGTCATTTGCGGCCTTGATCCGTTCATTGCGGCCTTGATCATGTGCAATTCAAGGGAAACTCCATCTACTTCTTCTGGAATCTAATTTCGAGGTATCCACGGACTGGCCCCCCTCCCACCGTCCTCCCTTTTCGTGACGGTCGTTCCGGTCCGCTCCGGTCCAGGTCGCCAAGAGATGTACCGTTCCAACGTTGAAGTTCTCCTTGGCCGTGGCGGTCCTCAGCGTCCATCCAAACGGGTGGAAGGCGTCCATCCAAACGGGTCTGAGGTCTGACACGCAGCCTATCAACGCTTCGGGTTCCGCAGCCTTTCTTGGGGGGGAGATGAGGTGTTTTTCTATGGCCGAACGGTTGGACAGCTGGTGATTTCCAAAGTGGGCGAATGTTGGAAGACTATTGGTCTGATGTTATGTATGGGGTGTTCGCCAGAAAGTGGAATCAAAGTGAGGTCTTGAGGTTCCTACTGTAGTTGAGTTACAATAGAAATCAATGAAACCGCCCGTCAAGTGTGTTTGTATGTGATGTGAACACAGTGCGGGTCCTTCAACACACCAGATCGTGACTGCATGACAAACATTCTACACATACATCCATCCCCATATAAAAATCGTTCTGAAAAGAGACAGAGCCGTCCAGGGAGAATATCTCAACCAACAAAACGCCATTCTGGGTTTGGGATTCTTTTGCAACGGCCCGCCCCATGGCCGCGTGGCATGGACGGCGACGGACCTCTTCCCGCGCTGAAGCTCCCCGAGCGGCTCTACGATGAGGGGCCGTTGGATCCGCCCCAAGCGGAGCCGAGGACGGAAAACGGCGAACGGAGAAACTGACTGGTGCGACTCGTAGGGAATAAGGGAATGAGCCCCCAATAGAGATTCTATTGGATCCATTCCCTCATTCCCTGCTTTCGTCGCACCAGTCAGAGAAAAGAAAATAGAAGAAAGTGCGTCACCAAGTCTAGGAATGAGGTGCCAGTGTTTTTAGCTGTTTCTAGCATCGGTGAGTTGGTGGAAGCAGTTGGCACGATAGGTGCAAGCTGGGATCGAAGATGATCGAAGTAAAGCAGGGGCAGTTGTTCTCACTTTGGGCAAATCGACAAAAGGCCTACAGTATAGCAAAGGGAAAGGTCACCGGTTCTTGACGTTTGACTCGTGCTCGTTCAGGACTTTGTTGCAGCTTCATCCTGAACTTCTGCAAACCTTATCAGAAGCTCCTGCGGGAAAAGTCTTTACTTTCCCAGGCACTGGATGATGCACTGATCTGACGAAGAATGACTGCCACAGATCACTAAACCAAGTGATGCAATAGTGTGCTTGTGTGTATATGTCCTTTTTTGTCGCAGGCAAGTAGATCATCTCTGACCTCTTTGATTTGATCCCCCCATGCCCGTCGCAACGTCGCAACCCGGGAGGTTGGCTGGACTTCGGAAGCCATGCTTGCTCAGTTAAGCTTGAGAAGATCTTCCATTCGGCCTCCAATGCGCGGTTGCTGCACCTCCAGCCAGGTTCGAGACACGGTTTTAAACGATGATCCGGTGCAGTCCAGTAAGGCTGGCTGTGGCTGGCTGGCCCAAATAGTTCTGGCAAGTTTTGGGCTGTATGGAATGGACGGAGGATGAAATGTTTTGGACCCAGTCCAAGGACTTCTTCAATGAACTGTTGGTAGTTTGGAGGTGGTTTTGAGCTGATGTGGCACCTCAATGGGTCGCGAGAAAGGCATCGCAATGTAGGAGTTGCTTGGAATCAACTGGTACCGAACTTATTTCCCAGCCCGTCTCGTGATCAAAGTCTACGGTGGTCGCCTGCCATTGGTCGGTTCCCCCGGTCCATCCCTTCGAGGACTGGGAACGTTCGGCCAGGTGACCGGCGAGTGATCTTGAAGTTCACCGACCTGCACCAGGAGGCCGCGATCATGGCAGCCTTGCGGCGGATGAACGAGTGCTGGCGGGCCTTGGACATCCGCGCCGCTCGGGCGGACAACGGATGAGACGAACGGATGAGATGGTCGCGATGAGGTGGTTGGGAGATGGTCGGAAGACCGGGACGGAGGAAGAGGGCGGGCGATGGGGATTGAGAAGTCCAAGGGAGTTGAGGATACAAAATGGAGCTGTCTTGGGATACGAATGGGATCAGAACCTCTAGCTCCTCATTCGGGTGTGCCAGTGGCAAAGGTCATGTGAAGAAGAAGAGCAACGACCGTGACATCCGTCACGCCCGTCTGCAGCAACCGTACTTCAGTCTCTGTGGACAAACAACAGAGACTGAAATGATCCCAACAGATCCCAAAAGGCTTTGGTTCAATCATTTGAGTGAATTGATTCGCAATCACCCGCTCGTTCAACTTGCTGACTTGCTGGTTTTGCAGGTGCGTTTGTGGTTTTCCATCTTGTGACTTCTTGTGGATCATAAAAGTGAAACTGCAAAAGTGATGCAGGCTGCGGGAGCTTTGGCACATATTTTGCAGGTGGTGATTGGTGTTGCTCGCACTTGGAGCACCCTGAGATTCTAAGAGTCAGCTTGTCTTCAGACACAATCATGTGCCTTTCTTGCATAGCAAACTCAGCTCCCACTTGATCTTCCTCATCCACCCCCTCCCATCTCCGGCCATCCATCCTGTCTCGTTTCTCCCAGGTGTGCGGTCAGTTGGTGCAGACGGTGACCTATGGGATCGATCCCTTGATGGATGCGGCTGGCCTGGTGGAGGCCGTGGCAGACTGTTGGAACCTGCGGGAGCTCGCGCAGGAGTGCCTTGGATGAGGCGCTGATGAGGCGCTGCTGCCGAAGATTGGAGGGAAAGCAGATGACGGATGTGTGGTGTATGATAGAGACTCTAGGCTCTTTGGGGAAGAGATGGAAAGGTATGGAAAGGTATTGGAGATGCTCAACTCATTCTGACTAGCGGACCATACAGGCTCAGTTGGAAACGAATGAAAACGATAATGCCTTTGGCATTTGCCTTCCGGTCTCCTGACCAGATTCCAGAATTACGTCGAAGTACATGGAAGTACGGAACCAGATTCCTGATCTCTATCCGAAACTCAGGGACACCGGAAGGGCGGCAACAGAAGTTGCACGCCGATGTTCTCCATCCGGAGAGTGCAACGAGAGCGCGTCGGGTGGCACCCGCATGAACGAAGCCAACCCGGTGAACCCGACTTACTATATAGTGGTTAATAAGGATAAGCACATGCAACAGATCTACCAGGATCATCAAGGGGTCTCGTGATGGACTGCTTGGATGGACTCCACTAGTTATGAGTTCGGACATCCTTCAATAAGTTCGGAATCCCAGGAACCCGTTGCCAGCGCACGCCCTGTTGTGTGTTTGAAATCGGACATCTTTGGGGTTCTTGGTTGAGGGGCTCCAAGTTCTGTGACACAAACCTCGGACTTGGACAAGAACTCAGCACCGCTCACCCAGGAAAAGATGGAAAAGTGGATGCCCACCCTTCTTGGGGGGATGTGTTCCCCACTAAACAAGAACAGGTGCAACAAGGTTAACCTCTTTTTTTCCAGGGAACCGGCTTGGGAGTGATTTCCTGGTTGACTCCAAGTTGTCCCGTTCGTTAAATGCTTCACCCCAAGAGATGGCTCACCATGCCTCTTGCCCAACCCGGTGCCGAGTCCCGCCCCACTTGAGGTCGTCGCAGAGGCATTTGCGCATTCTTCAGCGTTTGCCTGATCCGACGTCACAAGCGCCCTCGTCTCATCGGATGGGGAAGATTGGGGAAAAGAAGTCCCGTCACCCCGCAATGAAGTGGTTGTGTCAATGCTGAAGCTGAGAAAAATAATCAAAGGAGATGCCCAATCCATGGAGCTGAAAGAATAGTTCAGGCGAACATCACAGCTTCAGCTGAGATGCCAGCTCCATGTTCCATTTCTGTTGTTTGTTTAAGCCACAGAAATCATAAGAAATCTAGATGCTGTTCCAGCTTTGAATCAGTGTTCATTGCATGCCACTGAAAGACTTGTACAGAAGCATGAGCTTAATAAATGAACTCGGGTGTCCTTTGTCAGATCGGAAGCGTGCGTGTGTGGATTAGTTAAGCTCCATGAGAAGTATCCTGTTTCTTTTTGTTCCCGAAAAAAGCCAAAACCATGGCAAGTTGATGGCAAGTTGATGGAGTTGAACATAGTTGAACTTTTAAAAGGAATCCGTCGGACAACACTTTAGACCAAAACACGCCCTTGGCCCCTTCCACTAATGTGGCACGTCCGATCACCGGACCGTCCACCGGACACTGTCCGATGTCAAGGACCTCTTGGCGGCCTCGACCGTGGCATATCTCACCTCGGGCTACGCCTTGGGACTCCGGGAGCCGGGTCTGCAGGATGGACGGAGGATGGTTTGGGAAATCGACTCGACTTGGGAAATCCGTCTGACACAAGTAAACAGAAGTGTTTACTGTTTGGGGAGTTGGTGATGCATCATGACTGGAGCAGCGTGAATCCGCTGCTGTTGGAACGTCATTCACTGAAAATCTTCAGAAGGGGCCGGGCAACTAGATAAATAATCTTGATGGGTTTCTCGTGGCGGCCGAGCGGCTCGGGCAAAGGAAAAAGCAGCCCAAGAACAAAGACAATTGCAGCGCAAAGCGGAAGAGGCGGAACACATCAGATATAAAGCAGTGAAAGCATTCAAAACATAAACGCATTGCCACTTCGACATATGCTGTGAAATAAGTTCTGAGGCGAAGGCTGCCAATGAAGCGCGCGTGCCGACGCAACTTTGTGCATTTACATTTTTGATTCTGCTCTGCAAGTAAAATTTCCGCCCCGCGCTCATTGAGGCATGAAGGTCACACCACACCTCAACCATTCTGACACTCAGTCTGTAAAACGAGTAACTTGTATCATCGCTCCAAGACCCGCGAAGTTTGAGATGATGCGCACATGAGTTGTAGAGGTAAAAAATGTTTGCAAAAATATGTGTTCTTCGTCCTGACAACCTGATAACCAAGAGTCCGTGAGTACAGAAGCAGGAGATTTGATCTTCCATCGCAACTGTTCAGAGATTAGGAAGAAACCATACGCTACCCTGCCTCAAGCAATGGAGTGTTTGGTCAGCGACTCAATACTTTAGATGCTTTAATGTGACTAGCCGCATGTACCCTGCACAGGGTCTCAAATGAAGAAAAGAAACCACACAAGCTAAAAAAGCCATCTACCACTCAACCTTTCCGCTCGCGTCTCCGCGCGCGTTCGGGTTTGAGGTTTGTGTGGTGCTGATGTGCAAGATGGGGGGAAAGAAGAAACCCGCCAGAGGGTTGGTTTTTTAAAGAACTTGGAACCAAGGAGAGAATAGATTGCGCGGGTGGGCGGGACCACAAAGCAAAGCGAGTGAACGCAATTGGAGTAGGGCGTGACGACACACGGGCGACCACGTTCCACACCTTAAGCCCTAGTGCCAGGCGGCGCCTTTTTGACCCCAAACCCGGGTCTGCCCTCAAACCTGCCATACAGATTCTTAGTTAATCCCGAATTTGGTGATTTAGGTAAACCTGGCCAGCTGCTGGGTTTCTGGGGCGCGATTGTTTTTAATTTTGTTCTCAAGCCATTGGTTCTGGCAAAGGGTTCCCTTAGCACAACGGTTAGGGTGTGGGTCTTCAGGCCCCGGGCCTTTCTCCACTAAAACGGCCAAGGACAGCCACGATGATAACATCATGTTGCGACAAGACGGGTCCCTGTTCCGCGTGGACTTTGGCGGCTTGGAGTGGAACCAAGTGTTCAAGTGATGCAGTCAAGTCAGGATAGAAACATGACGCTGTGGGTGGAGAAGTTTCAAGCCAAATCTTTGATGTAGTGTGTTGAGAGATGTTGAAAGTACTGCTTGGTGTTTTGAACCAGGGTATGGGCCTAATGTGTTTCGGTCTGAGTGCGTGCTCCAAGTTCAACCCAACATTTGTATACATTCGTATACAACATGTTGCTGCACAATGAATCATGTTATATGGTTCCTTTGTGCTTCTATGATGTTCTATGCCTATGTAGAGGTTCCCACCCCTTGCGACCGGTGGACAATCCACGGCACTCTCCAAAAATCGCGTGGCGACCTCCACTGGTTTGTCATCCGACCGGTCGAGGCTATGTTTTTGGGCAAAGCCCAGCACTAGACGCTCCACCCACCGTGGTGCCCAATGCTGTGCTGGTGGCCCTGGGTGAAGCAAGGTGGAAAGAGGCGCTTTGGATTGGCAAGATGAGGGAACAACCAGTGGCGCTAGTGGTATTCCCAATCATGTTCAAACGTATGGGAGTTTGAGGGATATCAGTCGGATTTTTAGGTGGCAGTTACAAAGGGATGTTGATGGATTTTGCTGGAAGCTAGAGATCAGCAGAAAAGAATATGTCGCATGATGTCGCATGGCACGGCTATGGCGTAGTAGCGATGGCCTCCAACCTAATAGCCATGGCCTCCTACCTACTCCAACCTCATAGGGATCGCACAGCTTTTTTCCGGGCAGTTTTCTGGCCAGGTGTGCATTGTGTGCGAACGCGCGCTGATGGCCTTGTCAACGCCTGGGGAGTTTGTGGGTTTTGCCTGCGTGCGCAGCGTGCCAGTGCTTCCCATGCAAAGGGGCCGGTGACGCTGTTTGGACACACGGATCTTGAATCTTGGGACACCGGCTGACGGGTTTGTATTTATGGTTCATCAAACCGGCTGATTTCTGTGGTTTGATTTGGTTTAGTAGGACATGGTGAATTCCACAGATACTATTTTCAGGGTCCATCTTAGGTTGGTAGGTTCCGGCCTCTTTGGAGAGTTGTCGGAGTGAGGCAAAATCGGGCCAAAGCACGGTCCCGGCAGAAGCGGAAGTTAGGCAAAATTTCAAAATCCTGTTGTTGTCCTTGAAGCGTTTGACGCAATTGACAGATGCTGATGTCTCAGCGGTTGGCAGGACTGGAAGACTCTTGATGGTTCCTTTTGCAGTTGTATTAGGTTCATACGATGTTTGCTGAGCACAACAAACTGTACTTTGGTCAACTATCTTTACTGATGGATGGAAACCAAACCAACCCTCACAGGCCAGGCTGCCACATTCCTTGGGAGTCAGTCCCTTCTTGATGCAATACACCCAGGCACCATTCCAGGTTTCAATCGTTCAGTCAACATCAAGATGACACACTGAGAAGATCTATTTGTACCCAAAACCATCCAAAACCCGTGGACGAGGATGCTGCCAGCTGCCTTACCCTGTAATGAGAAGACTATTGACTCTTTGTTTTACACCCCCAAAAGGATCCAAAAGATGACTACAGAACCTGAGGACGCCGAAACATCTCAAAACCTCACTACACCACGGCTTCAGTTTCAGATCCTTGAACCACCCAAGCCTTTGGTTTTCACGCAGTTCTTGATCTTCCATTCCACCTTGGCTTCGCTTAGGAGATGGCACTGCTGCATCACCAGGCCCATGCTTATGCACAAGGCCCGGTGCAGGGCGATCTGAACATCTCGACCGGGTGTTGGTGGGCAAAATATGGTGTTCCGTGGCCATGGCGTTTGGATGACCATGGGACGCGGGTTGACCCGCGGCTCACCACCCCCGAAACAGTTCCAACAGCCTACGATGTTCATGGAGTCTGAGAGGGCTTGTGAATCCTCACAAGCCCAAAAGATCTCAAAAAGCAGTAGTGGCTTGTCTGAGCGCAGCTTGCATTCCACAAGAGCCCTCGCACATCAGAGTCTAGAAAGAAAAACCGAGTGAACCTGAACAAGGCCCACCTAGCCACCGAACGCGTCAGGGCGTCCGGTATCGGGCGGTATCTAAGTGGAGAGACCGTGTGGAGCAATCAAGCCTGTACAAACAAGACCATGAAGAGGTCAAGAACTATACAAGACCAGGGAAAAGGAAGAACACAAAGAAGAGTGACCGTCAGGAAGTTGTCAAAGTAGGGCACCATGACGACCATGGTCGTGTGCACGCTTGCCATGCGCTCAAGGAAGCACGTTTGCCATGTGAGGTACCAGGATGTGGATTGCAAATAATCCAACAGGTAGATGGAAAGCTGTGCGTATCAAACGTGGTCGTAGAGGATATCGGTGCCAGGAAGCTCAAAAGATCCCAAAAGCCCAAGACTTGAAGTACCTTGACCAGCAGGGAATTGCACCAACGCCTCCACCCAACTTCCGATTTTACAATCCCCTGTTTGTTTTTGTTTACACGTCTAGAAGTCTTCAAGTCAGATGACTGCATTCCGACATCAAACCGATCACCGATGTGCAAAAGCAAACTGCCCACACCACCAGGCCTAACACTGGAAGGCTTCCGCGAAGAGGTGCGAGCGTCCACAGAGACTTGGCACAGCATAGCGGGTACAGTCTGGAGCTCCCAGCAGGCTACACTCCCGGCAGAATTACACGTTGATGGATTGTATGTGATGATTCTATGATGCCTGAAAACCTGCCACATCCATTGTGGGAGGAGCAAGAATAATTCCGAGGTTTGGGTTGCTAGTGGGGTGGGTTGGAGGTGATCTTGATAGCAGAAAGACATGGGCACCAGGCATGTAGAAGACGCTGTATAATGCTGGATGATTTCGGCTCTCTTCAACTACTCATTAGGTCGCACGTGGTTTGACCATGTTTGACGGCAAACTGAGAGTTTAAGTGGACCAGAAGCTCAAAACTCCAATGGGAACCCATGGGGGGAATGGTTGCGAAAACATCAGTAGCTGTCGAAACATCCTTGACAAGGGGTTTCAACGCCTTCGATTGGAAAAGTCTATTTTTGGATTCAAGGTTGACCAATTGAAGGGGGGAGGCCATAGTGCGGTCACCGAAACATGTTTTTGGCGGGGACAACCTGGAGTGCAACAAGAAATGTGAATAGCAACAAAACCTGTGGTCATGTCGGTGTTCCAGGCGTGCAGTGTTTTGCCATCCTGAGGGCAGGATCACAGGTTCTAGTCCAGGGCAAACGGGAGGCTCCAAAAAATGATTGAACTACTTTTGTCAGCCCCAAACAAAGAGCGAAACACATCCAAACTGATAAGACATATAATATATAACTACTTGCCACATGTGTCACATGTGTACAATACATACTAATTATGTTATGTCATTATATATATATATACTATATACCATCAAATTAGTGTTGTTTCCTCTACCTTTGTTTCACCCACACCCACCTCCAACCCCCTGCCCCTCGCCGGTCCAGGAGTGGTCGGCCGCGCGCGCGGCCAAGAACCGCCTGCGGGAGGTGGTGCGCTACGTTCGTCGGACCGAGGAGGAGGCGCCGGTGCGGCAGGGGTCGGAGGGAGCGCCGGTGGCGCGGGTGGTTTCACTCGGAAGTCAGACGACCCAGTCAGAGAGGTCGCTGGGTGGCTGATGAGCATCAGCCGTTTGGGGGGTGCCAACAAGTTTCAGAAACTCTGTAAGTTGTCAGCATCTGTCTGAGAAGCACTGCATTGTGCAAGAAAGCTGGTCCTGTTTGGTCGTTAAACGTCGTTAAAGCTGGCCGGCTGAGTCAGTTGAAGCGCACAGAGCAAAGACAGAGCTCGGTAGTAGCAGCATCGCACCGGTCTTTTTCGGTGTTTTTCGGAGAGGCCGGAGCTCGTTCCATCGTGCCAGGAGCCTTCCCCGACACCCCGGAGCCTGGCGGCCCCTGCGAGGCGGGGGGGGCGGGGGACACGCATGAGTTCTACGAGCATGGTGAAGAGGAAGGTGGGAAAGGACATGGAAGGATAAGTCTTTGAAGATCATGAAGATCTGGGAAGTGGGTGTGTATTGAAATAGGGAGACACTCCCACGATCTTCCACTTGAAGGAGATCCTTCCTCATGTAGCTCCTATCAGACAGCTCCTAGTAGCTTTGTGTTCCTAGTAGTAGGGCCAGGAGCCCCTAGTAGCGTCCGATCGCTCCTAGTAGCGATGCCAGGAGCCCCTAGTAAGGCCAGGAGCTCCTAGTAGCTTCTTGTCTACTTAGTCTTAGTCCTTCTTGGGAAGGACCCACCCATCCGGACCCTCGGCATCAGCCTCCCGACCCATCGACCCTCCTCGGCTCCAGGAGCGTCCGTGAGCTCCGAGAGCTCCGCTGGCTGCGTCCCGCGGAGGGCGATGACGAGCCCGTCCTCTTCGAGGAGGACGAGGAGAATCGCAACGGCGAAACCAACGAGAACGATGGGCGGTCTTTCGCAGGGGATTCGGCTATTAAAAAAATATAATGATCAGGATCTGTAAGCACTCTTTTTGCGTCTTTACGACCCAAATTGGAGACAACGGATTTGGGTGGGTCGAAAAACCTTGAATGTGGTTTGTTCTTCTTTACATCTCGGTGTTCGGAGGTCACAGGTCATTTGATCAAAGCAGTGGTGTCAGAATGTTGGCAACCAAACTATTCAAAGCTGAACAGCCATACACAGTACATGTTTGAATACATGCAAGTGCCGCGCCATCAAGTGCCTCTAATTGAAAGATTCCACACCTAACTACCCCTCCTGAGTGCCTGAGTGCTTCTCCCGTTTTGTGATTTGTCCTTTCGCAAATGCGGAATCTTGCGATTCTCGGTTTAAGCATGCACCACGATACCTTTCGGGAACAAAAGGCTATCCACGGCTTTTCATGTCCTCAACACCGTTCACATCGGTAGCAAAAGTCACTCATCTCCAGCACTTCACCGAATAAGTCGAGCTGCCGAACCGTGAGCGGCCGCGTGTCGAGGATCCACCAGCGGCACTGTCGAGCGACTTGCTGGGTCTTCCAGAGCGACTGCCTGGACTCGAGGATTGAAAAAGGGCTGTGTGAGAAAGGTTTTGAGGGGGCATTTCGAGTGTGAGGGGTCTCTGATTTGGATGTGTATGATCAATCGTCTTCAACATATTCCAAGATGATGTCTTTATGCTGCGTTGATGTGGCGTGGTGTGTAGAATCTGGCACGGAAAAAAAATGCTTGATTGGATGAGATTTGGTTCGTTAGGTGATGTTTGTGTGGCCTTCCATCGAGGGTTTCCCAGTAAAAATTGACTGGAGTGCCTTGCCATTCTTCCCGGTTTCAGGACCCGATCCGTGACGGAAGTGAACATGAGGAAGACCTTACAATTAGCTTGTGAAGACGACGATCTTGGTTTGAAGATCTGAACACCTGGAAGATCTCTCCGATGTGAGCCAAACGACCGGATTCCTGAGCTGGTCGAAGAGTCGAGTTCGACTCTCCCTTCCAAAACGACTGAATCCGCAACGGCGGCAACGGCAACGGCAATGAAGAGGCGGCACGAGGTGGCAACTCTTTCGTTCGGAGCTTCTGAAGAGGCGGTGCTGCTGCGGGACGAGGCGTGTCGTCGGAGCGGCCCGGAACTGGCGATGAGACGTGTCCGTCGCGATGGAGATCACGTCCTGATGCGGGACGGGGCTCATATGTGTTATCGAGTGAGCAGTGGCACGAGGACGATGTGTGGGCCAAAGAGAAGGCAGGCCTTCAGAAGTTGGAATGACCTGTTGCGCCTTCATTTGTTGGGCTTGGAAGACACGAGATGATCAAGATGGCGGATTTATGGATCGTTCATCGGTTCATCGGAATGTTTGGGCCTTTCTAGGTCTGGGTTTAAAGCATGTTACCAGCATTTACCAGCTACAATTGAAAGAGTAGGCCATTTTACTTGGCAGTGCTTGGAGTCTTGCACAAGCCTTGGAGTTGATGCTTTTTGTTCGGCTCTGGACATCAGTGCTACAATGGACCCGCACCCCTACCAGACACACCAAGGAGTGAAGGCGGCGCAAAAAGGGGTTGCGTTGCACGCTCAAGGGGTTGGTGTTTGCCGGGTTTCCATGTCCCGATATCAAGGACAAAATGGTCTCAACAATGCTTGTTGCAGATGGATCTCTTTTCAGTCTGGTTTGGAGTCGATCTGACGTGGCCACAGCGATTTGACCAAGCGAGAATTGTCGCTAGGACCCTTTTGGGAGGGGAGTTTTGAACCCTAGCAGGTCTTTTCTGGGAGAGGTGAAGTGCCAGAAGAAACAAGTGGTCCACGGGAGACCCTGGAGACCCGAACTCGGCCGTGTTCAGGACGGTTCTTTGGTTTTGGGGGGGCTTCACTTCAGTCCAATGCGATGTCAGGCAGTGGTCAGGAG
>CAXAMN010000958.1:2201-28535 GCA_963970005.1 Durusdinium trenchii
GTGTAAGGTACGCGTAAGACGCAGGCGTAACCTTTCGGTTTTCCGCAAGGAGTCTGGCATTGTTGAACTGGCCTTGCCTACGAGCTTCAACAGGATAGGCTTCGCTGCCTGTGTGAGCTGCCAGCAGCTGCAAATCGTTGATCTGTCCCAAACAGACGTACTTGAGATTCTAGGCTCAACCTTTGCTTACTGCTCGCAGCTGCAACAACTCTGCCTTCCCCGCATGCTGAGGACCATTAAGCAAGAAGCCTTTTACAAGTGTATTTCCCTAAAGGAGGTCTCTACTCCACCATTCCTGCTTTACATTGCGAGGCATGCCTTTGCAGGCTGGGGACATATACCCAGTCTAATGCTTTTGACAAATGCGAGCACTTCGATAAGCCCACGTGGCTTCGAGTCTTGCCGATTGATGCAAACGATCTTTGGCGAGAAGACTTCCTAGATTCTGCACCAAAGGCCAGCAATGCTTCCGAGGCAGGAAAGGAGCAAGGGCGACGTGGGCAGTGAGCAGAGCCAAGTGTCAGTTTCCGAGCACTAGGAAACGGTGACTTCCAGCATATACGGCAAGTAAAATGCGCAAACACCAAGTAGAACCATGACCTCTTTTCGCCAGTCGCTGCGAGGTGAGCCGATAGAAGCGAGAGCCTTAGTTCTGCGTTCCTAACCGGCGGGTGGTGGATAGTGGCAATGAAGGATGCCCAGGGGGAACCTTAGTTCCCGCTGTTGATGTCCGACATTTCCAATTTTGTACAAAGAGGTACAGATATCATGCTAGGAGAGTTCAAAGTTTCACCTGTTTCACACGGGCCTTGCATGCAGCAGACCACTTTTTGCAATTACGCAGCGCCTCACTGACTCAAGAGACACCCCCTAGTGGCACCGGTGCTGTGCCGAAGGGTGCTGGGTTTGCCTGCCTTCGGGGAGGTTGTGCCTTCTTCACCCTTAGCTGCAGGCTTTCCTCGCTAGCAATTGCCGCCACGGTTTGACTATTGTCGGAACATGCGACTGACCTTGTATGCGCCACCAGTTGAATGGGTTGTGCTACAAGAATGGTCTTTTCCACGAATTGCTGCTCAGATATTGTCACTCTTGGTCGACATGACTACAACCGGCGTTGGAGCATCGCGAGACAGCTGACCTGCAATGTGACTTTGTTTTGCCACACTGTGGTGTGGCCGCTGGTCACCAATTTTCGGGAAGGAAAGTCCGTTTGAAGCCTTCTAGGAGACCTTTCCTGACTACAGACCTGCGCTGTCGACCTTTTTCTTTCGAGAATTCAGGCCCATTAATTGCCATTAGTTTCCGTTTCACATGTTTCACCCAGTGTAGAGGAAAGACTACAAGATGGTGGAGTTTCGGCCTGGGGCTTGGGGTTTGGTTTGGGTTGGTTTCGGGGTCTTTGTTCTTTTCTCCACCATCTGACTGCTCTTCCCTTCCTTCAACGATGACCTGGGCACCATGCCCACACGGCGTCCGTACTCGTGGAAAAAAAACAGCCAAATGTATCCAGGCCAAAGCTCTTGGATAACAGCTCTACCAAACAGTCTTCCAGCATCTCCCAGTTATGGTAAATGCTTATTGGAACTACCACTTGGATTTCATTGCCTGCTATGGTGAATAGCTTGAGGGGGCAGGGGCAAGTGCCGGCATGTTCTCCCTCGTCATACCCCCTGCTGCCCATCAAGCGCACGCAAACGCCACTATTGCAACTATTACTGGTTTGAGCCAATGGCAGCCACTCCTGTTTTTCAGTACCCGC
The DNA here is from genome assembly GCA_963970005.1 of Durusdinium trenchii. Lineage (NCBI taxonomy): Eukaryota > Dinophyceae > Suessiales > Symbiodiniaceae > Durusdinium > Durusdinium trenchii. The sequence goes on from CAXAMN010000958.1 coordinate 3,961, forward strand.
TTTGCCAGACAGCGCTGGCTACATCAGTGGGTCAGAGGCTGTTTTGGAGCTTGTTCGTCTTTCCCTGCCCTGCGTCAGAGCAAGCAGTCCGGCCAGCATGGTGCTTACTTGCACCCCACAACCACACTGTTTGTTTTGGCTTCACTGTCTCTTGCTTTCGCTGATTTGTGGTCTTTGATTGCTGTCTCAGTTGTTTTCCCTGACCCGCAATTGCCTCGCAACCTGCTCCGGCAATGTTCCACAGCCATTTCCTCGTGATTATGGCGACAATTGTGAGGTTGAGAATGATGTTCTGACTTGTCTTGTTTGTCGGATTTTCACTGCTCATCCATGCCCTGCGACACTGTGTTCTGAGCGATGAAGCCTTGTTTGAAGTTAGGAACTTCGGCTGCAAAGCTTGAAAACTCATTGCACATCACCGCAGGAAGGATCCAACAGATTTCGAAAGCGGTGCTCAATCCCACAACCTCTTTGAAAGGAAAAGGCTCATGACCGGATGGTTAAGTACTGAGTGCAAAGGCTGAATTCATTGCCCCCATGTCTCACCTGGTTTCACTCTTCTACTAGCTGACGCAGTAGGACGAACCTTGCTCCTTTTGGGTGGGTTGGATTTGTTGGTTTGTGTTTTGTTGTTCTGATTTCGGTTTGCCGCTTGGTTCGTATCTCTCTCTTTTACTGGCCTAAGGTGACTTGTGCGTCCTCTGCACACACAGCGCCTCGACCCGTGCAAAAAAAAAGAGATGTTACGCCCTCTTTCATGTCATCCAAGATGGACGCTCAAACATGTCGCATATCAGGAAGGCATTGTCTTCTGCGCGAAGACCTCTTCACGCATCGGTGTCATCCAGCTTTGTGAAAAGCACAAGCTGCCCGCATCCACAGAAGGCTCTATTGCCCAGGTAGTGGAGTTTTGGCGGGACAATGACCTCCCGAAGCGAGGTGCAGCAAAGAAAGGTTTCCTTGCCAATTTTCCGAATCTTAGGCGGGAGCCAGATATCAACCAGGGCCACACAGTATAAGAAAGTGGAGCCCCAAATGGCCCTGATATCCGTGCACATGAGATCCACTTCTATTAATCGCTTGCAGTTCTCACATGCCATTGGCCCTATGAAGTTGAAATCTGGCGGGAGTCGCAGACTCTCAAGACCTGCCCCACAGAAACAACCATCAGTGAGCTGGCATCACTAGACATTTCAAAGTCGATTGTCGTTAATGCCAAGCAGCAAAAGGCGCTATCTGTGCTCCTGGGGCAAGTGCGTTAGTGGTTTCCTTGCCACTCCTATTTCACTGAGCAAGCAACATTCGGCAAAGGCTCCGTCCGAATTGCACACACCCTGCACCTGTGGAGTTGCTCCCACCGAGAGAAACCGACTCCGATGCCTTTGACGAAGAACTACACAAAGGGCTGCACCATGAGGACTAGTGTGACACATAACAGCACAGTCTGTCCCTGGTGAGCGCCTTAGCACTCGTCATGGGCACAGAGGCTTGAGCGACAGAGCATTGTCATGTTAGGTTGTCCTCAGCCTCACGGGTCGGATACTCATGATCAAGGGTAAGGGGTTTTTCAACCTTGATTCCAATATAGGAGACGCAAGAGAATAGATTGACTGCAAAATTGAGCTGGCTCAAATCAATCCGTCGCTAGCGAAATTCTCAGCAGGCTGCCCCTTCAATGGTGACTCCTTGGTTTTCGGGCACGGCCAGCTCAGACGAGAGTGACGCAACCATGGACTGCCGGCTAGTGCTCACCACATTGTCTGGTAAAGAAGTCCAAGTGTCCACTAGCATTGCTCAACATGACAGATTTGAAGACTTTGAAGAGCATATTGTGGATCACCTTGCCTCCGTCACTGAGGTAGAGGTCTTTGGTTGCGAAGTGGACTTCGTGCACCCAGTCACGCAAGAGTTCCTGGAAGAACACATTTGGGAAGCCATACAACAAACTAAACATTACAACATAGTGTTTCGAGATTGCTTTGATGCAGGTACAAGATACTGCGTCCAGTATCTCATCCAACCGAACACCATAGCTTTGGTAGCACGGCTAGGTGAACGGCCGCCGTGCCCCCTGCTGCTGTACAATGTGTAAACTCTGCAAAAGGAAGGAGTAAATCGAAGAAGATCAATACGGTAGAGCCCTTGGAAACAGGGGTTGACACACAATATCCGCAGAGGGTCACGTTTCGCAAGCCCTGTCTGGCCAAGGCCTCCGCCGGAGCAAACATATGTTTTAACTCTATGTTAACATTTGTTGCTTTTGCATATGTGTTTACTGACGCAAGACCCCAACGAAAGCTAAGATTTGACTTTGCAGATGACTTTAGTTGAGCACAATCCCAACGAAAATTATCCAAGCAAGATCCCAGCATCAAAACAATCACCCAAACAAGGTTCCCGCACCAAAGCAGTTCACCAAATCAAGGCCCAACACCAAAGCAATGCTGGTGTAGCAACAACCCTACATACTTGCAAACTGCAGGGGTGCCTGCAGCATAGCTATTGTAGCATACATACATTTGCATATAGGTCGCAAATGTACAAGCACCTCCGCAACAGCAGCTCCAGAAGACCACACATGCAAGCTGCAGATGTACTTACAGCATATATACAAAGATCCCAAATGTATTGCTGCAGATGTCCAACGCAACAAGAGCCCATAACAAAATGCATAAGCGAACCCGACACGGTTATGTCATGTCAAGCGAGTTCTTAAAAACACAAAATTTATCAAAGCGAACAGAGTTTTCAATGTAAGGAATGTGCAGGTATGCTTCATGGGCGGTGTCAACATGTAGTAAAGACACGCCATGCAAAGAAAACGCGCACAAATCGAGATGTGGACATGCACTGGCTCGAGAGCTAAAAGGCCGAGCGTTCAACTTGGAAAAATTGACAATCGGAAGAGCGTGCATGCTGAGTTGCTGGGACCCGCAATTGCTGGAATCGCGTTTCCAAATTTGTTGGCACATGAACATCCAAATATCGGCGACTTGCAATCTGCCATGGCTCTGCTGCCGAAACATTTTTGTAGTTGTGTTATGACGCTTCAGGGTGATGAAATATTTTGCACAGCAAAGCACACCAAGGACAACCAAGACATAGTTTGCGCGATTCTAAATGTGTTTGATGGTTGCGCAGAGGTCAAAACTCACTCGCAACTCTTGATGACAAACATGTGGTTGAGTATTTTAAGACCATCCTTCTGCATTACAGGTCAGTACCATTGTGCTATATACAAACATCAATGTTCTTGGAGTGATTGGTGCATGATGCGTTTGGCAATTGCGCTGCTTCTTTCAAGCCTCAAACTTGGAAGACTCCGAACCAGAGAAACGGCCTGAATCCGAGGTTCTTCAGTGGGCTCTAAGATTTTTGTATCCACTCATTTGATCGTCAATCAATCTATGTCGTTTGTTCATTTTCCTTGTACCTTCTTTTCGTTCCCTTTTGAATTTGCGAGGCTGTCATCATGCAGTCAATGCCCATGATGCCGTTTGAACCCTTGTTTTGCAGATCTCCTGATCTCCTTGTTGTAACACATTGGATTTTTAATCAATCATGTTCCTGCAAACCCCAGGCCGACAAGTGCAAATAGAGCACCGCCTCAGTTCCAAAGTGCGATGGGCTTGGAGTTGACTTTGCAAATTTATTCTTTTGTCCAGATGGGTGCAGAAGATTGGGCATTTCGGTCTGAAATTTTGGTATCGCTTTTCTTTCGCCGACTGAGATGCCTGCTCAAGTTGGCGGGCTGCAGGTTGGGCAAACCGTAGCCGTGGTGGTGAGCATTCTTTTGGGTGATGCACTTGTAGGTTTAATTGTACTTTCATACAACTTTTGGTGATTTGTCATCACTTGTTTGTCCAGTATCAATTCTTGGTCGCGATCTCACAATAAGGAGGCACTGGTGAACAAGCAGGGATCCATCTTGCAGTAGGGAGCATGATCAACCAAAAAAACATATATATCTATATATACGATTGGTGTGGTAACTCCACCAAGCAGGGGCAAGGATTTTATTTGCTGATGTCAATCTCACGGAGGGCGGAGCACCACCGATGACCAACTTCGGATCAATGGATCTGGACTGAGTGGTTAGATAGAACGACAAGAACGAGTCAAAGCACAGCTGAAAGAATTGGACAAGGATATTGACATGCCTGAAGCAGGATGAAACCAGAATGCTTCCCTTTGACTTGCTTTATTTTGCATGTTTTTTGCCAAGGGCAACGTCCCCAGAACTTCTGTCCCTGGGCATTGGCCTCAGTTTGCACGTATGCCCCTCTCTCTTTGAAGGTTAGATTTATAATTTATAGTCCGATTAATTTTTTGGGATTGATATTGATTGGTACATTCAGGCTATGCAGGATAGCACACGGTCGGCGCGATTTTCAGGTTGAAAACCATCAACATGAAATGAGTCAGACAGAATACTTGCAGCAAGCTGCTCTGTGGTGAAGAGCAATGAATTGAAACAGAATCCGCAACAACAACACTACTATGAGTGGAATCAATGATACATTCAAGGGAGAGAGGAAAGCCTTGCCGTACAAACAGACTCAGGAAGGAACGCTCAGACGTTCAGCCAAGTTGTATGAGGGTTTTGGATATATATAGTCAAAGACAAGTAGTAGGCAGGAACGGAACCTAGCCAAAAATTAAGCAGATAATTTCACCGGGCGGTAAATTTTGAAACCCCCTCACTCAAATCCTCTGCTTACTAGAGCTCCTCACTCAAGATGTATATATTTGTTTGCTTCTGCTTACTAGAGCTCCTCACTCAAGATGTACATATTTGTTTGCTTCATAGTTGCTATTGCTTTGCTTTGACTCATGTTCCTTAATCCTTGTTCCTTACTAAGTTTCCTAGGTCCTTTGGGTCCTGTCCTACTACCTGTCCTGGTCCTACTACTGGCAAATAAAAGGAGAAGAAAGGAAAAGGAGAAGGAATTGTTATTTATCAATGCATTTGTCGTCTCGTCCAGCACGTGCTGCAGTAGTAAGCAGCAAGCATTCATGCCTACTACCCTGCAAAGTATCAGACGTGAGTCCAACGGCTGTTTTCATTCAATCCCGGTCCCCATATATCGCTGGATGCTCATGTGTCCCAATTACATGAGCAACTGCGCAGTGTGCCCACTGGTGGGCTTGTAGTATAGGATCCGAGGGATCACACATGGCGGGTGCTAGAATCAAAGACAAAATAAAATGTGTCCTCAAATCATTTTATCCCGACGTCATAGTCTTGTCCCATTTCTTTGAATGTGTATGTATGTATATATATATATACATATCTCGATAAAGGCTTTCACAAGATAGCACCCAACATGTTTGATAGACACACTTTTCTGCTTACTACCCCTTGAGCCTGGCTGACCAAATCTAGGCTTATATATAGGTCCGCTCAAAAACCCCAAAAAACAACCCCGAGCAGCTGTGGTAAGCAGGAATCTTTCTGCCTACTGGCTGTCCGTGACTATAGATTGCACGAGCATTCAGAATTTCTGCAAATGAGGTTCTCAGTGCTTTTCTACTTCAACAACAGATGAAGAGAGACTTCAATGTCACAGGTAGTTGAATGACATGGCAGTTGCATTGATAGAAGGGAAACCATTTAAATCTATATAGGTGGGTAACATTGTGAAGTACGCTGCACATGTAACTTGTCTTAAGAGCCCAGACGTAGACGTGTGCATATGTAGGCTGGGCTGATCAAGTGCTTTAGAGATGCGCAAATGTGATGCCAACATCCCAAGATCCTACTACGTATATGATCCTGAACTTAGAGGCAGGACGCCACTGGATACTCACTTTTCATTAAAAGCAAGGGTAGAAACCAGATCAATCCTGCGAGTGGAGCTTCCTTGAACCGCCCTAGCGAACTAGCTACACTGAAGCTGCTTAAGCTACTGTATTACTTGAGTCATTACCATTACACTAAGCTACTAGTGTACTAATGTTTACTCGCTTACTAGCTGATGCTTCGTTAGCTTATGGCCATTACTAGCTTACTTGCTTACTTACTTACTTACTTACTTCCTTTTGATCACGTACCTGGCCCCTCCGGGCCTGTCCGGGCCTACACGTAAGAAGGCGGATCGTAGAGGCGAATTGACTGACTTCAAGACCTCTTCTTTGTGTAGCAAAAGAAACAGTATGTAAACATAGCTGAGTCATTGATTACTATATTTAGTTGACATATAAGGCTTTGGATCTTTTTTGTTCAGTAAAGACCTTGCAGGTTCAGAGTTTGTGGCTCTGTGGATTTGGTGTCTTCCTATCGCTGTAGCCATGTAAGTCTATTTGTGTTGGCTTTTGTCCATGGCTCTCGTAGATGCGTGTGTTTATGAACAAAGAGTCTACATACGTTATGTTTGATTGAGAGATGTCCTTTGCAATTGAGGGAATGACTTCTTTTTTTTCCTGGGATGTGCTGTCTCACTTTATCCTCTTGTACACTTCTCAGACTTCAGAAGCAATTCGATTGTGTTCGAAGCTTGAAGAGCATGCAAAGGACTGGAATGCCTGGAGGACAGCTATCAGCAGTTTTCCATTTAATTTGCAAATGTGTGTTGAGGTTTGTGACAGAACTTTGAGAAGGATTGTGTGGCGAATAGGTTTGAAGTTGAAAGGAGTGCCAATGAGCGGTCCACCGATGTCAGCTGCTTCCATTCAGGGAGGCTTTCAGCCAGGCGATTCTTGCTGGACGGAAAACTTGCTCAACGGCGGTTTTTGTTTTTGTTTTGAATTGCCACGGATTTGGACCAATGGACACATGGAACTTTTGATCTATATCAGTGATCTATATTGATGATTGAAAAAGGAAGTATGTATGAGAATTTGTGAGCTCTGGATTTGACAATCGTTGAAACGTGCAGAATGGATTCTTGTTCTCCTCCACAGAGGTCCTATGAACTCCATGCCAAACATGGGGTCCATGCCAGCAATGCCAGGCTTGGAGAGGTGTTTGTGATGCCTGGAGTTTTGCCGAAGTGTCCTACATTATAGAATATGGAATTGAATCTAGCACCCTTGCTGTCACTGTAAGCATGGTGCCCTTAAGGGTCTTGGGTGTCTCCAATGTCAGCGGTAGCAAGCAGAACTTGGCACGTGTCAGACTCTTTACATTATTCTTTTGAGCAAGCAGGATCTGAACCTCATACTACCACTACCATCTCACATCCACAAAGATGTTGTCAGCCAGAATCAGAACCAAGATATTTTTTGCCAACTTGGCCATGTAAAAAGCACTAAGACATGGGGATCCAGGAAAAGCAAAACCACAAGCTGAAAGTCTGCAAATAAGATCAAGAACGCTGAGATACTGAATATGCGATTGGAAATCTCGCGTTTTAATGCGGGTAACTGTTACACAAACCACTGGTTGGCTCTGCTTTTCCCCAGATAGTGAGAGCTACAGGGTTCTTACTTCAAATAGGAATGAGCTGGCTGTGCGTGCTGTCAAGACAGGGTGCCGGTGCTGGTGCTGGTGAGCTGGCCGTGTGCAGGGTGGAGACAGGGTGCCGGTGCTGGGTGCTGGTGCTGGGTGCTATAGTGTTGGTGCTGGGTGCTGGGTGCCAGCACTTGTTGTGGTGGTGATCATGGGTATACAAAAGGATACACAGATGTTCCCCAAGCGTATGCATTACACCCTGAAATGTTCCACGTATAAGTCGCGTACAAAAGTAAGCGCGCAAACAGTTCGGGCAAAGCTGAGCAGAACTAGAAGATGCAAAATACGACACAGCGCTACTGCGGAGTTCCTCGTAGACTCAATCCGCTTTTGGTTCCCAATCACGAGTCAATGACCACGGGTATACCAATATAGATACACAGATGCTCCTCAAACGATGACACCGTATGACGTTGCGCATGTATGTGTATGTGTACTAAAAGCATGCGCACAAGCCTTGCAATATGATGTAACTTACATGTAACCACTACCCCAGAGTTCCTCGCAAACTCAAACTGACTGACTCAAACCGCTATTGGTTCACACTCACAGTGTCAATGAGCACGGGTATGCCAAGAAAGATATTGTACACAGATATTCCTTGAGCGTATGCATTACACCCTGAAATGTGCGGACTACACTGACCAATCTTTGTTTTTCCCCAGATAGCGAAGCTATGGGGTTCTTACTTCAAATAACAATGAGTTGCTCGTGCGCGCTTTCGAGACAGGTTGCTGGCGCTGGTGCTGGTGCTGTGAGCTGGCTGTGCGCGCGGTGGAGACAGGTTGCTGGTGCTGGTGCCGGGTGCCGGTGCTGGTGCAGGGTGCCGGGCGCCGGTGCTGGTGCTGGTGCTGTGAGCTGGCTGTGCACGTGGCGGGGGCAGGTTGCTGGTGCTGGTGCCGGGTGCCGGTGCTGGGTGCCGGGTGCCGGTGCTGGTGCTGGTGCTGTGGTGGAGACAGGTTGCTGGTGCTGGGTGCCGGGTGCCGGTGCCGGTGCTGTGAGATGGCTGCGCATGTGGTGGAGACAGGGTGCTGCTGGCTGTGCTCGTGGTGGAGACAGGGTGCCGGGCGCCGGCGCTGGGTGCTGGCTGTGTGCCTGGCCGAGAGGATTTTTGTTCCCCAGAACGGGACCATTATGGGGTTCTTTTTTTCAATGGACAATGCGCACATACTTTTGCATGTATAATGTTCTATGCGCAACGTCAGGCTCTCAACCTACCATTATTTCAGCATGTTTCAGCATGCTACACGCACAATAGTCGCGCCGGATACTGCTTGGCCTTGGGCGCCTACGGGCTTTGCCGTTTGTGCGCATACTTTTGCATGCATAAACTTATACGCGCAAGATCATACGGCCTTATCGTTCTGCAGATCGTTGCTTCAAGCATGCTACAAAGTCAATAGTGGCGCTGGATACTGCTTGGCCTTGGGCCAATGACACTTACGGGCTTTGCTGTTTGCGCGCATACTTTTGTGCGCACACGCGCAAGATCATACGTTGTTATTGCGCAAATAGGGATAACTATGGGGTTCTTGCTGCAAATAAGAATGAGCTGGCTGCGCGCGCTTTCGAAAGGGTGTCGGTGCTGGTGCTGGTGTTGTGGTCCTGGGTGCTGGTGCTGTGGGCTGGCTGAGCGCGGGTTCAAGACGGGCTGCGGCGCTGGTCGGGTGCTGGCGCCGTTGCCGGTCCGGTGTTGTCAGCTGGCAAAGCGCACCTGTGCTGGTGTCAGCTGATTGTGCGCGCTGTGGAGGTGCCGTAAGCTGGCTGTGCAGGCTGCGTACATTGTTCCAGCCAGTCGCATGTCAACGGGACGTGGGATTCTGCCTAGCTATCTGGGTCTATGCTGGTGTAATTTTTGGGGGCTTATGATGCTTGCGTAATTTATATACTGTTGTTCCCCAGATAACTCAGTTTATAGGGGTTCTAACTTCTCCATGGTGTGGCTCTGGATCGGCGTTTTGGTTTTGCGGGTGCTGCATCCGTGCTGATGCTGGTGCAGGTGCAGGTGCTGGCTTTGGATCGGCGTTTTGGTTTTGCGGGTGCTGCTGCCGTGCTGATGCTGGTGCAGGTGCTGGCTGTGGATCGGCGTTTTGGTTTTGCAGGTGCTGCTGCTCTGCTGAAGCTGGTGCAAGTGTAGGTGCTGGCTGTGGCTGTGGATCAGTGTTTTAGCTTTGCGGGTGCTGCCGTGCTGATGCTGGTGCTGGTGCAGGTGTTGGCTCTGGATCGGCGTTTCGTTTTGCGGGTGCTGCTCTCGTGCTGGTGCTGGTGCTTTCGCTTTGCGGGTGCTGTTGCGGTGCTAGTGCTGGTGCTGGTCCAAGGATGACATCATGTCATGCGAGGGATGACATCATGTCATGCCCAGAATGACATCATGTCATGCCCAGGACTATACAGTTTATGCACCCGCTATCTGGGGTCTCTGCGACGGGGCTTGAATGAGGAATCGCCAGCGTTCATCAATATCGGAACAGACCTTGTTAATTTTTCGGCGGTAGTTCCTGTCCCTTGATCGTTTCGAAGTGAGTGACTCAGCTGTTGGCTGCGAAGCTACATCAAGCTCGCTCGGCACTGCTTGAAACCTGCTTGCAATGGCGTTGCGCTGGCAAGCGCTGGCAAGAGCTGCTTTCAAGGTGGATCGAAGAATGTGTTGGCACACAAGGCGTAAGAATCGTTGCATTTGGTTCTTACTGCACAATCGAATCATTTAGGATTCGGATGTTCATGACCAAGCTGCTTCCGCAAGCATCAATGAGGGAGACAACAGCGTCAATGCTCCAGCTGCTTGAATGCGCCCTATGTTTCTTCTTCAAATTTGATTGATTTTGTTGGTTGGACAGTGTTTAGTCATTTCCCAGAGACTTGTAGCATAGCAATGAATCCACCTGAAGACATCCAACAATGGTGGCAACTGGGCATTTGAGACAGAATGTCTCACCAGAACTTGCCAAATCGAAACTTAAAGAAGGACTCCTGTCAACATGCTGGAAGTTTTGTCAGCACAGGTTGAGCGGAACCTGGGTTTCGACATGACCAATGTTGAGTATTCAGGTCGATTGCTTAGGGTCTATAAAGTTTCTGTCTCAGCTAGAGTAATTCCGAAGTGCACAAAAAATGCGCTATCATGAGGTTTACGAGGTATCTCAGCAGCTTGCCTGCAAGCTATGGGTTTATGAAGAATTGCCGGTCTTAGGGCTGGGCCGTAGCAACTTCAGGTTGAACCGTTGCCGATCGATGAGAAGGCACAGGCACGGAGGGCCTTGGTCGCACATGTGTGAACGTTTGAGATTGGTTGCACATTGGTCGCACATGTTTTGAATATTGATGGCTCTGGTGTTCGCAGGTCAAGCCTAACTTGATCGCGAGTCTTTCCCCGCTTCCTGTGGGAAGTCCAGTGAAGCTCTGTTGCATAGTTTTTCTCTTGTGAAGAGAGGTTTGACCAGGCTCGTGAGATTGCTTTGCACAAGACTGAGGAGCAGCTTTCCGTTGCCATCAGGCTAGGGCCTCAGAAGAGGTTTTTTTGTTAAGTTTCCCTAAAAATCTAGGAACCTTAGTGCGTCCTAGGTAGTAGCTACCTAAGCTACTAGCTATATACCGACCTTGCTTCTACTAGCTACCTCTAGTAGTCTAGCTAACCTACCTCACCTCTTCTAACGGCCTAGCCCCCCTAAAAACAAAAACACACACTCACACATGATTTGTTTCCTGTTCTTTGTCCAAGGCTTTGTGCTTCCTAGCCTAGCCTCACCAGGTCCCCTTGGCTCGCCTCTTGATCCTGGCGACTTGATGTTCTTGAAAGTTGCCAGGTTGATTTTTGCTTTATCCCTTTGTATCATGTTTCAAATGACACTGGACAACGCTTCGATACTGGACAATGCTTCAATTTCAATGGGACCCACCTTGAGGCTTTTTGTGATGTGGTTAACTAGTGGCACATGGAATGGTAGAAAATCCTGTGGAAAAGTTGCTACATGTTCCCACTGCATGCAGAAAGGTGACACAACATTTGCTGCAAGCTTTCAATCCAAGGCAACAAATGTCAGAAGAGTCTCAGCGGCAAAAGCTTTAGCTTATCCTATTTTTCAGGGGGTAGGTGCAAGCATTGGACCGGTACATAAGGCAATCACAAACCAAACAGGCAGACAGACGCTTGGAGCCTATGCACTTTGGATTCGGAGTTACTTGACAGGAAACCTGCACGAAGACAAAACTGAACCGGTTAGCTACCTGACTTCTCCGTGCCTTATAAAAAATGTATGAGGTGGGGGAGGCGGTGGTGTGCAAAGACTTTTGACCTCCAAGTGGTGAATCTTCGCTTCCCCCTACTCGTAGGTCCACCTTTTTTGTGGCAGGCTTGCAGACTCATTACAAAGCCTTTTTGGGACGTAACATTGTCATTTAAAGTGCTTTTGTGCTGCTGTCACCAACGTCGCCGCCACGTTCAAGAGGCCAAATAGCTCGCAAATAGCTTTGGATTTGAAGGTAGGGTGACACAGCCTATGGTTTTGACTGGTGTTTCAAAAATGCTGCAAATAGCTGTTCTATAGTGTTTTGGTCCTTGAAGAGGTAAGATGCCTTCAAAGGCATGGCAAATGGCCTTCAAAGATTTCAAACAGACAAACAGATTGGGTTGAAATGTATGAATCCGTACAGTGTTGCTTTGGACTTTGAAACTGTGTGCGAACCATCCTTTTGGAAATGCTCCTTTGGATGTGCGTTCCAATTGCAACTCAAGATGTGCAGAGTCAGCGGCTTTGCTCCTGATTTGCTGCTGCTACTGCTCCTGATCAGTTGCTGCTACTGCCGCGGGGGGTTGCTGCTAGCTTGCTGCTCGATTGCTGGTGCTGATCTGCTGATGTTGCTGCTAGTCTGCTCCTGGGTTGCTGGTCTGCGATTGGTCTGCTGCTGCTGCTGCTGCCGCCGCCGCTGCTGCTCCTGCTGCTGCGCTGCTGCTGCTCCTGCTTTTGCCTGTGCTGCTTGCTGGTCTGCTGGTCTTTTGGTGACTGGTTTGCTGCTGGTTTGCTTGTCTGCTGCTGTTGATGCTGCCCTAGCACTGCCACCGCAGGCACACACACACACACACTCACACATTGTTGAACATTTGTTCATGATGATGTTGATGATGATCTTTTTTGGCCCCATGGTATCCCAAAAAGTGCTATGTTTTTTTGTTTTGTTTGTTTTTTTTTTTTCCGCAAACTATGTATACACAGAATAACCTTTGCTGTAGAACACACATCGCAAGCACGAGAAACGCTTTCACCGGACGAGAAACGCTTGCAAGGAAGGGCGTTTCCATTGGCCGATTGTGACAAGACGATTTTCGTGTGTGATGCCAAGCGTTCGAACGCTGGGCTGTGCGCGGATTGTGGGTAAGTGGTAGCAGTGAATGGGTTACACATATATATATATACACATAGACGAAATGTGGTGCCAGTTTCAAACTGGTTGCCCTCTTCGCGAGCTTGTTAATTTAATCTGTATAGCTGCCAACCTTTGCCCTCTAAACTCTTGACAGTCAATATCATGCCTTGTGGGTTTGCTCTTGGGCAAAGATTGTATGGCTCAATCCAGATGCCAATGCAATCGTACAGAAGCACTTTTGTGCTGCACAGTTCGATACTTGCGCAAATCGCGGCGTTTGAAGCAAGTCATATGTACAGTGCACGGAATGCGATACAGGTGCAAAAGAACTGTGACGCCCTAACTGAGGGCTGGTTTACTTTATAAAGGTACGAGTACGAACTTGGCACAATTCCTTGGAGGTGGAGGCATGGGGTATGGCGCACCCGGAACTTCTTCTCAAGGCTTGTCCTCATTGAATGATTAATAGACTTGTGAGTCCAACATGTGCTTGAAGGCCCACCAATGGCAATGCAAGGCCAGTTTATGCCGAATGTCTCTCGCCCGCAGATGACCAGTGAGCGGCTAAGTTTCCCTACGGCGGTTTGCTCGTGTTGCAGACAACTAGCGAGCTGTGTGTGAGGCGTTGCAAATCCCCCAGTTGTAGCTGGCAACATTCAGTATGGCCCGCCGCAGCCTCAATCAAGACACTGCTTCGGCCCCTGCAGACGAGTCTGTGTTGACTTGGCCTTATATAGTTTGTTCCTTACATTCGTAAGGTCATACAAGATGCAATACCAGAAGCGCTCGACCTCTGACAAATCCGCCGTCAAGTCAGCTTCTTGATTTGGGATGAGGGTCCAATGAGGCTTAGGTCGGATAGAGTTGGATGGTCTCACTTCCAAGAAATCAAAAGGGTGAAGTTCTTCCCATGCTTGGCTATTTGTTGGCTATGCTCTCAATCCTGCATGTAGGCAATGCAGCGCATGTAAATGCATGGTATGCAAACGCATTGCCTTTTGCTGTGAGTTCGTGGTGCTGATTGGTCCATTGCTTCGAGTAAATAGCAACAGCCAGGGATATTTGGCAAGGTACACAGGTTTTCTCCCTTTGGAGGGTGTCTACGAGGAAGATACTTGTCGCTTTCCTCTCAGCTGGCACGGATGTGACAGAACATTTGCTGTTTCACAATTTGCGTCTAAACCACTTGTATACACGACCTTATGTTCAAACTCGAGGCATTGGTTGATGGACTGAAGGAGTCTTAGTCTCACACACACACACACAGAAGACAGCAAAAGACTTGGAAACAAGAGCCTTCATGCAGCAGCTCTCCACTTCAAGTTATCAGAATCTCGTCTTTTTGAGTTGATTTGATGTTTCCAGACAACGTTAGCTCGTGAGGCACACAGTCGTCTCACCTTGTGCAATGACTCAGTCTTAGTCATTAGTTCGATTGTAAGCAACTTGTCCAAAGAGAGCGAAGCGAAGACAAAATGAGCTGTCCAGAAGCATTTGAGGATTTAACATTTAGACAAGGCGGCAAAGACCTTTAGTTTCTTTGATCCACTTCAAGGTTAGGTGTTGTGCCCACGATGTCCTCGGTCCAATGACAAATGCACACTTCAAGTCCAGCACATAGATTTTAACCGGGTTTGGAGGAAAGAGCAGTGCACCATTTCGGATAGAATCATATTGTTTTTGTGGTTTACCCCACTGTATCCCACCATTGTGAAGGGGCATCCAGGGGTATGGGCGCTGCGTTGAAGGTCTGAGCGCAAGTCAAGAGTCACAGGTTATATAATTGTTGTTTGATTTGGAGGACATCGCTAGTAGGTCGTGTGCATAGTTGGAGGCCATCACTATTAGGCTGCAGGCTATATGGTCACTTAGAGTCACTCACCTGCAATTGACTCCTGCATTGAGTTTTGAGTCAAAACCCCAGACCATATTCACCAAAGGCGGCTGAATTGGATTGTCTGAGGGCCAACAAAAAGAGGTAGTGTCAACTCTTGCGAAGTAGCTGACACTTGATGGGTGTCTACGTGTTGGGGAATTGGATGAATGAGAGCAGAGAGGAAAAGATGGATTGACAGGCCGGCCCTCAAACAGTCGAGTTCTTTTCAATCCTGACTACCGCAGCCGCTCATAGGTCTAATAGGGCTTTCATCGACATCCTGGGTTCAGGACTTGAGCATGCAGCTTCTCTTTCTCCAGGGTAGTGAGTAGTGAGCTCTGCTTGCACCTGAGCCTGGCTTGAAAGGCAATCTTTGTGAAGGGTGAGTATCAGGATCTTGACTGGATTTGACACGAACCTACGCTTTCTTCTCAGCACATGGTTTCGCTTTGTTTCGCACCTGTAAGGGGAAGAACTCTGGCAAGACAGAGTGTTTTTTTTCATGTCAGTGTTTTGTCGTATCACCAGGCCAAGCCAATCAGAATGTGCGGCCAGCAGGACAACGACACTGCTCCTAGGTCGTGAAGAAGCAAATTCTTCAATCGAAGATGCTGCTGTTGTTGTTTTTGGTCTTAGATCCTGATTTGTTTGTCCTTGTGATTCTCAACTGCATCGTGAAGGTAGCCACTATATATTGAAAGAACTGCAGCAAGAAGAACAGGTTCAAATTTGCATATGGTCATATGGTAAGCATATGGTACATCCGGTATATCATGTGTTGCGGTGAATCAGCTTGTGCGAATCCCTAGAGGGATGGGGTCAAGTAATGCAGCTCTGTTTGATACCATTGCAAGATAGCACACTGACCACCATGTAGTAACAGGTGCATCACTATTAGTAACAAGTGCATCGCTATTAGTATATAGCAAGAAGCTACTAGCAGCTATTTGCTACTAGTAGTATTTCTAAGTCAGCCACGATCCACTGGTTGCCCACAAACTGGGTTAAAGTAGGAGTCTTGCTGCGTCAATCCAGGGTGCCAAGGAAGCCTGTGCATCGTGCTGGTTGCCAAGGCTATCTTCGTCTATGGCACCCTTAAGAGAGGTTTCTTCAACTACTCCAGGCAAAAGTGATTGGTTTCTTCAACGAAGGACAGCTGCTGACAATGGTATTGAACAGGTATTTGGGCCTTGCAGAATCTGAGGGCAAGGCGTGCTTGAGCACCGCCAGCTTTTGCAATCTCCTACCGCTAAGATACCAAATCCAAGGGGTTCTTCAAGGAAGCCCTCCGGCCTCGGGGGAGCTTCCTTGAAGCCTGAGCAGAAAGTGCGTGCTGGCACGTAGTGCCTGGTCCAGGCCTACACCCCCCCTTGGGCTTGAAAAATGACGTCTAGCATTCTAGCCCTTTTTTCCCGACTTGAGTCGAAGGGTGAAACCGCAGGCAGTTTTTGTTGGAGATGGCCTCACCATCGACAGCTATCCTATGGTGGTGTGGAGCCCTGACAATTTCTTCAGGTTTTTCCGTGTCTATGTCTTGAGGAGCTGTGGAAGCGACTGGTATACCCATGGAGTCCATGGAGGTTTTCAAAAACTTGCCAGAACGTGTTTTCATTCAGTTTCAGAAAGACATGACAAAGCGTTGCAAGGCCCCAAGGTCCAAAAGCCCAAAAGGCTCGGCAATGACATGAAGGTAGATGCTGCCAGGTTCGACCACCCAATCAGACTGGCAGTTCTGGAGCACCACAGCTGCTGGATGAGGCAGTGGAAGTCTTTGGACAAGATCAAGACAACACAGGAACAACAACACACAGTTCCTGCACATGTTGCCATTGCACCCTCAGATTCCATCTGGAGTTGGTCATTGTGGCAAGACTAAGAAGCTTTGATCAGAATGTCGGCTATGAGCTTTCGCTTGTGCTCCAGGCTGGCAAAGGGTGCCATGTCATGGGCGAGGTGCAAGAATGATTGTTCTATGCTTCCACCTAGAAGGCACTCCATACAGTGCTTCAGAGGCTTCAGACCACGTTTGTGAGGTCTACTTGATCGATGAAAGCACCCTCAAGGCTATGGACCTATTAGAAGGTGTTCACCGGGGCCGCTACCGCAGGCGTGGCTCCATGCTTAGCTGTGTTTCTATGAATTTTGTGGTTGGTAAGTTCAGGAGACTAGACAAGCTCAGAAGGGTTTTGGATAACACTTCCTGGAATGATGATTTGTTGCAGCAAGGCAGAACATCAACGTGCAGTTCAAGACAGAGGAGGGCAATTTGAGGCGGGACTCCTTCGAGGATAGCTTGCTTGGAGAGGTAGAAGTTTGCTTCCAGAGATGGAATAATGAATCTGAATAATCAACACTTTGGGGCATTTGAGGCACATGGAGTGTGCGACATATTTCTTCGTTGCAGAGGACAGGTGGTGGTGGGACCCAGTGGGACCATGTGGTCACCCATTTTGTGAGTTGTGCAGGACCCTTCTTTGCAGACACTGCCTTGGCTGGAGATACTTGGCAAACTCTTCCTCTGAGGAGTAAGCCGTGAAGACCATGGGTAGCTGGTATCAGGGTAGCTGGTAGACTAAAGCAGCAACTACCGTATAAAGTAGGGACGCATTGCATTGTCAGTTTGGTTGAAAGTTGAAAGTTGAAAGGAAACTTATATATATATAATATATATATATATGTATATAACATATTGAAGGGTGAGTTGTTAAATGATAACATGCGTCATGTGATTGCCAGACGCATCCTTCCAATTCCATTGTCACAGGCTCAACAGAAGTAGAGCTGTCAAGTCGCTGTCAATTCCTGTTCAGCAGACACAAGTTGCGCCAACTCGTCTTTTGCAAGAATCGATGAGCTACCATTGGTGGCCATGAGTTTGTGATTGATGTTTTGCATTGTAGAAGCAGGAAATAGGATACTCAGGTCAGCAGCTCTTCCCGTCATGCATCCTGGTTGTGCAGATTTCTGCAAACTTTTGAATCACACTCAAAAGTTTTCCAATCATAGAGCCTAGCTCATATTTGCCATGGATGGAAGGATGCGGGTGTGCGTGAGGAATACTTTTATTACCTTTGATGAAGGCGCAAGCCGCAAGCATTTGCCAAAGAACACTTTGTACTTTTATCGATATATTCCGGGAAACACTGAAGGTTGAAGGCTTTCCGTAGGTGTGATTTGACTCCCCACCAAAAGGGTTTCAAAGATAAAAAGACTGGAGGCTGAACAAGAATTCATCTTGAAAAGGCTTCATTTGATTTGAAAGTGAAGCATTTTCAGGTGAAGAGCAGCCGGAAGAACGAGCCTCGCCACGAGCCTCTCCGCGAGCTCGCTCTGCAGAGTGCAGCTCACCACGGCGAGAAGAAGGAAGCGAGGATCAGATCCGAAGGCTAAACAAGATTCTCGGTGAGCAGCATGCACGTACACACATACACACACTATATATACATATACATATATATTTTTGTATATATGTATATACATATATATATATGTATAACACATACAGTATATATATATATGTATATATCAGAAAGGAGCGCTCTCAGCGGCGCGTTTTTACACGGGTATCTTCTATGTGTTTGGCTTCTCTCAGTTGAACGCTGTCTCTTTCATTGCTTTCTTAGATGCTTGCCTCTCTTTCTGTGCAAATGAAAGAAGCTGATTCTGCTAAACCTGCCCCTTCCCCCCAAGGCAATCCCAAGAAAAACACACAAAAATGTCACGTTCGCCTGACCCCTTCTTCCCCATGGTTTGTGCAGACTTGTTCTTTTTTTTTTTTTGGTTTTCTTTAAATTTTGGACTTCCTTGACACTCCACATTCCCAATGGACCAGGTTTGCAGACTATTCATTTTCTTCCTCGCGCAGGCTCAGCAGAGACCATCTGCTTGACGACGCTACTTTGTGGATTCCGGTCATTTTCGGGTTCCCGTTGTTGAGCGTTGAGTCTGGTAGGTCGGCATCTCCTTCAAGTTGTTGTTCCAAAACCTGATGGACTCTTCCACCCACAAGCGATGGCTGGTCGGATTCATGGAGTTGAGGGCAAAGTTCTTCCGTTGAAAACCTCAGACATGTTGGTTCGCACCTTGCGGAGTCGAGGCTTTTCCGTCTTGGTGAGGTTCCTTTTGGCACACTTGTGGTTACAGCGATGGAACCCATCGATGACATAGTGCTTGATTTGCTTGAAGGCTGTCTTGGGCGTTCTCTCGGGCTTTACTCGTTGCTCAAAATGACACGCATCATCATGGATCAGAAGGTCGGGGTTCACCTTGGGCAGTTGCATTGCGGCTCTCACCACCTCTGCCTTATCTGTATTGTACTCATTGTTGGTGTGCTCTTTCGCAGCTACAACAAAGCGAGAGTCAGGATCAATCACAAATTGCCATCCGGCAATTCGATTTTTCAGAAAGATCCTTTGGCGCTCTTTGTCAACACAGCTGCAAGTGCGCTCCTCCTTGTGGTATCTTTGCATCTTTTTCGGTG
Organism: Durusdinium trenchii; assembly: GCA_963970005.1. Lineage (NCBI taxonomy): Eukaryota > Dinophyceae > Suessiales > Symbiodiniaceae > Durusdinium > Durusdinium trenchii. The sequence goes on from CAXAMN010000958.1 coordinate 23,131, forward strand.
GCTGACCCCCGTAGAGCTACCGTGCGAGGAGCCTCCACATCCTTGTCGAGAGCCCTGTGCGCTCCGAAGTGGCCATCGAAGGAGAGCGCTTTCACAGCTACAGGAGGAGAGAGCAATAAGGATTCCGATACTTACTGGCGGGCGGTCAGTTGGAAGAGATAGGACTGTTTCGGGCTTCGCTGTAGTAGGACGAAAGCTTCTAAAGCTCTCATGAGATGAGATTGCAACCTCTTTGTGTGAAGCAAGTTTTCCTCTGATCGCATTTTTCCTACGCTGGCTTCTTGCCCAGGAGCAAGGTTGCCTTGGAGAAATCTACACCAAGACTGCTTGAGCTAATTCACGGTGAACCCAAACTGGCTTGACACCATGTAGATGCCGCAGGCTTGAAGCTCAGAAGGTTGACTACGTTGACCTTGGCGCCATCTTGGCGCGCAAAGTTGCCTTGGTAAGTGGTCTGGATGTGCCAAGGCAAGACCAAGTGACTCCAGGAATCTGCCAAAGCAAGGCTGGATTCTTTTTGCCCGGGAGGCAGCCAGGAGCCACTGAAAGGCCATTTGCGACAATCCCCGGTCTCCCTGCGTCCCTGCGTCCCTGCGGTAGGAAAGGAGGATCTTGATGGTCTCACTTCCACGTATTGTGCATTTGATGGGTTCCTCATCGTTGCGTAGTTGCAGAGGACGTTTGCAAATGTTCTTGGAGAATTGTATTCTTTCATGTCGGCAAACTCCTTCCTCACGCCAGGCCTCTTCCGTGCGGAGCCGCGCTTGGAGCCAGGTCTCTTCATCTCAGACGCCCGGTTTTAGCCTTTTTTGCAAGCTACCAATCCCCAGTGAAGGCCGCGAAGCGCAAGAAGCAGACGACTGATACCATTCTCAATGACATGCGTTCGTGTACGTTTCTATACTTTGAGACTGTAGCCTCTAAAGAAGACAAATGGTAAATGATGCAGAGTGCAGAGCAGACACCTTTTTACATTGTTTGGCTTTGCTTTGACCTGCGCCTTCCAGCCCACTGCCCCACAGTGGCGCGCGGGTTCCGCAGTCATCCTGCTACAGAACGATTTACGGACCTGAGCGCCAATAGAGTGAAAAGTCCGCAAATGGTTTTCCTATAGCAGATAGCTCACTCTTCCTGGTACGCGGCGAAGCCGTTGTTGAAGGGATCATCGTCATCATCATCTTCTTCTTCGCATTCTGGGTTGAAGGACCTTCTTCTCCATGTGGGCATTCTGGGTCGGCGTCGTGATTTGGTTTATGGCTGTCCGTATCTAGATCAATGACGATTGAGGATGAGGCCAGTTGGCGGCTCCACACGCGAGCTTTCTTCAAGACATGGTTCATTGCGCGCTCTTCCTTCTCCTCTTTACTGCGACACGCTCCTGCTCACGTGCCTGCAAGGTATCTAGCGCAGATTCCTCTTTTGATTTGTCACCAAAAAGGGCTTCGCGAAGATGTCTTCGATCTCGCGCCTCCTGCTTGCTCATCCGCCTTTCCTCAGTTCGCTTGTCCACGATGATGCTGACCCACTCCTGTTCCTTCCTCGCCTCTTCCATGAAATCCTCAGGCATTTCCTTTTGGCCTGCTTTGTACTCACCGTCGCACCGTACACCTTTTTTTGCCATCGGCCGTCAAAAACCCATCCCTTGACGAAGCGATGCGGGGAACCTTGTCTTCATTGATGCCCGCTCGGCGGTAGTACAGATGAGTCTTCGAGTTCACCAGGAAGGCGGCGCGTCTCAAAATGGCATCCATATGGGTGCGGGTAGCCTGGTCGACGAAGGCCTTTTTTGATCAAGTCATAAAAGTCTGTGAAGTTGATTTCAAGGAGATAGTCTGGTGGAACGGGGATTGCCTCCTCATACGTGTTGTCTGCCACAGCCCTGGGTTCGTTTTGAACCCACTTACTAGCTCCCCACCGAGCCCAGGCCATGCTTTCATAGAGATATCCGTCCGGCCACCCTGGCTAGGATGGGGTGGCTTGACCCCCCTGGCTAAAACGCATTCTAGCCAGGGGGCCGACCTCATTTTGGGGCTGACTAATTTGGATCATCATGGATCATGGAGCTAGACCCTGGTAGGCTAAAATGTTCAACAGACGTTCAACAGATGTTGGACCCCATCATTCTAGCCAAGTCATTTTAGCCACAGTGTCTTTTTTGAAGGCTTAGGCCAACACCAGTCAATAATACTAACAGAGGTCGGACTAGGTCATTTTAGCTGTTTTCATGTGTTGATGTTGGCTCCATGCCATGTGCTCACAAAGTCTTCCACACAGCCACGCCAAAGAGGATAAAATGAGGTGGGGCGACGTTGACTGGTGTGTCCAGGGGTGGTTTGCCCTCTCCATTATTGACCCTGGGAGCTCAAGACCCCAGCATGTCAAAGTGTATATATGGTTGGGGTAGCGGGCATTTTATCTAGGGTTTGGCTAAAACGGGCCAAATCAAGCTCTTTGTTGGGTTCCTAGATTTTATCTAAGGTTTGGTGGCTAGGATGAGGTTGGGCACCCTAATTAGCCAGGGTCCCAACCCCATTGGTGCTGCCCAGACGACTATCATAGAGCCCAACATCTAGAAAAGCCTTGACCAGTTTCATGCTCAGAAGGTTCAGGGCTGTGTCATCGAGAAAATCACCCATCAGGACGGATCGAAGAAAATCTAGCTCCGGGGTGCAGCGAATGCAAGGCTGACTGAACTTCTCATGGTTGTGACGGCGTTGTGCGAAAAGAACGCTTCTGCCCCATGGGCTTTCCCCCCACCTGGCTCTTTGAGCGTGACCAAAGCAGCCTGATCAAAGTCCCAAATGGCCTCCAAAGCCTTCAACACTTCCGGGTGGCTTTGGCGTCAGGGGCAGTGGCCATTGATGTTCTTTGCGGGCTAAAGCTCCGTCGGCAGCCAAGTTCCGCAGAGCTTGACTGACCAATCCTACAGGCCACCCAAGGCTTGTTTCTAAGCTCCTCATCGATGTCCTTATCATCCTTGTCGTCAAAGGTGCTGTTTGGCTTTGGGCCTTTGCGAGTTGCCTGGGAGGTGAGCTCAAAACACTTGAAGATACACCCTCCCAAGTTCTCCAGGCAGTACTGTAAGATTTTCCTGCCGGAATGGGGGGAAGGCTGCGTCCACATATAATCCGGGACACAGAGATAGAAGAAACGTTTCGAATATTTCAAACAGAAGGTGCAATTTTGGTGGTTTCCGAGCAAGACTTTAAATAGAAGAAAATGCCTTGCGCAAGAGGTGCTTTGTTGATGCTTTTTTGATGGTGTTTGGGCACTCTGAACTACAATATCTTCTATTAGAACGGTCTTGCAAGAGAAGCAGGGTTTAATGGTATTTACAGTGAATTCTTGAAGTTTTGGATGATCTTGCCCAACATTTAGCCGGGACAGACGGTGCAAGTTAAACCCAAAAATCAGAGGACCTCTTGCACAACCCAAGATGTCCAGAAGCCCGGTACAACACGGTAAAAAACCTCGAGTTTTTTTAAGCTCTTTCTGAAGGTCAGATCCACAAGATAGCAGAACAACAAGTGAAGGTCAAATAGAAGATATTGCCAAAGCAACCAAGCACATCAAATAGAAGAAATGTATATGTGATTATTTTGGTGTCACAAAATAATCTGTTAATATCTTCTATTTGAAAGTGAGTGCCAAAGCAGCCTTTTCCTACCCCATGAGTCCGTCTTCAGAGCTTTGCTCTGAATCACGCCTGCGCCAAGCAGACCTTCCCAGTCGGGAACGACCGCAAACTCAGCCAAGTGTTCCAGATTCCAGTTGGAGCTTGAACCACCTGTAAAGATAATGAAAGTTAAGAAGATCAGGCCCTGCAATAATTATCCCTAAGATCAGTCCCATTGGGGTCTCGTGAAAGGGACTTTCCCAAATAGGCCATGTTTCTTGATATTCTTGCTGTTTTGTTGTGAATATGTATCTATCTATGTATCTATCTATCAGATCTATTCATCAATGCTTGCATATTTCCCAGAGATGCCATCTGCAGTGAAGAAACAACGGACCGGCGAGGAAGGAAACAATCTGCATGGACCAAAAATGAAATCAAATAGAAGATCCAAAACAAGCATTTCAAATAGAAGATGTACCTCACCGGACACGTTTCAAATAGAAGATATTAGATATTAGGCTATTCAGTGGTTTTTGCAAAAGTAGCTATAAAACATGATATAACACCCATTTTTTGCTCCGGCGAAGCCTTTTGCTTCTATTTGATTTTTTTCGCGCGCGCCAGAAGCAGTTTCAAATAGAATATGGAAATTCTGAATATTCGGGAATATCTTCTATCTTTGAGTCTTGGACTATATATTGAAAGCCCTCACCGTAGATGAGCTGTTTGAAGAAGGTTGCCTCGATTTTTCCTGGAAAGGCCAAATGTTTCAAGATAGTGGTTTCACCCTTGCAGTTTTTGATGATGACGATTTGGATGGTCGTTTCCTTGGGGACTTCAACCTTGAGACCAAAGGGAGCGGGAAGATTCTGCAAACCAGCTCGGCGCACAACGGAAAGCGAAGACCCGTGAAGAGGGAGTGCTGGGACCCACAAAAGGTATGCTCTGCCTCAGCAAAGCAGGGCATGACCATGGGGTGCGGTGCCACGGAGCCATCAGATTGGCCGCCGCCGTAGCAACGGCCCAGCGGACGCTGAAGACATGGTGTGCGTGTTAGGCATGTGTGAAGTCTAAGGTCAACTTGTCTATATAGCAACTAGATGTCGGGAGCCTTGCCTCAGCGAAGCAGTGCAATGACCATGGGATGGTTTGGTCGGGGCAGGCCTCGACTACCATGACCGTCAATGTATGACAAGTAAGGGCCCAGCGCAGTAGGAACAGGCGCCGACGATATGTATATATGTATAGTTCCCCAAACAGTTTACTGTTAGGGGTTCTCAATGCTTTAAAGAATGGTCGCCTTGGTGCTGGATGGTCTGGTCGGGTTCCCGGCCGGCTTGTCTCCCACTTCCTTTTATTTGTCTCCCAAGCTCGGTGCTTGTGGTCGGGTTCGCGGCTGGCTTGTCTCCCACTTCCTTTCATTTGTCTCCCACTTCTTTTCATTTGTCTCCCAGTTCTTTTCATTTGTCTCCCAGGCTGGGTGCTTGTGGTCGGGTTTCCGGCTGGCTTGTCTCCCACTTCCTTTCATTTGTCTCCCACTTCTTTTCATTTGTCTTCCAGTTCTTTTCATTTGTCTCCCAGGCTGGGTTCCCACTTCCTTTCATTTGTCTCCCACTTCTTTTCATTTGTCTCCCAGGCTGGGTGCTTGTGGTCGGGTTCGTGGCTGGCTTGTCTCCCACTTCCTTTAATTTGTTTCCCACTTCTTTTCATTTGTTTCCCAGGCTGGGTGCTTGTCCGGCTGGCTTGTCTCCCACTTCCTTTCATTTGTCTCCCACTTCTTTTCATT
>CAXAMN010000958.1:38535-59127 GCA_963970005.1 Durusdinium trenchii
TGGCTTTGCTTTCCTTGGCTTTGCTTTCCTTGGCTTGGCTTGGCTTGGCGTGTCTTGGCTTGGGGCTTGGGGCTTGGGGCTTGGGGCTTGGGGCTTGGGGCTTGGGGCTTGGCTTGGCTTGCTTGGCTGCTTGGCTGCGTGCCTGCGTGCCTGCGTGCCTGCTTGCTTGCTTGCTTGCTTTCTTGCTTGCTTGCTTTCTTGCTTTTTGTCGCCTGTGTTTTTTGGGTCGATTTGTGTGATCACGTGGAGAACGAATTTTGCCTAAAACAGAAGGAGAGGGGTACGCCCGCATGAGAGGAGAGCCAACGACAGTGCTTGTGATATTATCAGAGAACTCGCTCTGGCAGCCTGGACCTATCTGCTTGTAAAATGGTCTGCAAAAAGTTACTGTTACATCTTTAACTCAACCCTGGTGAAAACCCTGTAGACCATGTGCAGTACTTCTTCCATTCCATTCGCTCATTCCTGTTTCCCCGTGTTTCTGACGCGTGCGTGTTTGTGTGTGCCCTGCTAGAAACATGCAGCATGCAGGTTCTTTTCGTTAGACCAATGCCTTTCCGAAGATACTGCAGCATTGTAAAGCCACAGCTCCACAAACAATCGCCACGCCACCACGCATCAGATTGTCACATGGCATTGCGGAGCAAGACCCGAAACTTGCGACCTCTACTGGGTCGGAGATTACTTCGCGGCAATACACGCGCAACTTGCGTGCAGAGGTCAGCAGAAGACACCATTCTCACCTTATCTCACCTTTTTGTACCGTGATTCTCAGTTTCTGGATGCCGCGCCAGAAGAAGATGTGCGGGCGAGACACGTGCTGTGCAATGTCGTGTCTCCGCTTTCCAAGCAAAGAAGGAGGTTTGTTGATGCGGGTTGATCCTTGGTATCGATGGCAGGTTGGAGGAGGTCTGCCGCGTTCCTAACGGCTACCCTATGCAGCGTGCAAGCTCGAGTGGTTCAGTATGGTCCATGGGCAGTGAAGCCACCGAGGCCAAAGAATTCAGCTGAAGATGAATTGTAACTTCTTCAAAAACTAACTCAAAACATTTCAAAAGAACGCAAGAAGATGGGCAGAGCAAAGGAAACTACAGAGAGTTTGGTAGCATATGGGAGCTGCTGTTGGAGCGGCAGGACCACAGAGGATTACGACATGTGCACTCCAATGGCTCCATCAGTAGCATGACTTCCTTCGAGGCCTTGAGTTGAAGACAATACAACATCATATAGTTCATAGTATTTGATATCAGGGAGATGTTTGAACTTTGAACAATGGGTGTATGTGTGAATGACATTTATGTTCGTTGGGGCAAGAAAGCAGCAGTCACAGTCCTTGAAAGTAGGCCAACCGATCCCGGGCCTGCTCGTTCGGCTCCATCTATAGTGGAATGGAGGACCCTGCCATCCTGCTACAGCTTGGGTTCCTAGGTTCAACTGTTAGTGAACATGCCCCGCTAGCGCACACCAATTGGGGTGAGGTCGAGGGCTCTATATGTAGTGTTTTACATTCTCCATGCCATCTCGGTGAGATTAACCCCACAGCTTGTGCAGGACGAACCCATAGAACCTGTGGAGTTTGACCTTGTTGAGTACCCAGATGATGCTCCGAAACCGGAGCGAGAGCGGGAGCATCGGCGAGAAGAACGGTATGAGCGACGTGAAGACCGCAGGAGGCACTCAAGGCCAAAACCCAGAGAACCAGGACCGAAACAAACCGAGCAGTCTACATTTCTACATAGAGAGTCATTATGTAAGTATGAAGTAATGGGCGAGAGTGATGATTGAACATGTCAAGGGAGCCATGCAGGCTTTGGCTGTGCTTGTTGAATTGCACAAATTGTGCTTGCTTGCATTAGACTTGCTCCCAGTCCTTTAATTCTCAGCTTGCCCGTGACTTGCCTTGTTTCTATTGGGCTATTTGATGGGTAAAGTGATAGTGCTTACTTCCGGGCATCTCAGTCCATGACCCTAGGACCACAAGAGGCTGCTTGCCCACAGCCAAAGCCTGTTGGACTTGTAGATGAAAGCCCCACCACCAGTTGCAGTCCACGGCCAGGCAGGTCAAATGAGTGATATGACAGTCTTGATTTTTCTTTAAACTCAGACTTACTGTAAACATCTCCAAGCTGCAAAGTGAGACCAAACATGTGTATTTTGATCAATCACAACGTTGCTGCAGGCAGTGCAGCTTCACGATGTTCAAGCCCATCTGAGCGAGAAAAGTCCAAGGCCAGGAGGGACAGGAGTGTAGGAGTGTAATGCTTGTTCAGTCAAGTTGGAGTGGTCTGAACTCTTTCAGAGCCAGGCATGGCAGAAGGAGTATCGTCATTCCCTGGTACCAAAGACAGTGCCTTGAAAAGCACTTGGCTGAAATTATGAGGAGACTATCCAACATGTGGGGGACTATCCAGCCAACGGAAGAAGCACTAAGAGTTGAGATGACTTTGCAGGAACTGTGTGTCCTTTGATGACTTTTTCACTTCCCTTTACACTAGGCTCGGAGTGCAGTGCAGTGCAGGTCAACTTGCAAGATGAATATCAGCAAAACCAGGGCCAACAGGATGTCACGACACTAATGCCAAGTCCTTAGCCTCAATTATTTGTGTTTGATGTCTGTCTTTCAATACCCTTGCTGACTGCCAGGATTCGGAACATTCCAAATAGATATTCCCAGCGTGACCTCATTGCAGAGCTGGAAGATTTGGGCTTTGCAGGTGCAGAGCTGATTGCAAAGTCCATTTAACACATTTCCTTCAACAAAGTGTTCTTCTGAAACTCTTCTTCCGTAACTATTTTGCATTCTTCATAGATTATTTTGCATTCTTCATTTTTTTCCCCAAACAGCTTACTGTTGGGGTTCTCTCTTAGGAAAAAAGAAGCTGGCCACAGTGTCTGGCCGCACTGGTGAACACTGTGTCCGGGCGTTGTCTTGCTGTCGTCCTTTTCTTATCCGCTTGTTGTCCTCTTCTTGTCCTTCTGATGTGCAGCTTGGCTGCGGCTGCTAGCCGGTGGCCAGACCGAGTCCTTTTGTTGTCTTTGTTTGTCCTCCTGTTGTCCTAGTCCTCGTCTTCTCTTTCTTTTGACCTCTTTTTGTCCTCTTCTTGTCCTCATCCTCCCCTATGTCCGCCTGTTGCCTTCTTGTTGTCCTCTTCTTGTACTTCTTCCAGCTTGGTGCGGCTGCTAGCCCGTCTCCAGTCCCTGCCCTTTCGTTTTGTGGTCTCCTTGTCCTCTTCTTGTCCTCCTCTTTTTCTCTTCTTGTCCTCCTCTTGTCCTGCTTTTTGTCCTGTTATTGTCCTCTCCTTGTTCTCCTGTTCTCTCGTAGGCCGTAGGCAAAAAGAAGCTGGCCATAGTGTCAGGCCGCGCCGGCGAGCTCTGTCCGGATGTCCTCCTTTTCTCCTCTAGTCACAATCTTGTCGGCCCTGTCCCCCTCATGTTCTTCTATTGCCTTCTTGTTGTCCTTTTTGAGGTGTTCATTGGCCAGCCTATCTCCGGTCATACCGGTCATACTCCTCCCGTCGTCGTCTTGTCTTTCTCTTGCCCCTCTTCTCTTCCTCTTCTCCTCTTGTTCTCCTCTTGGTGTGCTCCCCTCATGTTGCTGTTGTCCGGTCACAGCTTGTCCTTCTTCGGTCCTCTTGGTGTTGTTTTTCTTCCCTCCTCATCCTTTTGTCCTGTGTTGTCCTCCTTATGCCCTCATCTGGTCTTTCTGTTGTCGTGCTACTGTCGTGCTGTTTACGTTGCTTTCGGGCTGGGGCTGTGGCCGCCCACCGCAACAACAATTCTTGCCGACTAAGCTGTTTGGGGTCTATGCTGGTATATTTTTCATTCTATCAGTCCTTCAGAAACTATTTTGCGATCTTCGGAAATTCGGAAACTATTTTGGGGTGGGGGTAAGGGGGGGTTGAGTGGGCGACGTACCTTGTGACAGGCTACGATATTTGTCTTTCTTCATAAATTCACAATCTAGTTACTGCAGAACAGTTTCCAAAGAAAACCCTCTAGTTACCGAAGAACACAGTATAGTTACCCCGAATACAAGAATAGCGTCTAGTTACCGAAGATCACCTTTGAGCTACCGAATCGAACCTTGACCACATTTCCTTCCGTAAAAGGAGCAAGGGCGCTACTAGGGGCTCCTGGCATTGCTACTAGTAACAAGAAGCTACTTGGGGCTCCTGGCCTTACTACTACTAATGCTGGTGACCGGTCTACTGCGAAGGCAAGTTCAACTTCTTATACATCCCCTTGGACAAAGGGACCATGGCCAACGTTGGCTACGCCTTTGTGAACTTTATTGACAAGGACTGCCAGCTACACTATTGAGACAACTACGTACAGTATGTCTATTGTGAATAAATGGAGCACCCATTAACGTTGATAGTGCAGGACTGGGCAAAAAAATGCATGGAGGCATTCTACGACTACCGCTTCAAGCGCCACAGGAAGACTTCAGGTGGCTTCGCTGCACCCACGAGATGCCAAGTCACGTTGAGCAGAAATGAATATCATGCTACCTTCCACGGTTCGATTGATTAATCACTTTGCAGTTTATCTATATCAGAATGAGCAAGTTCACCCAAACAACTCGGAGTTTGTTTCTCGTCTTTGCAGTGCTTCGTCTCATTGTGTCATTGTGTCTATTCAGGCAAGATTGCCTCGGTGTCAGCAGCTCATTTGCAAGGCCTTGAGGCGAACCTGGCACACTACGAGCGCGCAGTGGCTGCTAAGCTCCAACGAAAAGAACATACTGTATTTTCTTTACTTTTGTGTTCGGCGTTCTAAGCTCGAGGGGCGTTTGTGAAGTCCAAGATCTAAGAGTCCTCCAGAATCGTGCAGTTTGTTTCGTTCTTTGTTGTACCTTTTCTTTTAAGCTGGCGGGGAGGGGTACCGTAAGAGTAGGCTGACAAGTAGTAACTTAGTACTGTAGCTAAGTAAGTATAAGAGGAGTAAGCTACTAGGCGAACAAGCAGAAACTACTGCCGATTGGATGCAGGCTAGGGTTCAGGCTTCTTCAAGAAAGCTCCCCGGCTGAGGGCGGGGGAGTTTCCTTGAAGAAGCCTAAGCCTGAATGATTTGGTTCCTAGATTTTTAGGGAAACTTAAGGGTTTAAGTTATATAGTTTATTCTTGTGAACTGAACATGACTTCACTGCTCCAGCAAGACTTGTCTACGAGGTAAACACTGCAAAGCTGAAGCAGCGCCGACCTGTGGTTATTGCCAACATCTCCTCCAGTCTGGAATGAAGAAGATTTGACTCTGTGGTGATTGACGGATTGTACGACCGCGAGGCCGCAGACTGATTTGATCTGTGCCTGCAAGGAATCATACAGCAGACGCAGAAACGCTCAATGTTCTGTTTGATTGCGCCACGCATTTGAATCTCTCCCTCCCTTCCCTCCCTTCCTGATCTATGCCTCGATCTATGTGGTCACTGGTGTAACACACAAAATAGTTCAACCCTCGAAGAACCTCTCCAAAGGATATTGTACATTGTACTCTACATTGTCCTAGCCTTCGCACAGTTGGTACACCCAAGATAGCTCAAGTATGGAGCATGGTCAATGGTCGACTTATCAAGAGTGCACACAGTTCCATTACTCCATTATTGATCTGTCTTTATAATCACAGCCAGATGCTAATTCAGCCGTGTTGGACCGCCCGCGTTTCAATCCATGCCTTTGTCGGCTTGGTTCTGCAACATGCTGGCTCCTTGCAATGTGTCGACTTCGCATCTTGTGGGTTTAATTACTTTGCTTGCCTCTTCCTCAGCTGACTGTCTGGACCTGACTGAGCTTTCCTGTTTTGCAGACCTTCTATGTGACCGGCTCTGACTAACAGATAGCAACTCTGACCATCCATGTGCTTCTGGTTGGAGACTTTGTCGTAAAGCGTACGAAGGAAACTCTGTGCAGCAGAGCTGTGCAGCTTTTCCCAGAAATTCCTAGAAATACTTGACATAGAAAACAAAAAAGATATGAACATTGACCTAAGACTTAAAGGGGCCTTGCCTTCCTTTTTTTTCATATTTTTCCTTTTTTGTGTTCTATTTTTCAATGCTTTGACGCCTTATCCACCGCAATCCAGCATCCCGACAAACAAAAGGTTAACGCAATGTGGACAACCTGCCCAAAAGCCATCCCGGCATCCCGCTTTTCTAGCAGTTAACACTCCACTTTAAATGCTGGCGTGCTTCAGCCAGGTATCGCACTAGGCAAATACGACCACCTCGCAGTTGGTCCTGATGGCAATGTTTCTTTTTCAACGCCTTCTATCACTTGAGGGCAGCGAGTCCATCAATCAACAAGGGTAAGGGGAGAAGCTTCCCAGAACACAAGCTTAAGTTTCCCTAAACATCTAGGAAACAAATCATTAGTGCGAGCGCTTCTTCAAGGAAGCTCCCCCCCGCCCTCAGGCGGAGTGAGCTTCCTTGAAGAAGCGTGAGCAATCCTGCATCCTAAGTAGTAGCTTATATAAGTAGCTACTAGCTACCTCTTCTCGGCCTATCCCGGCTCCCCGCCCCCCCCCCTGTGTTGCGTTTTTATATGAACTAACCTCTGTATGGTCTCACACCTGATGTATATACATGACTGATACATTTGGCTCAAGACTGAGAAAAGCCGCTTGCTTTCACAGCGCGACTGCATTCGACTCGTGTCCGAGCATCGTCCGATTGGACCTCTCTCGAGACCGTGTTCTTTCCAAGGGAAATCCACTGCATTGCACTTTGTTTCAATATTATTGGTAGCGGAGGTCCTAGTGCCATGGCAGCCATGCCCGCACTTGCAACACGTCAGTCCCACGAGGAGTCGATGTCCTTGCATATGAACGCTAAGCTGCCGCCTGTCTGTGACGGACGGGTAAGTTGGTTTAGGTACGAGGAGGCAGTCGATGACTGGTTGTCGATAACTAGCATTGATAAACCCGAGCGTCATGGACCACTACTCAAGTCCAATTAACTGCCGATGCCACGATGTACAGAGAGCTTCTAGATAATCATCGTCTTAAAGATCCTGAGAATGGAGTTAATTATTTCCTGCAGACTTTAAGACCGTATTTCGTCAAATGATCTCAGAACGTTTTCCTCTATCGTGTTTTGAATTTATTCATTCACCTTGAGGTGGCCAAGAATTCGTGACATTCATTAGCAAGTTTGAGACTCTCTTACGCCGGCTTCGTGCCTCATGGATGGACACCATGCCCTTAAGGTATGACTATCTTGGACGGAGCAACTACACTGTTGACTTCGTCGCCAGTGTCTTTAAGGAGTGAACCTGAGTCCATCAAGATCTTTCTTGAATATGTAGATCAGTATCAACTGCAGCCAAGATAAGTTGTCGCCGATCAAGCATTTATGACTCGGAATGGGAAAGAATCTTCCGGATTCTGAACATCCGTCCTGTCAGTCTTGGTCCGATGACACCTTGGCCGAATCGAGCTGAGACTGCCAATCGCTTGTGTGTCATCAATGCTGAGTGGACAAGAGCCACCAATCCAATCTCGGACCTCCACTGCTCAACGTGTTATGACCATCACCTCGCTTGCGTCGGCAGCTGTTGAACCATTTGAACTGCCAAAGATGACCTTTGATCCTCCAGATACACAATATGGTCCGTCTATTTCGAGCGCCAAGCATGGACCGTACCATATGCATATGCACACGGGTGATCGAACTTGCAGCATTTGCTTCCGAAACATTACGAGCTTCATGTGTCGTTTTTGTGGCCGCTACCAATGCACGCCGCGCCAAACTTCTAAGGTCCAAATGAGGTGTGATTGCAGTACTCGCTATATAACCACCTTCGATGAAGCACATAACCCGAGCTATGAACATCAGCTGATGACTATCGTTGATCCAAATTCTGGAGAACATGCGTTTGAAGAACGAGCAACGCGAGAAGTCACAAGACCGACCGATATGGCGGGTTTCCTTTGTGGAGACCGTGATGTTCTTACCGAATACACAAGTGCTATCCACTCCGTAGGTCCATTCTCCGTCGCGTGCTTAGCAACCCAGGAAGGAACCACTGACCAATATGAACCTCACTTCTATGCTGTCGCAAGTGATCGTTTTCCTTACGCGCCGGAACTCTACCTCGATGATTACAAGAGCTATAACCATGCGGTAGTTTTTGGACTTCCGTGGTACCTACCAGCTACGCTGGTTCATGCGCCTCATCGAGAAGCAATGCCGGTATCCTGATTCGATCAATACTGCCATCAGAGCGGTGAGCTTACGGCCGATTGCGATGCTATGACCATCATTTCCTATTTGCAAGAACTTCCTATCAACCTCCTATTGACCACTGGTGTGCCAAGGCAAATTACCACGTCCCTATCCAAGCAGAATCGTTGTCGCTGGAATCGGCCGCGCAAGTTGCCTAAGAATCATACGAACCAGAAATACAAGGCACTGAGAGAACAATCTCCTGTTTTTCACAAAATGATCTATCAAAATGATGCACATGTCGTGATGATCAATGAGGCTGACGCCCTGACCGAGGAAACGATTACCGACATTGTCCATCATGGGTCCATAGGCGTGAGAGTTAAGAACATTGGTGCTCCTGCTGTGTAGCGCGCCTTGGCCAAGGTCCGCCGAATGTCGTTTCGATTGACCTATTATGCTACACTGATGCACGCAAGATGAACAATATGGAGACCTGGATCACCACAGACTCCGTCTTTCGCATCAATTTCGGAAATAAGTCCAGTTCATCGCCAGACACCTTTGAGGAGAGCGCCGAAAAGTATGATCAAGTCTGGTACCAAAACAAGCCGGAGTCCGGAGTCCACGGGATTTTCGATGTCTTGCCTCATGAACAACAAGAACATTTTGACAAGGGGACTCATTTTTCGACCGTGGCTGAGCACAGGAAGGCTCTGCGCAAGCTCATATACATATCCTGAACGATGTACAAGAAAGAAGCTGTTTCCCGAGCACGAAGTTGAAGTCTTCGGAGATATGAACGAATTTGTAGATCTCACAATTCAGCCGAATTTCACAGATGCAGTGAGATGGGATTCCGAGACAGACCTTCGAGACAAAACGCCACAATGGCTTACAAGAACAACCCCTCAACGCAAGTTCATAGAGCAGGTTTTCCAGAACTGATGGTCGGCATTCTTCATGCCAATGCTCAGTTGTGCCGAAAGAAAGGTATGCCAAAGATCGCAGCTCGCGTGTCGCGATTCATTAGGAACAGCCTCGCAATGCGCGTTGACTATTTGACCAGCGATGGAAATCTTGCAGTGAACCGATGTTTGATGATCAAACCATCATGGGAGCTAGGCGTGGTCTCATTCACCACTATCTCCGAGAATACATGTCCACTATCAACGAACATTGCGCCGGAAGAGAACTGAAACACCTTCAAGTCAACGCTTCTGTTCACAGCTCAACGCCGGCAGAATTCGAGGCCAAATTGATGAACATCTGCGACATAGAGAACGCGCAAACAATGTTGAGGTATCCAAGCATTTCGAAGATTTCCAACCATTCGAATACGACTCAATCTTCGGTGCTGTGATCTCCTGGATCAAGTGGAACAGCCATCAACACATGGTATGTCACAAGTACGCTAAAAGCGATCATTCATCGTTTGATCCGAATGAACAATACGAGAGCCTTGTCTATGATCCTGCTCTCGATGACTCGACCGAACAGATCTGAACGGCAGAAATGGAGGCATAGGTTGGCAATTTTCCACTTGGCGTTGTGATTTTTGCTGTTCTGTCGTTGGTGCTGGGTGGACCACTTCTGCATCGAGTTGCATCAAACCCGATGGAAAAATTTAGACTGGCAGTGGAAGCCTCTGAATTCTTCCCACGCGTTGTGAGGATTGGCGACCCCTGCCAATCCTGGCGGATGTCAAACAATAGTTGATTCGCTAAGATTTTTTTATGTAGTCAGAATGAAGTTTGTGCTTCCAAACCTGCCTGTACTCATACCCTCCGATGTTCGAGTTCCTTCTCTACATTTGGAAGCAAACAAACGTGTCATAGGCTGACAAGTTAGGGCAGCCATGCAGACAGTTGACAGTGTGTGTTCCCGGCCCCAGCTTCATTTCTGATCTCCTGCGCGCTTTTGACTTTGGTTTTGCCAGACTTGGGCATGATGTAGCTTCCTGCCTCAAACCTCCTTCCCCCTCCTGGTGTACTGCAGAGAAAAAGTGTTACGCAAACACCAAGCACGCGCTTACCTTCCGTCATGAAAAAGACAGATGCTTTACTGTGTCTCACTTACCTTCCGTCATGAATTTTTTGGATCTAATATGTAGGGAACAGTCATATGGAGCCTATAGAGCGGTACACTTCAATCTGGCTTCGCCAAAAACGCCAGCCGTGCACTTGTGGTGTATAGCGGTGATGAAGTGATGAAGCAGTTCACTCAATGTTCATAAGGTGTAACTATGGGTGCAATATATACCATATATGTATACGAACTCAGATATGCGTTTGGCTGTTGGCCTTAAGCAGGCCATTACAGCGTGCAAGGAACTTGTTGTAGCGCCGGAGGGTACCGAGGCATCAGCCGCACAGTGGGTGCGCCTGTGCATTGGCTTTTGGTTCATGAAGCTGCCGTGGGGCAGATGTAGCTTCAAGTTCTTTAGGTTTGTGGCTGTTAACAAAACCTACTCCACACACTAGTCAGAGCAATCCAAGCGGAAAATTGCCAGCATAGGTATCAAACAAATCTTTATCGAATCAAAAAAGAAATGTTTACCGAATCAAAAAATATTTACTGAATCAAGAAAAATATTCGGAATTCCCAGTCGTGTAGGTGGCCGGTCCTCTGGTCTGCTGGTCCCCTGGTCCGCTGGTCCTCTAATCCGCTGCTCCCCTGGTCCTCTGGTCCGCTGGTCCTGGTCCGCTGGTCCCTGCAGTCCGCTTCCACTCATCCACTAGTCCCTTGGTCCTCTGGTCCTTCGTGGATTCGATATGTGTTTTGCAAAGCAAAAGGAAGCAAGCAAGGAAGGAAGCAAGCAAGCAAGCAAGCGCGAGCTGCTCACCTTTGGATCTGGTGTGCTGCTGGGGGGGGGCGCCACGAAATCTGCGCTCCAAGGCCCACAAAGTCCTGCACCTGTCCACACAGTCCTGCGCCTGCCACGAAATCTGCGCTTCAAGGTCCACAAAGTCTTGCGCCTGCCACGAAATCTGCACTCCAAGGCCCACAAAGTCCTGCGCCTGCCACCAACTCTGCGCTTCCACATCCACACAGTACCTGCGCCTGCCACCAAATCTGCGCTTCAAGGCCCACAAAGGAAATGGGGCTATCAGACCAGCTCCGAAGTTGCCCTACACTGTGGAATCATGTGAGCGTTTAAGCGCCTACCACACGAGGCACTTTTGATCGGCGGTAACGACCAAAGTTGGCACTATCCGTTGCAAGTGACCGTGAAGCACGTCCATTCCGCCGCTACCGGAAGCTCCGATGCCTAAGAACTTGATTCCAAGCTTTCGATGCCTTCGGTCTCACCTTCGCTAGGATCTGTAGATACTTCCCTGTTCATAGAAGATCGAAAATAAGCACTCTTGAAAAAGAGAATAATTACATATAAAGAGCTCCTTGTGTCAAACATCGACCAAGGCAATTTCATGCACAGAGGTTAGGAAAATGGTGTCTGTCTTTATCTGAACTAGCCTCTTGGTCTCACACCTGATGTATATATATATACATGACTGATACATTTGGCTCAGGACTGAGAAAAGCCGCTTCCTTTCACAGCGCGACTGCATTCGACTCGTGTCCGAGCATCGTCCGATTGGACCTCTCTCGAGACCGTGTTCTTTCCAAGGGAAATCCATTGCATTGCACTTCGTGTCACCCCCCCTCACCCCCTGCGGGCAAAAATGAACTGTTTTAACGGGTGTGATGATGTGTGATGTGCGGCAGTGCTCGAAATGACGTGGTATATAGGGGTAATGTGTAGGTGTTGCTTTGCCGAGGCTTTGTTCTTTTTCTTGCTTCTTTTAATACCCTGTGCTGTACACAACCGAATAGCGACGAATTATACAGTTGGGAGGACCATCCGTAGTATCTTAGTCTAAAGCTGTCTGTCAACGTGTCTCCACTGTGAACTTCAAAACATTGAAAGAAACAACCCAACATTAGATCCTGATGGTTTTTGATGCACCCGTGCATTTCCAACAATTCGTGTCTCCAATTCGTTGGAGCCAAATACTGCATCGTTTGCTGGCCTTCCCAATCCTTGTGGTTTCACTATGTTTCACTTGAACTTGCGAACTTTGCCAGTCATCGAGCTATAGGCGTTGCAACCGTCAGTTTCTGTGTCACATATCTGCGAGCTTAAGACCCCAGCACGAACTGGCCAAACCCATTCCAAGTGCAGCCAGAAGTTCATCGCACGAAAAACCAGGTTTGCTTCGTTTGCCTTCATTTATGACAATTTGTTGGCTATGCAATCCTTGCGTGTTACCCTGCGTCTTTCTATCGAAACCTAAATCGGTGCCCATCTTGATTGGTTGAATGTAGCGACAGCCGGCTTTGTCGAACCAGCACGCAATCCTTTCCAAAATTCAATCATACACTCTCCAAACCTGGAGAGACCCAGCCCTTGAGTTCGCTGTTGTGCCGTTGGGTTCATCCTGCCTTGAGAATCTCCAGTAGATGTGCTATATATTGAACATGGAAAGAAGCACTGAGAGAAAACAGCCTTTGCATAAATGCTAGCAGTGCATAGCAGCGCATCGTGAGGCATTTGCTTCCAGTTTCAGGGCACAGGCGACACAAACGGAAGGGGAGCGGAAGGAGATTTTGTTCCAATAAAATGCTGTTTGTGTCAACCAGCCCACACGACCGCCGGATGTGTTTAGTTGTATGCGTGATACCGTTTCAGAGAAGCTGTCCTGGAAAGGGCCCGTAAGCACTCTGAGCTTGAGCCATTGCAACTATAGACTAGACACTGCGTTTGTTGACATATTTTTTTCCCAAACTGATGTTCTAGCAGCTAGCATCATGTTCATGCATGCCATTCGATTCGCATCCATGCTATCAAACTCAGACTATGATTGGAAGACCCTGGAATAGAGGGATGAGTGTCAATTTTGTTTGTGTTGAAGGGGTAGCTGACGATGACTCAAGCTCCCAATTTGAGGGGTGGAAGGTGGAGCCCACCCTCCTCGAACTTCTTGGCATCCCTTGATTCTAATTGCCATTCTCTGATTGAAAGTGCTTTTGTTAGACGGTTAGCCGAGTACACATCGATACAGTATTCGTACAATCCTTTATCCAAAGTCATTGCAGTGTATGCAGTATGCTTTGCGCTGGGAGGGATGCCCATTCGTCGAAACTGCGGCCGGACATTCTTTGCCACATCTGAGACATGCTCATTATACAATATATACATGTTTATAGATGCTTTCGAATACATGTCAACATAAATTGTTCATTGGTATCACCTCAGAGGAAGGCAAAGGGGTCAAATGATCTTCCAACTGTGCCGCGGTAGAATTCTGAGACAGCCTGCAACCTCTCAAGCCTCAGAGGGATATATCATATCGTCATAAACTGCATGATCTTGGAGCATGGGCTGATGTAGAGGCTTTTCTTTCTAACTGCATGGTAAACCTGGCAGGGACACTGCAGCTTGGTTTGACAAGTTTATGAAGAGCAGGCAGAGCAGAGGTCACAACACTGCAGGAAGTCCTAAGTGCTTCCGGGGCATCTGCCGAGCAGATGTTGCGACTTGCTTGCCGAATCCGAGCAAGGACTGGCAAGCCATGTGACATATTGCGCAAGTCTCACGAAAGGGATCTCTGTCACGGAAGTTAAGGCATGCTTCTCCAGCTGTCAGCCTGCTTTCCGCAATTTTTCCGAAACACTTCGCTTGAACATCACCGCATCCTGGCAAAGGGAACAGGATTGCAGGTGCCAGGCAGTGCATGATTCTTGACACTGCAACACAGCAAGCTCGATCTGAGTGTCATCTGAGTGTCGTCCTCTTGTAGACTTTTGTCCCAAAGCACTGCAGAGCATGTGACGAGAAACGTCTCGGTGTGAGATCGGTCACTCTTGCTGTGCTGATTTGATTCCGCTTTCAGTGGCTTGACACGGCAGAGGAGCCTATTTAGGTGAGAGTAACACTACAGTAACAAGATCACTATCCAGACTTGAGCTTGAACCACCTGAAAGTCTATTTGGTGCCTAACCTTTTTTTGTGTCCAGAAGAAGCCTGTTCACCTGGAGGCAGCTGTCCCTAAGTGTGGATTTTCTCAGAGTCATAGTCATAGTTATAGCAGTGCTGCCCCGCACCCAACTGTACAAAGTGCAGTTTACTAATGTGCAAAAAGTAAGTTCCGTCGCAGGTCATTAAAAAGGGGAGGTTTTCGCATACTTGCAAGTATTGCATTCCAATCGGCCATGGCAAGTTGAATGCAAATTCAATCTCCACCGAAAGAGCTGCACGAGTTCTCATCGTTAAGTTGCAAGCAACCTTTGAAGTGGTAAGTGGGCATTTCAAGGAAGTACACATCCGAGCACAACTCGGCCTACCTCGCAAAACCTACTAGTCAGGATCTCGGTTGTGATTGATGGCCCATGAGATTGTCATCGGCCCTGAACTTGTACCTTTGCAAGGTGATGAGATCCTGAACTTGTGCCAGGGACCTTCCACCTTGAGAGCGTCATGCCCAAAGGAGGGAAATGCAACTCTCGAACAACACATCTTGGCATCCAGAATGTTATTTAGCGAAACTAACGTGCAAGAGCGGAGTTTGCTGACTGTTATTTGCAAGAGACCGTTCACTCAGCGGAAGCCGTGTCCAGAAATTTGACGCAGGAACGGACCAAGCTGCTGCACTCAATGTCGCAGATGAGCCTTGCATCCTTGAGCACCACGGGATCCTCGAAGGCAAGCTGACTCGGAATCATCCACCGCCTTTTGATTTTCACATTTGTGTTATTATTTTTATATAAGTCTTTCAAATTAGTGACTCCAGCTCACTTGATGTTACATCAGGGGGGTGATGAGCTCAGACAGTTTGCCTCAGCTCGCGGATGAGGCACTGGTCTGATTCTTGTAATGAGCCAAACCGTGCACGTGTTGCAGTGCAACCGCGCCGCTACTCACCGCTACTCTATCACTTGTGCAAGCTGCAGCGGATGTTTCACTGTTTTCCGTCGCGGCCACGTAAGTGGGCATGATGTGAATATAAGCTGGAGTTGAAAGGCAGACTTGTTCGTGGATGAGGCTGGCCAGCATTTTTGATTGGATTGTGGTTGGAAGGGGAGTGTTTGATGGAACTGAAAAGGCTTGCAGCTTCTCACCTTCACACGACATATTCTTGATTGGCAAGTGAAAATTAGTGATTATTGCTTAGTGAGTGGATTGAGGCCACATGCGACTTCGAGCTTCTTGAGATTTGCGGAGACTCGACGGAGGTGTTCTAGATTCAAGCAGAGATCTCAAGCCGGGGTTGGAGGGTGAGTTTTATGGGCCCTAATGGCTGCATTCAAAGCACCTCCTGAGAACGACTTCAGGGTTGTACAGTACGAAGAGGAAAACTGTGAAAGATGTCATCTTGTATTTGGGACTTGGTCCTTTGAGCGACACATGTCAGACATCGAATCTGTTCAAAGCCCAGGTCGAGACTTTGTCCTGGTCCCTGGAGCAGGGAAGTGTGTGAGACCGCAGGTTCGTAGCCATGGTTGGAGACCATGCAACTGCACCCTGCTCGCCATCCAGCATGGCAGCATAGCACATGGGGTAGCCGAGTGAACAGGAGATTGGCATTGCAAGCATGCAAAGCAAGAACATATGAAGATATGACGCATCAACCAACAAGTGCACCGTGCAAGTGAAGGCAATTGCATGTATGATTACACCGAGAGGTGCTGAAGGTCACAATCTTGCACCCACAGCAGCAGAAAACTTCTCCATTTGCATGGTCTTTGTTCAGGCCAGAAAGCCCCAGAATGTCCAACAAAGCACAACAAGGACATGTAAAGTCCTCTAGAAGTGTCAGCTCACCATCAAATGCACTTCATGTTGGCAACTGCCATTCAACCTGTTCAACAAAAATGGATCCTCATCTTCATTTGAGCGTCGAGCAACGCTTGCATTGTATCCTAAGCGCAAGAGCAAGAACGATGAGCTGCAGTTCGAGCCGGCTGCAAGCTTTTCCGGGCTTAGCCCTTGCTGATGCTAATTTGCAAGCTACGTTTCACCGAGCATACATCCGGTGCCTGGTGCCTCCAATTTGTATTTTTGAACCACCGAACCACCTGGGCACTCAGAAGTCCTACCATAAGCCATAAAACATGCAGGTGCCGGCTGGAAGCAACATGTTGTGTACAGTGTAGAGCTTCCATCGCGCGGTTTGCCTTGACCAGTTGTACGGTTTACACTTGCATTATGTATGGTTTAGGTTTGAACATCAAGTGCCAAAGCAAAGAGGTCAACAAATTGTTCACCGAATTATTCACCGCGCACAGTTGCCATAGCCAGATGCGTCAACTGTGGGGATGTTTCATGTGGTAAAGTCCAGGAATTGACGCGCTTTTTGTTGAGGTTCTGTGGCTTTTGACGATGTTGTCAGGACTGGTGCGCTCAGTCACAGTTGGCATCAGTTGGCATTTGTCACACGGCTTACTGCACAGTACGGAAGGGCTGCCGCAGGTGGAGTACAAGTACTTACTCGCATCAAAATCACCCTTAATTTGCCACATGTCTTGAATATATTTTCTAGTGAAAGAGTGAACTCTGTGCGAGGACCTATCTTCCTGACTTATTGTCAGGGCCCGGCCGTCCAGTTCTATTGCAGGCAGACATGGCAGCATGGCATTGGCAAGAAGGCATAGCTTCGTTGCTGCAACGCCCAATCTCTGAGACTAAGATTAAGATCGGGGAACCAGGGTGAGAATTCTTGCACATAGTAGCATAGAACAGACAATGTAAGGTTGCGAGCAGCGAGAATCTCTAGCACTCAAGCCTTGCCGGAACCACTGGCGCATGCAATTTGACTACATATCCGCTGTGTTGCCTCCTTTGGCTAGAATCAGGCTCATTGTTGTTCTTGTGCAGCCCTGGTTTGATGCCTTGCCATGTCCCTCTTATCACTCTTGTTGCTGATGTCATTTCTGATCATTCGTGTTGAATGGCATTCAGTTTGTGCAGAAAAGTCTGCACAGTGCTTTCGGGGAAGGGCTTGTCAGAAGGACCTAGCAAAGCTCTCCAATCTTGCTACATGTAAAGTGCAGTGAGAGGCAGCTACTGGCCGGATGGATGCCAAATGCTTTGATGCCGCATGGCTTTCTTTCTGCCACCATAGTTGGGTTCATGGTGCTACGTGGTTTGCTTTCCAAGTCTTGACTCCCGCGGTTTCCAAGTCTTTCATTCCTTGGCTCCCATCCAGGCAGGCTGCAGGTCCTCATAATTGCTGTTGTTTGCACCGCAAAGCCTCTGGACATCCTGCAATGCAGGATAACTATATATGTTTACCTGGAACAAGATTCACCATGACCTCAGCACTATTCATGTTTGATGTCCTCACCCTGGTTTTGGGGAAGTCGTTACAGACTAGTCTTAAGCATCTCACCAGATATAGCATAGCATCCGCTGGGATGAATCTTGCTCTGACTTGAGTTCTTTGATTCTTTGATTTTCTAAATGTCACTGAGCACGCACTCACAAGTTGCTCCAGCGACAGCGTTTCTATGTTTCAAAATCAAATCCAATTTTCAAGGGACAGACGTTGAATGCACACGAGCAGTTAAACTTAAGGGCTTGCCCAAATAAGAGGAGTGCTGAAGGAAGGGTTCTGGCAATGCTGAACATTGTTAATGTTCATCATCCATCCAGTGTTTGTGATTTGTGCAACACGCAGATTTTGCTTCGACAGTGCACGTTTCCCTGTTTGTCCCTGACATTCTCCGAAAGAAGCGCGCATTGAACTCTTGTGTTGGAGAAGGTTGTCTTTAACCACTGACAAGCTGTGCAGAAAACTGTTGCTTCAGACGGCAGGCCAGGTGTTCCAAGCTGTTTATTGCACTCCGGCCACTCACCATTTGGCAGCAAGCTGACTGATGGTAACAGTGGCCTCTAGGCAGAAAGACTGTACTTCCAGTGCTTCATATATTGTGTGACATATAATATGTGCCACGCGTAGTTTGTGCTCTCTGGAACTGTGCTTGTTCAACTCTACACGGCTCAGACAGAGTAGATCCAGAGCCCTCCTTTCAAGGCGTATTGAATGAAAGCAATTTTTCATGCTTTCTTTGATTTTGGGGTTTTGGGGCAATTTATCTCTGAAGGTGAGAAGAAAGCCATGTCAAGGTTTCAGGTCAAGCTTGGCCGGCATTGGCAGGACTACGAGTTCCTTGGTGCATTAGGTCTTCACAGGAATGAATGAGTGAAATGCAACTGCTAGGCAGGCTATAATGGTGCTACAGGTCTTGAAGAGTTTTGATGTCCTCGAATTGACTCACACACTATCTCTCATGCTCTGCCACCAAGGCACAAGGAAGACAAGAGATTAAAGACTGCTTACATGTCTGGACAGCGAACTGCTCGTTTCAATATGTTCCTCACTTGCATGCTGAAAAGTATGACAATTATGCACCGACCGACCTTTTGCTTGTCTTCTTGGTCGCGATTCAGGTTCATCAATGGCAAGAAGGCGAAAATCCAATAAACGCAACAGTTCTACTTTGGTTTCCAGAGCAGCTGATGGGAGAGGAAGATTAGAAAGCTCCGTAGCAACTGATACTGCCATTTTTTGTTTGACCTCTGCCAGGAAAAGTACGAGGTTCGCCTTGGTTGTGATTTGGAGTGGAGAGCCCTGAGCAGTTGACGCCAAAGCAGTTGACGCTTTAGGTCAACTTCAAGCAAATGACCCAGGACAAATCGAAAGTAACGCCCACTGCAAAGATCTTCCAAGCTTCAAAGTCATGAGCAAGAGCTTGCTGAACAACTCCACCGTCACTCTTGCGGGAGTTTTTTTAAAGGAGAATCTCATCAGCGGTGGCACTCGAGAAATCCGGGCTCCGTACCGTTTCTCGACCTGGATTATAAATACAGGCCATTGAATGATGTGCAAAGATTGTCTGAGACATATCATATCATGCAATTCATTCATACCGGTTGCCTTTTTTTTGGAAAGCGCTCCACATGTGCTCCTTTTTCACAATATCGGTGGAAGGTATTCCAGTCAGCGACCTGGGAGAGGTAATGAAGAGCCCAATAAACAATTCTAGACCAATGAGACGGAGCCTTCAGGTTTCATGAGACAGGCTGACGCAATCACAACAAGAGAAACCAAAGTGGGCCTCTGAATTTTCAACGTGGCGGGAATTGTTTTTGGCACTCATCCATACGTATCCGTAGTTATCATATCGCCCTTTTTTTGTTCTAATCTGTGGGCGCGTGAATCTTTGAGGAATGGAAGCCCCTGGCAACATGACAGCAACTTCAGTGTGTTCCGCTTTGTTGTTTGGTTTTGTGATTTTTATGCCTTGATTAATTTTCAATCAGGCGGGCCAATTCGAGATGCGGACGACAAACCTATGGAGCCAGGACCAACTATTTGCATCAAGGTGCGCCATTTGAACTTAAGATGTTTAGTTGCAGCAGGTGTAGAAAGGCTAAACAAAGGTTTGGAAATGCTCTTTGTATTTGAGGTACCTGAAGGTGCTGCAGGCAAGGTCATCCAGGTGCCCCATCCAAAGGCCAAGGGCCGCTAGACTGCAGCTTGAGCGTTTTGACTAGTGAAGATAGTGAATCACTTGCAGTGGGTTGGACGCATCCTTCCTTAAATGGTGAAACAGGGTGAAGTGTGAAACATCGTTTCAACACACTGAGGTCAGTACTTTGAAGTGAAAGTACCAGCAGATGCAAAGGCTGGACAAGCAATGCTCGTGCCTGTGCCATCTTGGGAAGGCGCGGCTGGTTCAAATTTGTCTTCCGATGAGCGAGTCTTTGGACCTGAGAAACAGTCAAACCTTCCACATATACTTTTTGTAAAGCCATTTCGTTTGCAGGGAGGTCGACTAGTATTTTGGAAAACTATAGGGGATGCCCTAATTTGGATATCAATCCACTTTGGCTTCTCTGGATAGGCTGTTTTGTCCCTTGATTAATCAACCCCCCCCCCCCCCCCCCCCCCTCAACACTGGCAATATTACAAATGAAAGGGAATCAATGAAATCTCAAATTGAAGACATCTGGAATACGAAGAAAGTGTGCACTGATTTTTGGAAACTTTTGGAAAGCTTGAAGACTAAAGAGCAGGTAAGTAAAGCAAAGCAAAAGGAAAAGAAAGGGAATTAATACAAGTTTTAAGCTTGAAATCTCTAGACATTGTTCTAGGGCCCCCCCCTAAATAATGTCAGAAAGCTGCTTGCTGGACTACCCCCTTTGCTTGAATGATTTTTCCCCACCTGCCAGGTGAGGGTTGTTAGATTTATCACAGTTGTTCTTCCTCCTCCGCCTCCGCCGCCTCCTCGTCCTCCTCCTTCCTCCTTCCTCCTTGCTTCCTTCCTCGCCAATCTTCATCGCCAATCTGCTTCGCCGATCTTGTCTGGCCAGCTCCGGATCGCAGTGTGCACCCCTGGACCTCAACCGCAAGGATCCCCTCGCA
>CAXAMN010000958.1:59137-72034 GCA_963970005.1 Durusdinium trenchii
CTCAACCGCAAGGATCCGATCGCAGTGTGCACCGCTGGACCTCAACCAGATAGTTCGCCAGACAAAATCCACAAACACACAATCACAAACACACGACCACAAACGCGCAGCCACAAACACACAACAACAAACACAATCACAAACCCACAATCACAAACACAATCACAAACACACAACTACAAACACAACTACAAAGACACAATCACAAACACATAACCACAAACACAAAACCACAGACACACAACCACAACCACACAACCACAAACACACAATCACAAACACAATCACAAACACAATCGCAAATACAATCACAAACACGCAACTACAAACACAATCACAAACACACAACTACAAACACAACTACAAAGACACAATCACAAACACACACCCACAAACAAACATACACACAACACACAACCACAACACACAACCACAAACACACACACGCAAACACACATTCACAAAGACACAACCGCAACCACAACCACAACTACAAACACATAATCACAAAGGCGCAACCACAACCACAACTACAACACATAATCGCAACCACTACCACTACCACAAAGACAACCACAAACACATCCACAAGCACACAACCGCAAACACAACTACAAACACACAATCGCAAAGACACAACCACTACCACAACTACAAACACACAATCACAAAGACACAACCGCAACCACAACCACAACTACAAGCACACAATCACAACCACTACCACAACCACAAAACCACAAACACAACCACAAACACACAACCACAAACACAAAACCACAAACACAACCACAACCACAACACAGCACACAACCACAGCACGCAACCCGAGGACCCACAAGCAACATCGAGAACTACAATACTAACGACTATGGCAACATGCTCCTCACTATGGCATCAAGACAAATGATTGAAATGTCATGGTGGGGATCACTCGAAGTAAAGTATTTTTTATTACTGTTGAATAAGGTAGTTTGTAAAGAAGGTGTGCACTGACTTTTGGAAACTTTTGGAAAGCTTAAATACTAAAGAGCTTAGGTAAGTAAAGGAAAGCAAAAGGGAAAAAGTAAGCTATAACAATCAAACATATTCCACTACAACTATCCCTGCCAAAAAAAACATTATTCTGGTGGCCTTTATCAATCAGTGCAGGAAAATACATTATTCTAGGGGCGTTTATTAATCAGAGGAATAGATTAGTTTGCAATTTTGCCAGTGGCGGCCACCCGTTTTGGATTTAACTATATACCTCCTTCAGACGGGCTACAAGAAGGCAATGACGAGGTCTTACTTGGTAAAGCTCAGTCATTGTATTTGGTTTTGGACCTTACACTTTACCATGTGAGACGGGGTGGATCTCATGCTCGAATGAATTCACACTTGCAGGTAGCTTGCGGATGCAAGTTTTATGTTCACTGAAGTTCACAAAATGTCCCACCGGGACATTTTGGCTCAAGTTGGTGGCAATCATCCACAGGATTGCGCCTGAAGTTTGGAAGAAAACTCCTTAGTACATTGGTTCTTGTTGACGACGACGCAATGGCGCACCCAATGGAACCGGAGTATGTCATGATTGAGTCAGTGCGAGATGCCCAACCAGACGTTGAGGATGGGACTACAATCAGTAGCCCGGGCATGGAGGTTTGGAACAGGCAGCTGATGCTGCGTCTGCAGCCCTCCGTCATGCGGAGGCGGAAGGAGCGAGGGGCCTCGCCATTTTTGGACAGCCCGTTTTGGTTTCTGAGCTGGATGCTCAGGCGCAGATCCGGGAGTTGGAGCGCCGCCTGGAAGCACTCAAGGTCCAGATTGCGGAACGCGAAGACGCGGACATGGGTGTGGACCTCCTGGGCTTAGAGGACCCGGCTGATGGCGGCGCTGGCCAACCCCCCTCTGCTCCTGGTGCCTCTGGCCCAGCGGTGGAGGGGGTGGCGCCTACGGCAGCGGCGGCCTCAACGACGAGCCCTACTACACCATCGGCGGCGGCGGCCCAGCCCACACTTTTGACGACCCTGGCGGAACCACCTTTGGCCTGGCCTGTTGCGGCGGAGCCACGCCCAGCGGCGCCTGCCGACCAGATGGAGGAGGACACCACTGAGCGAGCGGGCTTAGGTTTCACGCCCCCTGCACCGGCAGGGTATTTTAGTGATCCGGTAGATGCCATGGCGGCGGCTTCTTTGCCTTCTACGCCCCCGGCCTCCCCGAACCCCACCAAGGACAAGGTCCTATGGTTCCACTATGCCATTACAGCAGACGCCCATCCGTGGGCATTCAAGGATGGCAACCCTCAGAAACGCATTGCTGCCCTGGAACTCCTGGGAACGCTACTTCTTTGCAAGCACCTGGTGGCCCGACAGGGCCAACTGCCGGGAAGAGTTCGTCTCCCGGTGGGCAGTGACAACTCAGGCAACATCTTCAGCCTGCTCAACCTCTCGGCCAAGAAACCTTACTCGGCTGCACTGCTAATGGAATTGGTTCTCTTCCTTCATTGTGAGGGCTGTAGCATTGCTCCCAATCACATCCCCAGGGAGTACAACACCTGGGCGGATGAATTGACTCATCCGGACTTTGAAGGATTCTCCTTAGATCGCCGGCTACCGGCACCGGAGACTCTCTTCATTTTTCCTTTTGCTACAAAACTTTTGTCCGCAACGGGTTTTTCCTAGCTGCCCACCCAAGATCCCGTGACCGGATCCGGTGGGCTGTCCTCCCGACCTTGTCCCCTGGCACCTCGACAGGTGCCTGTTGGCCCTGGGAGACCAGGGGACATTCGGGTGTTTTGGCAGCGACTGCCTGACACACCCTTGTCCCCCTGGCGAAGTCCAGGGCAGTTTGAAATGGACTAAATGATACAGGGTCTGGGGGAGGACCCCAGCATCAACCAAAGCGCATTGGAAAAAGCCTGTATGCAGCTTTTTGCGCTCTTGGGATCTTTTTGACTTCTGGGTACATATTGAATTGAATGATGATGATGATGATGATGATGATGATGATGATAGCAAGCTTCATGAGTTCCCTGCAGCTGAGGTCGACTTGATCCAGTTCGGGACTGTCAGGGGTGCACATAGGAAACACTGAAAGAGAACTGGTGAAGAGGTATCAGAGATCAGGCGCCTAGTGCCAGCACCATTTCACCGGTGTGCAAAGCTTTGCCTTTGAGTCATCTCCAAATGGCTTAGTGCCGACAAGCTTACACTTGGCCTTGGCCTCGAACATCATGCTGTGCAGGAGCAGTTCAAAAAGTGGGACAAAGATGGCAAAGGTGCGCAAGCAACGCAATGACATAACGCAAGCGATCGAGTTATATGCCGCGTTTCAGTTTCAGTTTATGTTTTTTTGGCGCAGGTTACATCAGCTTTGCTGAGTTGGCTGAGCTCATAGCAACTTGTCCGTCATAGAGGCATATATAAGACCGTTCTTCCACCTGTTTGTATTTTCCTCTTTCCACCCTCTGGGTTCGCGATCCAAAATGTGACAGAAAAAGAGTGTAGGAAATGCATTTCTCCACAGATCAAACTTATCAAGTGCCAAACTTATCAAGTCAAGCTTCCTCCAGATCGAGGGTGATCCCCGGCAGGGCGGAAGAAAAAGGAAAAACGCACTCACACTTAGATACGTAGCTGAATTGAATGAGCATAAATATTTCAGTATTGATTCGCTGAATGGTTACATAGCGCTTGACTTGCAAAACAGCATGGCGAAAGGTCAGCAAACCGGAATTCTTTGAACATCGGCGCACTAGCTCTTTATGAAAGAGTGGGGTAGACAAACCGAACCGTTGTGCAGGTACGTTCGGATGATCAGTCCGAATATCCCACTCTCTGACCTAGCTTCGTTGAACTGGGTCAGTCACAGAGTGCCCAGTTCCCCGACTCTCAAGCTTGTCTCAACTGCATAAGTACAGCCCCTGCTCTCAAACTTGTCTCAACTCCACAAGTACAGCAACTGAATTTCGGTCGTCGCCCGCGTGCTAGAGCGGTTTACGCACTCACACACACACACACATATATATATATATATATGTATTTTCTACATATTGTATATGTATATATATATATACACGCTACACCCCCTAAAACCTACCTTTTGGACAACTTCACTGGTATTGCAGTGGTTTGCTGGTGTTTGTAAGTGCTCCAGGAGGCTTGTTGAGCTTGGCCACGTCGTTGTCACTTCCTCTCGCTTGCAATCCTTTACATGTGTCTCCAGCTCTGGACCTCTTGCAACCCCTTCCATGTCTCTCGACTGCTGTCCGCCTCTGCCTTGCAATCCTTTGCGCTTGTCTCCCAGCTCTGGACTGCTGTGTCCACCTTTGCCTTCCAATCCTTTACGTTTGCCGCCCACCTCTGCGCTGCTGTGTCCGCCTCTCAATTGCATTCCTTTCCCTCTCGCTTGCAATCCTTTACATTTGTCTCCCAGCTTGTTGCCGTGTCCGTCTGGGCTGCGCCTTGCAATCCGTAGCCTGCGTGTCCTTTACATGTGTCTCCCAGCTCTGGGCTGCTGTGTCCGCCTTTGGCTTGCAACACTTGTCTCCCAGCTCTGGGCTGTTGTGTCCGCCTCTGCCTTGCAATCCTTAATTTTACATGTGTCTCCCAGCTCTGACTGTCCTTTGCATTTGTCTCCCAGCTCTACACTGCTGTATCCACCTCTGCCTTGCAATCCTTGATTTTACACGTGTCTCCCAGCTCTCGACTGCTATTTCCGCCTCTTCCTTCTTGCGTTCCTTTCTCCCAGCTCTGGACGTCGCAAACTCTGAGTGTTCCTTTTGAAAAACACAAACTGTTTGCTATATATATATATATACACATATGCCTGATGGGTGAACGAAGTGAGTATTAGGGGCTGTGGGGGGTGTTTGCGAGGTGGGGTGAACCCAGAACCTGAGCCTGGCGGGGGAGAGCGAACAAAAGGGGTGGGCAAAGTCAAAGTGTAGTCAAAGTTGTGCGTGATTAGAATGGCCTTGGTGATGCGAGTGATGCCAACAGGCAGTTTAATAGTGCACCATTAGCATCACAAAGTGGCCAGGATACCATTTGAGTTGACAGCGGCTTGTATAATTGTGTGTATGGTCATTCCCTGGCAAACGTGGACTCGCGGGCTGTTCCGTTTTCTGCATTGCGCCGCTGTAAGAGACGAGCCGGCGTGCTTGATACTGGCAGCAGTGAACGCGTAGAACATCTAAGCGGGCCAACAGACGGTGGGCCACAATGCACCGTAACCAATAGAGCGATTCGTTTGGAATCGCCTTTAGGTAAAGACACACGGCAACCTGAAAAACTCGGGAGGCTATGGTGCACTTCCTGTAAAGCGGCCTGGTTTGGGGCTAATGGACGCAGTAACCCAAGAGCGATGTGCAGTTCCAACAGACACCGAAGTCCTACACCCGAATGGGTCAGGCTCTTGAATTTGCTTGTGCCGCAATAATCCATCCAACCCAAACGCCGACTGACTGGCAAATTCTCAGTGAACGAAGTACACGCTTTAAATCTTCAGTGTGATGCTTCATATAGTGCAAAGCCAGTCCAATGCTCAACCGCCTTTACTACTTCTGGGACCTAGCCGGGCCTCCCCAAGCAGCTATAAAGAAAATACGTTGAACAATTATGTTTGTTCTGGGTTGGTGCCCTTCTGCGCTTTGTCCCTGGACGTATGACACTAAAACGCACACCTCTGGAAAAGTGGGTTCTAGCAACAAGTTCCCGCAGAACAGACCTTAAGGCACCATTTTGTTGCAGCCGTTTTGGGTTTGTTTGGCAGTCACCTGCAAAGCAGGGCGCGGCAGATGCAGTTTCGAGCATTTGACACGAGTTTTGTGAATGAAGATATCAGAGGGTATACGAGGGCTGGCTTTCGTCCCCTCCCTTCTCAGGTATGAATGTATATATTAATCGGCCCGTATGTTAAAACGAGTCGTCGCCGGAATTGTATTCGATGCCAGTGCATCTCGGCTCACAGCTCATGGGTGAGCGGCTGGTGCACAAACCCGGTGACTGTCAGTGCGCCTGCTGCAAAGCATTTGCGCGGGTGTTTGGCATCCTCTTCGGGCCTGGCAGCACTCCACCCTTTCGGGAGAGCGCCGGAGCTCTCCTGGACACTACCTACCTCCACTTGCTCGAGCTATCCCATCGGCTTCGACAAGGAGGTGGTGACAACGCCCCTGGAGAGGCGGGGGATACAGGAGGAGCAGCGGCTCCTGAGGTGGGGGCAGGTGCTCCTGGTGGAGGTGGTGGGTCGTCCGTGAACCCGGACCCACCGACGGTGGCAGAGCCCGAAGGCCCAACTGCCACTGGATCAGGCTCAGTGCCTGAAGAGGAGGCTGAGGTAGGAAAAACCTCAGGTGACAAGAAGAAAGACAGAGATCGCAGGCGAAGAAGAAGGCGACAGGAGAAGAGTCCCATCCCAGTGAAGCAGGAGGCAGACGCTGAGGACACTACAGAGCCCTTGGTGGAGGCGAGGGCGGAAGAGACTACCCCAGAGCGAAGAGAAACAGATCATCGTGACCCTTTGCCACGGGGTCGCAGGGAAGCCTCAGCTCAGAAGGAGGACAAAGGTGAGAGACAGCAGAAAGCTACTGCCCGGAAGAAATACCCCGGACCGTCGGCAGCACCGGAAACGGGGGTGAAGCACAGTTCAGTGGAGCCAGAATCCAAAAGAAGCAGGCCGGATCAGAGAACAGCCTCTAGCAGTGGCTCCTCGAAGCGGTTGAACTTGGCCTCAAAGAGCAAGGCACGTCCTGACCGAGACGAACGTAGTCGATCACCTGGCCGAGAACGGGGCCGGGCGAGCACGGACCCGCCGCCTAGCCCTGGGTTGGAGTTTGAGGAGGAAGAGATTGACGAGGAGGCCGACGACGAGGATCCAGCTGAGTCGGGAGTGGAGGAGACGAAGAAGCGGACAGGCCCAGTTTGCCTAGGAGGATTCCTGCTCCTCCTCCTTACCCTCCTCTTCATCGAAGATCAGGGAATTGGGCTGCTGCCATTCCCACTGCGAAGCCCAAAAAGAAGAGGAGAAACAAGGGTAAGAAACATACCGCCCGAAACGAAGAATATTGGGACAATCGGAGGAGGGGAATTTTTGGCAGGAGGTGATGAGGCGTATGGCATGCCCTGCCGCAGCACCAGGACGGAGAAGGAGACCAGCGGCTTCGGACCCAGGCGATGGCGGGGGGAGACCCCTGGGCGAGGAGTGGAAGAAGGCCGACGCCCTCGCCATGGAGACCATTGCAGGGTGGAAGACGGTGCAGGCCAAAGGCAGCTATTGGGAAGAAGCCGCAGAGGTTGCAGGCAATTTGGTGGAGGTGAGACTTTCGGGCGGTCAACGAGAGGTGGTGATCCGGGTGACAGGTACAAATTGCGAGGCTGTCTTGAAGGCCATGTCGGCGGACGCCAAGCGGGAGATGGTGCTACACCTGTGCCCGGATCCTTGCCCGGTGAAAGCCTGGTCGGACAACCTCATGCACATTTCAGAGATCAAGGAGGTGGAGTTGGATTCTCTGGCGTGGGGTCGTTGCCTCCTGGATCATCGGGAGGGGACCGCAGGGGAAGAAGACGAGTTGAGCCGCCTTCGAAGAGAAGCAGACGAGATGAGAGATCGAGGAAAAGGTCGAGGAGACACAGCAGTGGGAGGCGAGGTGATGGCACCTCCTGGAGATCCGGGAGGCGCGAAAACCGACAAGGACGAGGAAAAGAAGAGGAGAAAAAAGAAGAAGAGGAAGAAGGTGAAGATAGAAGGCACCAAGGAGTTGTCGGTGATCTACGGCAAGACAGGCCGAAGAAGGATTCGGAAAAGGGCCAGAAAGATCACAGACCGGGGCAAGAGCAAGAAGAGGTCATCTTCGTCGGACAGCGAGGAGTCGAGCAGCAGTACCAGCGGTGCCAGCTTGGAGGGGGATCAGGAGCTGTTCGAAGCTCCCACGCCAGTTCAGCAAGTGTGGAAGAAGTATCCGGGGAGCTTGACAAGTGCTATGGTGGCGGAGGCCAGGCAAAGCCTCTTGGTGCAGTTGGGAGGACACTCCCTGAGCAGCTCCAGCAGCCATGGAATTGGTGCCTCCCGAAAAAGCCTCTCTTTCATCCACAGGAGAGCTTTGGCGAGCAGGACGTCACGCCAGCGAGGAGTCCAAGGTCTTCAACAAGGTGGGAGGCAAAGACTACGAAAAAGGAAAATCCAAAGCGAAGGAAAGAGATCGCGACAAAGGAGAAAAGGGCAGAGAAAAAGGAAAAGGAAAGAAAGACAAGAAGGAGGACTTCAAGAAGTAGCAGATGGTGAGACCTATAAGATGAGGACGGGGGGCTCTCCTGGTGGCAGGGAGGGACCCCTGGAGGGTGAGAAGATCAGGTGGGCTGGCTTACGAAGCTACGCCTCGTGGAGAAGAGACGGGAGGACCTCATGGTGACAGGGAGGGACTCCTGGGAATTGAGAGTGTTTGCATGGTAGATCGAAGGGAGGAGCCTGGCGAAGACACTGCTGGCTTCGAACTACAGAGAGCTGCGGCAGGACCTTGCCCTCTTCCTGAAGATCATTTTTTGACGTCTCCTGGACAACGGGAGATGGATGCCTATTTGAAAGACTTTTCCACGCGCAAGATCTACGACTGGGCGACAGCATACGTTCGGAAAGAAAACATGATGCGCTCCCTCTCGGCCAGAGATGAAAGAGCTATGAGAAATAGCGTATTCCCTCTGGTCTGCTGTTCGCCTACGGACGTGGAGAGTGGCGTGGCTGCAGCACTCAACCACCTTGGCCGATGGAAAATTCCGGCTGAGGAGAGCAAAGCCTCGTCAGATCAGTCAGCGCGACTCTTGAAAAATCTGAGCGCTCTCGTTAAACGAAACGCGATGTGGGAGGTTTCGGAGTCGGACGTTTCTTTTTCGGACTTTTTTGCGCGGAAAAATGTTGATTACACTGGTGATGAAGTGAAATTGGCACAGAGAGTGTTTTGGCCTGCTGTTTGTGAGAGCTTCCCGGAGGGTGTGGCGTCTCTTGATTTGGCACGGTTTTGCAAACTTGGTACAAAAGCTTATGTGGAGTCGTTCGAACAGTATCTACTACCTGAAGAAAATTGGGTGTACACCAAGCCACCTCGTGTTATGATCGAGGACCAACACTGGCCAGAGGTGTGCAAGGGACTGGTAAGCAAAGGGGTGTGTGAGGTTTTCCCAGTGGAGGGCCTGTGCAAAGTTGGTGGCCGACCATGGCTCAACGGGATGTTTGCAGTTGGAAAGGGTGAATTTAAAGGGGGAATTGAGACGCAGCGTTTGATCATGAACCTCATACCTATTAATCACCTATGTCGCTCTTTGGAGGGAGATATTGGCACTCTTCCTGGGGTGTCGGGACTGAGTGCCTATCTCCTTGAGAGAGGTGAAGTCGCCCTTCTCAGCAGCGAAGACATCAGGTGTTTCTTCTACCTGTTCAAGGTGCCAGAGGCGTGGAAGAGATACTTGGGCTTCAATAAGGCTGTACCTGATGAACTGGTCCCCGTAATTGTGAAGGGAAAAGCGTGTGTGTTGGTGTCTAGGGTTCTCCCCATGGGGTTTGTCAACAGTACGATGGAGTGGGATGGCTGGCACTCCCCACAGCAGTGAGATTCGCAAAGATAAGCCCATGTTGAACGCCGACACACTGTACAGAATTTACCTGGACAACTTTGACCTTTTGGAGCGAGTGGATGTGTCCTTAGCTGAACGGGTCTCGGGAACGGTGTCTCCCCAAGCTGAAGCATTACGCTCCCACTATGAAGAGATGGGGCTACCCCGCCACCCTAAGAAAGCCGCGGAGCGTGTGTTCGTTGGAGAACTTCAAGGGTCACGCTTTGACGGCCTTGAGGGGTTCACGGCTCCAAAGCCAGAGAAAGTGGTCGTGTACAACAAACTGGCGTTCGAGCTCATTAGGCGTGGGCAGTCCACACTTCGCGAACTCCAAGTGGTGTGTGGTGGCTTTGTCTATTTGTGCATGTTTCGTCGAGCTCTTCTGTGTGGGTTGAAGGAGGTTTTTGAGCACATGAGGGCGTTTGAGGGCGAGGCACCCGTCGTGCGGCTGAAACTACCCAAAGGGGTGAAGGTGGAATTGGCGCGTTTCATTTTGTTGTCGCCTTTGGCACAGATGGATTTCGAGTCCCGGTGGATGGACAGGTCACCTGCTCTGATGCGTCCTGCGAAGGGGGAGGTCTTTGCGCTTCTGTTTCCTTGACAGAGTATGGGGTTAGTGCCCTAAATTCGCAGGCAAGGGGAGATGTTGCAGAAGAGGAGGATCTCATTCAAGTCTTGAGCGTAGGGTTGTTTGATGGTATTGGTGCCCTGCGTGTTGCCTGCGACATGGCGGGTTTGCCTGGGCCTATGGCAGGGCACGTCAGCATTGAACGCGACAGAAAAGCTCAGAGGGTTGTGGAGAGTCACTTTCCGGAGACGATCTTTTTCGAGGACATTGTGACCTTCAGCCGGCAAGATGTTGAGGCCTTGGCATTGAAATTTAGCAACGTGGGGTTAGTCCTGGTCGGGGCGGGACCGCCCTGCCAGGGCGTCAGTGGACTCAACGCAGACCGCAAGGGAGCCTTGAGGGATCCTCGGAGTTCTTTGTTCAGTCACGTGCCTCGCATTGTCGAAGATTTCAAGCAGTGTTTTCCTTGGGCTCAGGTGCATGAGCTGGTTGAAAACGTCGCCAGCATGGGGCTGGAGGATCGGTCAGTGATGAGTGAGGCCTTTCAGAAGCTGCCCTACCGCATTGATGCATCTGGGGTTTCGTTGTGCGGGAGGCCGCGTTTGTACTGGGTCTCCTGGCAGTTGTGGCCTGGGCCTGGGGTTGAAATCAGGCCTCGTGAAGGGCAGGGATGGCAAGCTTGTGGCAAGGTGGTTCTGCAGGCGGACGTGGACGCTCAACCTTTTTTACACCAGGGGTGGCATCTTCCCAAGGGGCAGCGCCTACCTACTTTCACCACTTCGAGGCCTCGGAAAAGCCCTGGAAGACGTCCCGCGGGGCTAGCAGATTGCAAGGCGCATGAGATCAGCCGGTGGGAACAAGATGAGTATAGGTTTCCACCATATCAATATAAGGACGGCCATGGCCTCTGGCACAAGCGGGGGACTTGGAGACGACCGGATAGCAGCGAGCGTGAGGTTATCATGGGATTTCCTCATGATTACACTCGGCATTGCGTGCCAAAGGCTCAGCAGAAGGGGCAGGATTTTGAGGACTCCAGGCTCACGTTGATAGGCAATTCTTGGCACGTTGTGGTTGTCACCTGGTTAGTCGAGCAGCTAGGAGTCCAGCTTGGGCTTACGTCGCCGCGTTCCTTGCAGGCTCTTGTAGAAGCCTTTGTCCCAGGGCAGGGGAGCAATGTTTTTCAGGTGTTGACTCGACCTCCGCTTCATGGCCGTTTGGTGGCGTGTGAGGAGGACGACCAGAAGGCACTTGTGAAGAAGTTCTTAGGGCTGGCGTCCCAAAAAGGTGAGGATCTCTTGGTGCAAGCGCAATCCGATCCCGCACCGCGATACAGCCGGTTGCGTGCAAGTGTCCCAAGTCGTCTGTGGAAGTGGGAAGAAATTAGTGGGTGGAAATGGAGACAATCGGGAGATCACATAAACCTCCTGGAACTTCGGGCAATACTGACCTCAGTCAAATGGAAAGTACAACGCCAAGGTCGTGCTCGAGTTCGTTTCCTGCACCTTACGGACAGCCTAGTCTGCTTACATGCCCTCACTCGAGGCAGAAGTTCGAGCAAGAAACTTCGGTCTACATTGATGCGAGTGAATTCCTATCTCCTTGCGGCGGACCTCCACCCCCTGTGGGGGTATGTGCACACATCCCAGAACCCCGCCGACCGCCCGAGTCGGCGTCCACTTCGTCGACGATGGGGAAAGTGAAGGGTCGGTTATTGGAGGCCCCCAGCAAGGAGCAGCGGCAGAAAGATAGGCAGAAACTAGGCAGTCTCAAGTCACTCACGGTCTCTTCCAAAACCCGTGTCAGGTATGAAAAAGCACGCGAAAAATTCTATGCCTTCTTGCGTGAGAATGACCTTAAACTACCCCGCAAAAGAGAGCTTTTGGATGGCCTACTTGCTGAATATATAGAACATCTCTGGTCAAGCGGAGAGGGTAGGGCTCTGGGAGCCGATACTATTGCAGGGTTGCAAGACATTGACCCAAAGGTTAAGGGGCATCTGCAGGCTTCGTGGCGGTTGCTGAAGACATGGGGGATAAATGAAATCCCAAACCGTGCCCCACCTTCCAGAGCAGGCCGTTCTGGCGATGACTGGATGGGCCTTCTTTCATCAGCATTATTCGTTCGGCGTCTCATTATTGATAGCCTTTTACGGCATGCTGCGCACAGGTGAGTTGCTGAATTTGACCAATGCTGACATTTTTATGACGTCAGTACGGTCCCCTGCGGTCATTTCCCTAGGGTATACCAAAGGTGGAAAACGTCAAGGTGTGGCTGAAAGCTGCACACTTTCACCTCAAGTGGTCCTTCGGTGGGTTTGGTTTGGCACTGGAAACAAGTTCATCCCCCTCACGCCAAACTCTGTACCAGTTCTTCGGCATGGCGAACCATGTTTGCAAAATGTTTAACGGCTTTAAACCTCGACTCGTTCCAGTTTCGACCGTACTCTCTTAGAAGAGGAGGAGCCACGTGGTGGTTCTCCCGCCACGGTTCTTTAGACAAGTTGATGGTTGCCGGCCGTTGGCAGGCCGTTAAAACGGCAAGATTATATATCAATGAAGGGTTAGCAGTGTTGGCTGACCTGAAATTGCCGTCCAAAGACACAGTGCCTTTTTCAAAAGCGTTTCACTCTTTTAACCCCGAGAAGCACTTGAACTCACGGAGCCGTAAGTGAAAAGGGGGACGTGGATAGGAGCGGTTACGAGCTGGAGTGAGGTCTCTTTTCAAATTTTTTCTACTAACTAG
>CAXAMN010000958.1:80818-141447 GCA_963970005.1 Durusdinium trenchii
GCTCACCAGC
This sequence comes from Durusdinium trenchii, assembly GCA_963970005.1. NCBI lineage: Eukaryota > Dinophyceae > Suessiales > Symbiodiniaceae > Durusdinium > Durusdinium trenchii. The sequence goes on from CAXAMN010000958.1 coordinate 80,829, forward strand.
GACACGCCGCGTTTACGCCAGCATGTTTCGCGCTCCCAAGTGGCACGGCGCCACGCAAACGCACTTTCCACCAAGGCCGCGCAAATCCGCATGGCACTGCGACATCACGAACGTAATTCGCCACACGGTCTGCCCACACACTAGAAGCAATCATATCACACTAGAAGCAAACACTTCTGAGTCCAGCTCCACAACGCTGTTTCCCGCACTACATTTGTACTACAAACTGCCCTCTTCTGAGTCCAGCTCCGAAAGGCTCTTACCCGCACTACATTTGTACTACAAACTGGCCACTGCTGAGTCCAGCTCCGAAAAGCTCTTTCCCGTACTACATTTGTACTACAAACTGGCCACTTCTGAGTCCAGCTCCGAAAAGCTCTCTCCCGTACTACATTTGTACTACAAACTGGCCACTTCTGAGTCCAGCTCCGAAAAGCTCTTTCCCGCACTACATTTGCACTACAAACTGGCCACTTCTGAGTCCAGCTCCGAAAAGCTCTCTTCTTCCATACTACATTTGTACTACAAACTGGCCACTTCTGAGTCCAGCTCCGAAAAACGCCCAAAACGATCTCAGAGGGTCGCGCCGGACCGGGCCAAAACGCGCTTGCCTCCATTTCGCGCCCTCAACACACGCGATCTCCGCAGAGGGTTGCGCCGGACCGGGTCAAAACGCACTCTCGCCTGCGTTTCGCGCCCTCCACGCGCGCGATCTCCGCAGAGGGTTGCGCCCGACCGGGCCGAAACGCACTCTCGCCTGCATTTCGTTCCCTCGACGCGCACGATCTCCGCAGAGGGTTGCGCCGGACCGGGTCAAAACGCACTCTCGCCTGCATTTCGCGCCCTCGACACGCGCGATCTCCGCAGAGGGTTGCCCGCGCCAAATCCAAAACGCACTCTCGCCTGCATCTCGCGCCCTCGACACGCGCGATCTCCGCAGAGGGTCGTGCCGTACCGGGCCAAAACGCACGCTCGCCTGCATTTCGCGCCCTCGACGCGCGCGATCTCCGCAGAGGGTTGCGCTGGACCGGGCCAAATCGCGCTCTCGCCTGCATTTCGCGCCCTCGACGCGCACGATCTCCGCAGAGGGTTGCGTTTCGTGGTGCTCCGGCGGCACCGCCCCCGGCCTTAAGAGAGAAAGTAAAGAAGAGCGAGAGGTGAAGATGTGAGATGTAGATGTGAGGATGTGAAGATGAGCAGAGATGTAGATGTGCAGATGTGAACATGAGCAGAGATGTACATGTGCAGATGTGAACATGAGCAGAGATGTAGATGTGTGAAGATGAGCATGAGCAGAGATGTAGATGTGAGGATGTGAAGATGAGGAGAGATGTAGATGTGCAGATGAGCAGATGAGGAGAGATGTAGATGTGCAGATGAGCAGAGATATAGGTGAGAATGTGAATGTGCAGAGGTGAAGATGTATGTGAATGTGCAGAGGTGAAGATGTGAAGATGTATTCTGCAGATGTTTTTTACGAAGAACCCTTCGCAGATGCTCTCGGGAAAAAGTAAGAAGGTCAAGCAGCGCAATCCAAGTGGATCCCTGTGATTGCAAGGGTCACACACACACGAACGAAACCTACACCCATTTCACTGGTCAGTCACCTGGCAAGCAGGCTTGGCGAATCAGTCTCATTTTCCCACGGCCTTGCCTTGCTTCAAGTGGCAGGCAGAGGATGACTCTGAATCGGAAGAGATCGAAGAGGGACGACACGAGGACATCGTCAAGGCTGGAGCAGTAGCCCGAGAGGATCAGCTTGCAACATGAAGGGATCTTTTGCCATCAGTCGTCGTGTTTTTGCAGGACTCAAGGACACAATCGCGCTATCAATCTGACTGGTCAGAACGTGTGCCACGTTTCTTACTAGCATTCAGAAGATTGATATAGATTGATGTTTAGTAACATTTAGTGTCTTGAAAGCCAGCTGATTATAACATATCCTCTTATGTAGAGAAGTAGCCGTAGCGCACGAGGTCCACGGCGAGCAAAAACACGAAGCAACGACAAGGTCGAAGCGCGGAAGGCGACTTAACGCCACACGCGGCCTTTTCCAAAGGCTTCTCGAGCCCACCCTCTACGGTGGGATATGGTTGGTTTGAAAAAGAAACTCATGACATGACATGTCAAACATGGCGCACAGCGTGCGTCTCAACACGGGGGGAGATGTTCACTCCACTGCCCATGGAGATGCTGCGGCCAGAAAGGCATCGAGCTCCGGTCGGATGGTCTGTGCATGCTCGTTCGTCCTATCAGGTGGTGGTTCGAGAAAGGACACATGGAGTTGTGCCACTCCATCTCAAACATCAGCCGCTTGATGAGCTGGTGTCCCGCGCCAACCAGGGTTCGGAGGGTCTCCACTTCATCGACCAGGAGGTCCAGTGCGGTCCTGGACTCTTTGGCTGATCGCGCAGCCTCTGCACTGCGCTGTTGCTCCAGTTGGAGTAGTTCTCGAAGTCTTGAACGCACGATGGGTTCATCTTTCTGAGTCTCAGCCTCTTTGGCGTCGATCACATTCTCCTTCTTCTGGACCAGGCGAGGTGCAGTCCAACGGCCGATCATGAAGACGGTGGCCATCGCAAGGACATGCAACATGGCCAGGATGGCCAACCACAGCCGTAGCTGCCCCTCTTCACTTTCTTTCTCTTCTGCTTCAGCCACGCACTGTTGACCCTCAGTCAAGGTCGGCGTTGAGGCCAGCAGCAGCATCACGAAGACCTTCGAAATGCGACACTTGAAGGTGGTGTCCCGAAGCAAGCCGCCATGGCTCATGGCGAACACATACTTTAGAGGCTCCACATTCTGGACACAAAAGACACCGTCAGGAGTCTCCTCATTCCTTGGCTGGTCCTCATTCGAAAAGATCTCCGGGTACTCCGAGACGTTGACATTGGCAGGAATCTGTTCATCCTCAAGGGTCTCATTCTCCTCAAGGTGTGGTGGAACATGAGGTGCAGCTGCAGTGGTTTCTGCTATGGCCTTAGCCTTTTCTCCTTTTGTCTTCTTCTTTGAAGCCACATACTCGGGGTCCCAGGTCAACTTGATGCGGCGATGGCGAAGGCGGGCTGCAAGTAGAGCTCGGGCTGACTCCTTGGTGAGTCCATCAGCCACTTGACGCTCAGAGCTCATCCACCGAAGTTGGCCACCCAACTCCTCCATCATCTCTTTCATCGCACGGATCTCAAGACTGACCCGTTTGTCGATCACCGATGAACTGACTCCTTCACGGTGATAGGAGTCGTACAGAGCCTTGGCATCAGTCACCATCGTCGGCGTCAAGGTAGACGCTGACTTCAACAAATCCTTCAACTTGAGGTTGGGATGGTGAAGATAGTGCCAATACTTGCAAGCGAAATCAATGCTGTCCACAGCTTGTCCTCCAGCCTGGGCCTCTGCAGCCAGTGAGCTTCGAGTGACCCTTGGAGTGCGGAAGCTTCGCCAATCCAGTACGTGGTACTCGCCATCATCGCCAGAAGTGAACAACTGTCGGTTGACAAACATCAGGATGTAGCCACCTTGCGAGCTGCCGTCGGACCTGGCAGTGAAGCCGGCATCAAAGAAGCACAAGAGTTGCAGTTCGCTGGGGTGTCCAATAAAGTTGTAGTATAAACTGACATCCTTGTGTTCCTTGGCGAACTTCAAAAGCCGATTGCAGTCATGGACGGTCTGAGTGGTGGCCTTGTTCACTTGGCCTGACAACATGGAGGTCGAGCACTGAAGGTGAGGCGGTCTGCGCAGCGGGCCACTGCAAAGAGCCGAGGACGCCGCGGACTTGAGTGATTCCCTTCTCATCAAGCGGCTCTTGTAGATCACGGTGTTTAGAGATGGCGATGGGCTTCACCTTGCTGAAGTAGTTTTCCTGATGTAGGCGTCTGCCGCCCTCAGGAGTGCGCTCCAGTTCTCCAGTTTGTCATTGTCCTCCTTCCACTCTCGAAATGAGAAGGTGGAGCGCAGCATGTCGGTGACTGCTTTGTACCTGGGAGAACGAGGACATCCAGCGCCCAACATGTCATCAACGTGCATGATCACCATGCCGCAAAGTTTCTCTGGGCCAAGAGTGCTGGTCTCCGTGTGAATCGGATCATCTTCGGAGTACTGAGGATCGTCCTTCTCGTAGATGAGGAAGGCACATGGATCCAGTGGATGCTGTCTCAAACCTGCCCTCAGCAACCGATCAACTGCCTCCAAATACCAACCACGAGGGGCATCCGTCTGGCCGTAGCAAGGCTTCAACAAGAGCATCCTCGTGTCATCTGAAGCGCCCAACAGCTGAAGTGCTTCTGCAGGCAGCTTGACCCAGAGCTTGCGGGTCTGTGGACGACCTTGGAGGAAGGCAGTGCTGACGTCTGCTGTCCATGTTGGCCAGCGAAGGTTTGCTGCAAGTGACAGGACCATAGATCTTGACAACCTGGTAGTCGTTGGAGAGGATGTAGGAATTGACCCTGCCAGCGCGTCCGGGTCTTCGCCCGTGGAGTGCCATCTTCATTCTTTGACCACTTGAGCAAGATGCGTGATACGGGCTTCATCAGCTTCCGCGGTCGTCTGAAAAGCCCAGACTCCATGGTCGAAGAAGGACTTGAGCTCCTTGACTTTCGCCTCCTTGAAGAGAGCGCGCTCATGTGGACCAAGAAGTCTCTCATTAACTCCACTTTTAAATTGTCTTTCTTGAACTTCTTGAGATTGGACTTCTTCTGCTCCTTTGCCACTTGGCGAGCGCTGGTGCGAGCCATGGGAGTGCTGGTGTACATAGCCATCTCACGTCGGGCAGTGCCGGAGAGCTGAAAGATGGTGGTGCCTGTCCATGCCCCCTTAGTGCCATCGGGAGGTGAGGTGACCGTTCCATCATCGGTGTGGAGCTGACTCCGGCCATTGGCCTGATGCACCATGGTGATCTTGATTTTGTCGAGCTGGTCCGGGTTGATCGGACAATCTTTGGGCAAATGCTCGATGTGCATGCGGCCTCGGCGAGGGACCATGTGGTGACGGATCAAACACCCAGCTTTGAGCTCCCAGTAGTCAGCAATCTTCTCCTCGAGCTGCAGGTAGCCCTGTTCGTCCACTCGCCAACCAGAGGGCAATGACTTGGCGCCCAGGTTCTCAATGAAGAACGCTTGGCCATCGAGCTGCTCTGGTGCTGGTAGAGGAGGGACATGGGCTTCTGTGGCTTCCGTTGATTCCGCCGTGGGATACGGTGGTTGTCCATGTTGATGTCGACGGCGGAACGGTGCAAAGCTCAAAGTCTCCTGTCTGTTGAATCGAAGTCGCTGCTGTTGGAAGGTCTCAGCTGGTTGTGATTCATAAAGTGCTGCCGTTGCGGGATCCAACGTGGGTTGCGACTGAGTTGCTGGAGGTTGAGGTACCGGTGTGGGTGGCATCGACGGTGCCACTGGTGGCTCCTCACTGGGTTCCTGGCTGGGTTCGGAGAGTATCATCATCGCCTGGGACCGGAGGTAGCGATGTGGTTGCCTCTGCCGCTGGGCCTTCTTCCAGCGCAGTTGGTGCCACGGGTTGGGCTGGTGCTGGTTCATCTGGTGGCGGTGAAGCTGGCGGTGCCTCAGACGGAGCTGGAGGTGGATCCATCGTAAGCCGAGGTCTGCGGCGGGGAGGAGTCATTTCATGTTCTGACTCCGTGTCAAGCTGTGTGCCCTCGCCTTGTTCGTCATCCTCGACATCGGCCAAGTTCTGCCGGTTGACTCGATGAAGGTCATAGAACCGAGTGACTCCTCTTGACTTCAACTGCCTCACTAGGTTCAGGGCATCTCTCGTGTCCTCGATGGAGTGGTTGAGGTTTCGGACATCGGCTCGAACATGATGAGGTGCGCAGCGAATGAGCTGGGTCTTGTAGGCGAGCCAGTACACGGAGACAGGACCTTCTGAGTCCTCAGTGTTGGGTCGACGCTCCTTCATCACGACCTGAGCAGGTCCCAACCAACGAATCTTGACTAAGTCGGGTTGACGAGCGTCCCTCCAGAACCACACCTGCTGGCCCAGGGCATACTCTGAGTTGATGCCTTTGTACTTCAAATGAAGCGCTCTTCAGGGCCTCTTGGATGGCTGCAGGTCCATCCATCTGGAGATCGTTGTGAGGTAGACTTCAACTGCCTTGCGAATGACGGCGTGTCGCCGCTCCACGATGGCCAAACGTTCATGAGCTTCGCCAGGCGCCGCAACATGCTTGATCTGGTGTGCAGCTGTCCATTCATCCATTTGTGAACTGAGCCAACCAAGACCCTCATCGGTGAGCAAGGTGCTAGGAGGACCGTAGTGTGCAATCCAAGTGCGCTCCAGGGCCTTGACATAGTTGTCAGTGTGCTCGGACTGAATGAGTGAGGCTGCTGTATAGCGGGTTGCACTGTCCACCAGGCTCATGATGGCATACTTCACGGTGCCGCGACGAAGCCACATGACATCAGCTTGTAGCACCTCATTGAACTGGCTTGTCGTAGGCATGGATGTACTTCGCACAGGCCAGACAGCGATAGGACTTGGCTGCTTGTAGAATGGCCTTGGAGGCTCCTCTGGCTTCCAGTAGCTCCCCTATAGGGCCTGAGGTGATGGATGGCTGGACTGTTCGAATGGCGTCCTGCTTGGTCTCGCTTCGTAGCTTGACCAGAGAGCTGGTGGTTTCACGTTCATCTTCGGCAGCATGTCCAGTCTCCCAGAAGGCAGGAGGCTCATCGACGGCCAAGGCAGCCGCAAGAGTAGCAGCCAATGCAGGTTGATACAGCGAGTTCTCGAACCAAGACCAGGTGCTGCTCCTTCCAAAGGACAATGCTCGTGATCGTGTTGACACTGCAGTGACATGGCGTCTTGAACTGAGCGCTTGGTGGTGAGCAGCGATGTGTGCTTCTGTACTGGTTTCCATGTTCCATCGGTGTCCAAGCATTGAGCACCATATCGACATTGGGAAAAATCTGCACGGCGTCCTGGTAGATCTCGGAGTGCGCGGGTGTTCCAGGACAAGGCGTTCTTGGGCTGTTCAACTGTAACATGCCTTCCTCCTTTGACCTGAGCCAAGTAGACACGCCGCACAAACATCAGGTGCCGGTCGTGATGATGTTGTCGGGCCGCCCTCAATGCTTCTTGCTGTGCTGGAGTTCTGCGACCCAAGGACTGCATGCGGCTCCACAGTTTGCACTCTGGTGCCATCAATAGTTCATCTGGGGCTTCCTCATCCAAAAGGCGCAGGAACTCGTCCTGGTGGTTCAGCAACTCGAAGTTCCACCCAGTCTCATAGGAGAAGGTGCGAGTTTCCATGCCCATACTTTCAGCCAGCTGAGCAGTGCGTGCCTTGCCACAATAGACCTCCCATAGGATGCGAGGACGTTCGGGACGGTGAAGCTCCTTCGTGACATATGCAGACAGATCATTCAGCTGAGTGGCCAACTGTGTGTCCATGGTCTTCAGCTCATGCTTTCGAAGAGGCCGGCTCATCAGTCTTCTCGAAGGTGGTGAAGCCATGTTCCTCGGCCATGAAGTCCTTGAGCAGGAAGCCATCATTTTGTTCAACACCCTGGTCATTGGTCCTGAGCACAAACTCCGGCTTCTCCGGGTGGTAGTGGACATTGTCATGCTCATTGGTGAGGGACCACAGGTATTCACCTTGGCGACCAAGAGTGGCCGACATCCAGGGCGAGCTTCCGATGCGAAGGCGTCGTTGAGCAAAGTCCATCGTCATGCCCAAGGCCTCGATGATCGGCCTCCCACATAGCATGGGCGTGTTGCCCGGAAGCAGGAACACCTCAATTGTGCCGTACTTGCCATCCACGAAGGTGGGAACATGAGCTGACCAGTCGGACCACAAGGATGCGTCACCACCGAACTGAAAGCGACGCCGGCCCTTGCTCATCTTGATCTTGTCGATCGGGAAGTGCAAGGAGCGCAAATGGTCCAGGAACCTTCTGAACGGTCCATAGCCCGAGAGAAAGGCGCTGGCACCTGGGTCCAACATGACACACTCGGGACGTTCGGCTCCTGTGGCATCTTGGAAGATCAACAGGGCGCTCTCATCAGCTTGGGGAGTCATAGCCATGGCCTCTGTGGTCGATGCGGGTCGTTTGACACCAGCTGATTGTGCCGAAGGACTTGACGACGATTGAGGGCAGTTCGCTGCCCAGTGGCCTGGCTGGCCACAGCGAAGACAGGTCATGTTGGCCTTCGCTCGTCCCTTCAGGTCCGATTTGCCAGCTCCTTGTGACTTACCACTTTTGGACCCACCCTTCCCTTTTCCTTTTGTTCTCTAGGAAGTAGGCGACTGTGGTGATGTAGCCGTAGGTGAAGTGCTACCACCATCTGTGAGCGCCACAATGGGAAGGTATCCACGAGCTGTCTTCAGTTCCTGAAACCGTCGTCTTGCGTCCGTGTAGGAAGCAAAAGCAGCGTCATAGGCGGCAGCCATCTGTGTAGGGTTCTGCTGCTCTTCTGTTTCAGGCCAGGGATCCTCCTCACCGTAGTAGCCAGCATCGTGGTCAAAGTCCTGGCCATCATCGTAGAGGTCATAGTCCTGAGACTGCGGATCATCGGCCCAAGACTCATCTTCTTCATAGTAGCCATACTCCCATGCTTCATCCTCCTGGTGCGGGTCTTCCTCGTAGTCTTCAGCAGCATAGGCGCGGTGCTTCCAGGAAGGGGAGTGGCCTCCGAACCGTCGGTTCCGCTCTGAATTCCATCCTCCACCTTTGTAGTCCTGGCCCAAGATCAAATACATCGCCTCAATCACCTCAGTCTTCTCCAGGTTGGGCGCACGAAGGGTGATGAGCTGTCGTTGTTCACGAGTGAGGCCAGAACGGCGGAGTAAATGCCATCCTTGAACGGAGGGAGGAAGCTCAATGCGGTGTTGCTGCAACTTTCTATAGGCTTCTTCATGATCGGCAACAAACAACAGCAGTGTTTAACCGGGGGTGCGTTGCAGCAAATTGAAGTATGACTCGAAATCAGTGGGCAACTGAACTTTGGTGTCATAGGCGAAGTTTGCATCCAGGGTGGCAATGACCTTCTCAAAGGCATCTCCTTTCTCTAGTTCTTCATGCCCCCAATCCTGAAACAAACGCCAAGTGACACCGGTGAAGGAACCCACGATGTTGAGCACACTCTCTGTCGACCGCTTTGTCAATGCCATCTTTCTGTGGTAAAGATGGATGCGAGCCCTCCACTCCCGGTAGTCGGCCGGCTGGCCGGAAAACAGCGGCACGAAACTGTCCCTCAAGTCCATGAACGTGCCATCTTTCGAGCTCTGACCTGCGCCTGCGGGTTGGGCCTTCTTCGAGGCCATGGTGACGTTCTCAGGGACGTAGGGCTCTGCACGGGCGTAGTGATGAAGTGGAAGGAACCACCATGCAAGAGCGAGAACAGTCAAACCCACCGTAGGTCTCAACCAGGACAGAGCTCGTAGTCGCGGAGCGCACAGGCAGGGAGCCACCAGACCGGTGGCTCCGCTACCAATGTAGAGAAGTAGCCGTAGCGCACGAGGTCCACGGCGAGCAAAAACACGAAGCAACGACGAGGTCGAAGCGGGGAAGGCGACTTAACGCCACACGCGGCCTTTTCCAAAGGCTTCTCGAGCCCACCCTCTACGGTGGGATATGGTTGGTTTGAAAAAGAAACTCATGACATGACATGTCAAACATGGCGCACAGCGTGCGTCTCAACATCTTATATAATTGGTGCTTTGCACACCTGCGATGCTGCGAGGGTTGGGTGTTGAGGTTGAGGCCAACGCACATTGTGACGTGTAGTTGGAACCCAAACCCGGGCATGACCGCGAAGTACCATTAATCATTAATCATCATAAAACCATTCGTGCCATCGCAAAGGCTGGGGGCATCACCAATTCAAAGCGGTTTCCGGGGCAGCAATGCTTGCGGGCAGATCTATGTTTCGAATGGCGTTGGCAGACGGTTGAGCTTTGCCAGTGCCTACTCTTGTGCGTTGAGCCTATAGAAAACGTCTCTTTCAACTGTAAACTCTGTCTACCTGTGCCCAAACGTTTTGTGTGCCTTTCCCTTTCTGGTGCTCGGCTGCAGCACATTCCCGTGTGTCTATGTGGCAACGTAATTTCAACAGCCACTCCTCATGTGCAGGGATCCACTGGAGTGAGTCATGGCCAGTTGTTGCTGAATAGCGTGCCGCCAGCCACCAGTCCAGACACCTCTATGTCTTTTGCACCAGTCTAGTTTGAATCAAACACTCGAGATGTGCCACAACTGCTTGGTTGTCAGACTGTCAGAGTAGATCTGAACCGGGCTGCGTGATGTGGCAAAGGCAACCCAAGCTCTAACTTTGCATGTGCCCGCCCTTACCTATATATACATATATATAAGTGGAAAGTCACAGACTCTTCAGTCGCTTTCGAGTTTGCTTTTGCCTTCATGTCACTGGCCGCCATATGGAAGATTCCACCACCCTTCATGCCAGGCGCATTCCTTTTTTGAATCTATAGCCCTTAGATGTTTGCGCGTAGGATGTTTTTGCAATGTTTTGCTCCAGCACGACCAACATTCTATCGGCACGTTTCACTGAAACGTGCGGAGCGAGTGGTAGTAAGGAGGCGCATCGTGTTGGCGCATTTTCGTGCTATTCGGGGCCAGTGCCCCCACCATTGGCGGGGTATAGACTAGAAAATGCAGCAATAAACAGCCGCTTACAGAAGGCTTCTTCCTTAGACATGGGCATTCACTCTTTCGAAGCCAAGGCTACCTCAAGCAGCAGCTTGCTCCGAACATCCTCCTTTGGTTTGGAGGGGCGTTGAAAATTGCACAGAATCGTCCGACCTGCCAATCATTGCATAATTTGCCACCGAATGTGGATTTACTTCATTCTTTCTTGAAGATTTTGCTTAGGTGTGATTGAATTTGAGGTCCGATTCGCAGACAGCAGCAGCCCTCCTTCTTCTGCGTCAGCGGCAGATAGCTCTGGGGGACATGATCAGTGGTACATTGGCGAACTGATATTTGAGGACTTGAGGACATTCTTCGAAAGCCCAAAGATTTGAGAACCTTAGTTTCATGACCTTTTGAATTACCGAACATGTTTCGATCTTTTCGAGGCACTAGACAACGTTCTGGAGTCAGTACACTTAAGAAATACACTAGCAGTGAGTGCCACTTGGATACTCGTTGCACCTTGTGCTGAAACCAAGGCGCTTGTCTAAAATGCTTCACCGCAGACATTGACATTGAGGACGCGGTGCGGCTGACTTGTCAGGTTGCCAGAGATCGGCAAGATGGGGAAACTATGTTCTGAATTACTTTTGGAAAACCATAGTCGCTCCTGGAACACGCAGAACCTGTAACAAGCCCCTCCCAGTTCCGAATTCTCCAATGCAACTTGCCTTTACAATCGAAAGGCCCCGTTCTACTCTCTTCATAATATCAGCAGTCGAAACGAGCGCAGCATCCATACTATATAAATCAAAAGCTCCCAACTATGGTGACGGCAGTACGTGTCTTCGAACTGTCACTGCAAAGCCGAACTTATGGGCTGCCCTCTTTGCCGCTGTGTCAGCAATTGTCAAGAAGTCGTAGATGCACTGCCAAACAGGAAGCACTCAGTTGGGTGTGCTTGAGTGCGTCTGGTATGAAGAGACAAAGGAACAACCTCTGTACAAGAAAGGTGAGGAAGCGGTGCTCCCGAACCACCCGACATCCTCCCCACCCTGATTCATTTATATAATTTATGTAGCATTTGTTGATTCATTTCACATCATGCCTCCTACCAGTATGAGCAGCTTGTACACGTGCAAAATGTTGCAACCAACGATGGCCAACTCTGGATCAAAAACGCCTCCTTCCAGTTTTGAAGCTTAGAGCTGGTATGTTTGGGACTTGAAGGCCCAAACAAAGACTTCAACGTGACGTTGAAGGGACTTTGACCTGAAGCAAAATGGAAGTGCACGACTCCCTTTCAATGTCCATTTGGAGGGAAATGCGCGAAGAATCTTGGTATCTATATAAGTGTCGTGTGAAAGTAAACACATGTGTTGTTTCACGTGAAATTGCATTGTCCTTTCTTGGCACTCTCGAGCAGGAACATTTGGCATGTAAATTGTAGGGACTTTATATTTTGATAATGCTTGCATTCAAATGGACTTGACTTGGCAGGATGAAACTGCATCTGAAGATGAGGACAGTTGTTTGGCTGGCGGCTGGTGGAACATTCTGAAGGTTTCAGTTGCAGCTTCAGATATTCCAAGCTTGGAAAGAGGATCTGGCTGATTTGCTTGGGAAGCGCAAACTTACACTGCACGATTTTTCTGCCCGGCAGCATTTGCTCAGACCATTGAGGAGACGGGAGAAAGGAACTCGAATTGAGTGTCTGGACTGGTTGCACCAGGTTGATGTGTAGGATAACTATGTAGCAAAATCACCTGAAAGTCTAGAGGTCTCTGAAGACATGGTTTTGCATCTTCAGGTTTCCATTCTGGTCGTACTTCAGGGTGCGTTGACCTGGGTAGCTTTTTGTTTCCAGTTCCTTTTCGTTGGGTGCCAGCAATCCAAACAGAGGACTGACAGCGAGAAGACTTTTCAAGCGAGAATCTCAAGGCGTTTTCCATTGACGCGACTTTTCCGAGAGGCCTTTGGCAGATGGAATGTCGTGAGCAGAAACAACTTATTTTGGATTTATAATTTGACTACCTGCCCATCTGCGAAAGAAACTGCTTTGGTATGAGATGCTTTTGCAGGAAACCATCCCTTTCGCGCATTTGTGCAAGGCCACATCCAAAACGCTGCTTGCTGATGTTTTGGCAGGACCAGCTGGATTTGATTTATTGACAACGCACACTATTTTGAGGCCATGGCATGACTATCGGTGACTATCGCAGACATTTGTTTGGCACGCTGACTTATCCAACACAATACTGTACACCGTTGTGCAATCACTACCTCTAAACAGCACAGTATAGCACCTTTTTCAAGCGGCAGTTCACGCCCGCCCAGCATTCATTTTGTCTACCCATGGACCCATGGATAAGTTTTTCATAGTTTTTCTAAGGAAATGCCAAGGCATGAGTGGGGTTTGCCGCACAATGCTTTTTTCAAGACAAATCTTTCTTGCCAGGAGCCACAGTGTCAGTAATGGGTGTGCCAGAGAGTCTTTCGTATGCCCAAATCGCTGGCCTACCCTTCGCCACCTGATTGCAAAGAAGAAGCGCCTCATCCAGAAATGTGTGTTTCATTTGTTTCGTGCTTCCAGGAATATGGATTGCGGCTTGGTACTGTTTAGTAACTTGCACTTTGTTTTGCCAGAAGAAAGGCGCTTTTGGAGAAAAGCTACGCGAAAATCTGCAACCTGACATGCATCAGGTATGCCTTGATTGTGCCCCAACTGGTGTATTCATTCATTGGCCAGTCCAGACAGTTTCTTTGCCACAACGAAACCAAGCTAAGTTTCCATGCTTTTTCTTTAGCTTTCCATTGCCAGCTTTGAGCTTTGTGGGTGGGTGAAGCCTAGTGCTTGTGCTGTCGCACTTGAGGCTGATGGTGGGTCCAGTTGCCATGCTCTCACTGCTGCTCCGGGCTGGTCTTGAGGGTGGTGTAGATCCATGGCCAAGCAATTCTTCTCGGACCCCTAAGCATTAGTGCTTTCACTTTGTTTGTTTCTCTTTGCTGAATGACTTTTAATTAGGAGCACTTTCTTTTTGCTGTGAGGGATTCTTGCTGAGGATGAGTACCAATGTCCCATGTGGCACAATCAGACCCACAGCGAGCTGGAACGGCAAAGAGAGGTGTTTGGAAAGCACAGTGCTTATATATATATATAAATTATATACACATGTTTTTGCGATTGTGCCACAAAAGCAATATTTTCAGAGAGAGAGAGAATACTGTCGACTCGTTCTCGAGGTCTGCCAAGAGAAGTATATAGATTTGGAAGCTTGTTTGCAATCAGGAACTCTTTCGTGGATGTGGCAGTCTTGTTGGTGAGAGCATTTCGCAGTGCTCACTCATAAACTGCTGCAAAGGAAGCAGAGTACTGCTACCTTTGTAAAGCAAGACATTTGTATGCATTATATATATATTATATGATGCTATATGCTAGCCCCCCCAAAACCCACCTGCTTTTAACTTATCTCGAAGTTAGTTCTAACTTAGTTTTTTGTTAATTCAAATTTAGTTTTGTTTATTTTTCAATTTATTTGTAACTAAATTTTAGTTTCAGCTAGTTTAACTCTTATACAATTCAATTTCAGTTGTTTTACAATTCTAGTTTAATTCTATTTTGATTTTCAATTTAATTTTGATTAATTCTACTGTAACTTGATTTTAATTCGATTCTAGTTCAATGCAAATCAATCTTTAATTCAATGCACATTGAATTCTCATGTAATTCTGACTTTATTCTAGAGAGAGGGTTTTGCTGGGGGTGTGATTTTGAGAAAACAACCTTTATGCTGGAATATACAGGCTACTTATGTATAATAACCATGTAAATACTGTAGTGTAAATACCGCAGCCGTTTTGGTTTGACCCAGAGAAAAGGTGACCATTGCTCAAATCTCCGCTGCATGGTAGCGGAGCGTGGTTTAATAAACCCGCTCTAGCAAACACCTGCGCGTGCGGCGCTGCATCTAAAGGGCACCGCGGATAGGGTCGCTTCGACCCATATCCTGCGAGATGTCCCCAAGTCTAACGGCCGGCTCAGAAATGAATCCCTCAGAACAGATTCTGTTGAGGATAATGGAGCAGCAACAGCAACTTATGCAATCCCAACAGGCCCAGATAGACTCCTTGAGAGCCCTCGTACAACGAAAGGACGACAGAGAGGGACTGATCGACGTGAAGGCTGTTGGGAAACCTGAGGTGCTGAATGGGACGAAGGAGGAAATAAAATCTAAATGGCCGTTATGGAGCTTCCAGTTCACCACTTGGCTTGCTAGCCAGTGGACAGCCGGAGAGGCTATGCTGAAATGGTCGGAGAAACAAACCGGACCAATTGATGATGCAAAGTTGGCCGCACAAGCAGCGACAGAGAATTGGCTAGATGTTGGTAAGGCCAATCGGCAACTACATGTGGCACTAGTCAGCCTTACAAAAGGGAAGCCCTTTCGATGATGAGAAACGCTGTTAGTGGATCCGGGGCAGATGGTTGGAGAAAACTATCCAGGGAGTATGAGCCGAACACTGCACAAAGCAACTACCGGCTACTTGGGAAAATCCTTCACCCAAAGAGTGTTGAACTCAAGGATCTGCGAGCCTGCCTGGAGACATGGGAGAAGACATACAGTGAGTATGTCCAACGGACCGGTGACCAACTCACTGATCCAGCTCGTCGACTGTGCCTTCAGGCCCAATGCCCTGCAGGTTTGCAGGAACACTTGGAGCTGCATGCCGCGAGGCTCTCCACCTATGACCTTATGAGGTCCGAAGTTGAGGCCTATTTGGATGTGAAGTTGTCGTCTTCTTCATCCGGCCTTGCGCCCGTGGATGTTGACACTGTCCATCGAAGAGAGTGCTACAACTGTGGGAAGCCGGGCCACCTTGCCAAGGACTGTTGGCGCAAGAATTCTGGAGGCCAGCGTTCGTCCACCAAACCTTCCAAAGGAAGCCCCAAAGGAAGAGGCAAAGGGAAAGGAAAAGAGAAAGGGAAAGGTGGAAAGGCCAAGGGTAAAGGCAAGGAGGCAAAAGGATCTGGGAAGAAGGATGGCAGAAAGGACGTTAAAGCCCTTGATGGTGAAACCACAGATGAGCAGTGGCAGGAAGAAGATTATGACGATTGGGGAGGTTGGAGCCCGAACCAGCCCAAGAGCCCACCGGTGAAGTGGGAATCCTTTTTGCCCTTGAGATGGAAGATGACGAGTCTGCTTCTTCTGAGTCTCGGGCTGGCCGTTTCGGCATCCACGCCGCAGGAGACAGAAGAGCAAGATGAATCCCCAGCAGTACCAACGAAAACAGGCAGCTCAACTCCTGGAATTCGCTTCTTTCAAACCCCGAATTGGCAAACCTTTCCAGGAATGACCCAGCCAGAAGCGAGGTTGAGGCCAGAATCGCAGAGCGCACGCGAACCCTGGAAGAGTTGAGAAAACAGAAGGGAAACATCCAAGATGATCCCAGGTATCAGCGAGATGTGGGGGAGATGGGCCGGAAGCTGGCCAAGCGGAAGTGGAAGAGCCGTCAGAGAGCAAAGGAACACAGAGCCAAGAATGCCAAGGAACGTGCGAAACAAAGTGTGGCTGTGCAGGAACGATGGCAGGAACACATCGAGAACAAAGACCGAGAGAAATACGACAGAAACGGAGGCACCTTTGATGGAGACCGTCCAGACTTGGAGCCTGATATGGTTTCAAAACCATTCACCCGAGATGAGCTTCGGATGTTCAAGCAGGATGAGGATGAGGAACTTCCAGAGGTGAAGCCACGGTCCAAGAAGAAACCTCCATGGATGAACCGTCGTGGACCGCAGGCCAAACAGAACCATCTTGCGAAGAGCAAGGATCGGTTGAAGAAGATCAAGAAAGGCCAAGACAAAAGGGACCAACCCCAACAATCACGCTGGAGGCCCAAAAGGGATCAGTGGGAGGATTGGGATGACAGGCGGTCATGGGAGAAGGCCGCATGGAAGGAGGATGGCCATGAATCCCGTCAATGGAAGAATTGGCAAAGCTGGGATCGAGACACTTCACGGCCGAGTTCCTCCACATGTGCTCCGGTGACAGACACCTCCAAAGGCACCACCAAGTGCACCGCCGGTCAAGAAGAACGAAGCCGACTCTAACTTTGAGAGAGCGCGTTCTGAGGATCTCGGTGGAGGCCCGGTTCGGGCAACCACCTGGAGACTGAACATGCGAAACTCAGACGTGAACTTGAAGGGCTTCGCGCGGAAGTAGTTGAGCTGAGGAAGGCTGCCATGCCGACAGGAGATACTGATGATTCAAGCCTGGATGGCTTGGAAGGCGTCGATGAGCTTGAAGGGATCAACTCCTTGGACGTCTCAAGCGGACAATGGGACGGCTATGAGGAGATAGAGGTCACAGTTGATTCTGGATCTGCGCTCTCAGGCCTGCCGGAGGACTTGGGCGCCAATGGGTGCCTTTGCTGAAGCCTGCTGGCGAGGAAAGGCCATACGCAAGTGCTTCCAATCATCCTGTCAAAGTAATGGGCTTTCGGCAGCCGACTTTCTACTTTGAGCCTGGCCTGGAGCGACGTGTGCGGATGACAGTCCTGAGCCCTTTGAAGAAACCTATCTTCAGCACGGCTGCCATGGCCAAGGCTGGTATGAAAGTGGTGCACGATAGCGAGGCACATGGAGGATCATACATCCTAGATCGAAAGTCTGGAGCCGGCATCCCTTTGTATGAAAAGGGTGGTGTTTACAAGGTCCGGGTGTGGATGAAAGGTGCCAATCAGGAACCCGCTTCGGGTTTCCAAGGGCAGGCGGCGATGCCGTAAGGCCCATTCGATCGCAGACAGTTGAAGTTTCACCACTTGTTGAGGGAAATCCTCCTGACAGCTCGAGAGGAGGAAACAACGGAGAAGATGGTGAGGCGGAAGCACAGCAGCCGAACACACTATCCTCTCCGATTCTCCCAACTCAGGAGGAGATAGACGCACATAATGTTTCACACTTACCTTTTAGGTCATGGTGCCCAGCATGCATAAGGGGTCGAGGTTTGTCAGTAGGGCGCAAGAAACAAACCCAGAAGTATGAGGAACAGATACCCACAATCTCCATAGATTACTTTTTCTTTGACGACGAGGCCAACCCAGCAACCAATTTACCAGTACTAATGGTAAAGGACCGGAAATCGGGGCCAGTGTTTTCACACCCCGTGCCGTCCAAAGGGATTGAACACCCATATGGGTCTACCCAGCTACTAAAGGACTTAGAGTCTACAGGGTACAAACGGATAGCCCTAAAAGGCGATCAGGAGCCAAGCGTGCAAGCTTTGATCCAGCAAGTCGAGAACAGGTTTGCCGGAGAGGTAGTTCCAAACAAGGCGCCCGTTGAGGGGCACGAGAAAAGCAACGGTGAAGTGGAAAGAGCTGGGCAGTTTGTCGGGGGTTTGGCTCGAACCCTAAAGGAGTTTTTGGAAATTTGTTCTGGCAAAGCTCTCTGCAAACCACCCTATGGTGGCTTGGGCATTGGTGTACGCAGCTGTCTTGTGTACATTGTTTCACCGCGACAAAGAGGACGGAATGACCGCGTACCAAAGGCTGAGAGGGAAGCCTTGGAAAATCCCTTTGCCAGCCTGGGGAGAAGCGGTGGAGTTTAGGTTGCGTGGCCGGGGTAAAATGGAATCTCGGTGGAAGGATCGCGCAAGAACTTGGAAACGCACGGTTTCACGGCCGGGTGTCCTGCGTGTGACAATACCCGTCTAGGACGTCGATCGGGCGGAATCATGCACACTGACGCGTGCAGGAAACGAATGGAGGCGGCAGTGCCCCAAGATCCTGCAGAGCAAGAACGCGTGGACCGCTTCTTGAGCAGGCACTTGGAGCGGCGCTTGGGACACAAACCGCCCACACCAACAGCCTCGGCAGGTGTGGCTTCGGCTCCTGCTGGAGCGGCTCCTTCAACAAGTGCCGCGCCGCTGGTGATTGCAAGACAAGCGCCGGTGAGCCAAGGCGGCAAGGGTTCTAGTTCGGGAGGCGCTGCGCATCCGACTGGTACCAAACGACCCCCGCCTGGAGGTGACGAAGTGCGGACTGTGAAACCAAAGGAATCTCCTCCACCAGCGCCAAAACGAAAACACGACGGTGGTGGAGAGGAACTGGAAGAAGCAGGTATGGAAGCAGAGGTGGTTCATGGAGCAGCCTGTCAGCGTGGTAAAGGCAGATGATGATGTTCTTGGAAAAAGATCGCGACGAGGTAATCTCGACCATTGTCGAGGAGGCGGACGAGCAGCGCAATCCAAGGCCTGTGTGCGAAGAGCCTTCAGGCTTGGAGCAGGATTGCTACCTTGAGACCTTCTTTGACGATGTATCGGGCAAGCAGTTGGAGCATTCCCGCGTCCTCAAAGCAAGGCAGGATGAAGTAGATTTCATCCGGCGCATGTCTGTCTTTGACGAGGTGGAACGCCCCAAAGATCGACCTGTCCTTAAAGGCAGGTGGGTCGACGTGAACAAGGGCGACGACGCTCGACCGAATTACAGGTCCAGGTATGTCGGGAAGGAGATCAAGCGTGGAGCCAAAGGATCTCTGGTTGCGCAATACTTCGCAGCCATGCCGCCCTTGTCTACGTTCAAGTTGCTCCTGGCCCTGGCTACAACTTTGATCTTCGAGACCAATGAGGGCAACCAGTGAGTGCGCTCGAGACATGATGATCTCTTTCATCGACGTGAAAAGAGCGCACTTTGTCAGCGAGGCAGTTCGGGAGCTATACGTGGAGTTGCCGCCGGAAATGCGGCAACACAGGCGAGACCTGGTAGGTATACGGCGCGCGCGATGCCGCTGCTAACTGGGAGCGCCAAATCCTGCGTGACTTGAGTTCACTTGGGTTTGCGCAAGGCCAGGCCACTCCTTGTGTGTTCTTCCACCCACAGCGGAATTTAAGGGTTTCTGTGCACGGCGACGATTTTACCACCCTCGGTAAGATCGACGACCTGAAGTGGTTTTCCGAGCAACTGCGGCAAATTTGGATCATCGAAGATCGCGGAATCCTCGGGCCACCTCACTCGAAACATATGGGCGCATTCAGGAAATGCGGCGTCTCAACCGCATTGTTCGCTGGACGAGTGAAGGCATCGAGTACGAGTCGGGCCCTAGGCACGCGCAGCTCGTGGTTCAGGAGCTTGCTGTTACCAAACCTGTGACCACTCCTCTGGTCAAGGAGAAGCTGGGTGACTTGGACCAGGAGGACGAGCTTTTAGATGAAGCATCTGCAACCATCTATCGTTCCTGGACGATGAGGATTGGATACTTGGGTCAAGACCGAGCTGATCTTCAAAGGACAGTTCGCGAGATGGCGAAAGGTATGAGCCGGCCAGCCAACAGTTCGTCATTTCGAGTTGCTGAAGAGGTGTGCGAGGTACTTGCTGTATGCGCCTCGCGTTGTGCAACGCTTCAAGTATCAGAAATCAGTGCAAGGCTTCGACGTTTACGTGGACACAGACCACGGGGGTTGCGTCCGAACGCGCAAATCCACAACGGGCTGTGCAATCACGTTTGGCCACACCATGATTCGCAGTTTCTGCCGGGGGCAGGCAGTTATCGCGTTATCTTCAGGCGAAGCCGAATATTATGGCCTTGTATCCGCGGCCTCAAAGGCCCTAGGTGGTCAAAGCGTTGCCCGCGACTTGAATGTTCGCCTCAGCATCCGAATCTGGATGGACGCTACGGCCGGAGCCGCGATCGGCTCACGGCGCGGTTTGGGCAAAGTGAAACATATTCACACAGTCTTTCTGTGGGTTCAACAGTATGTGACACAGAAGTTGATCACCATCTCGAAGGTCAGCGCTACGGAGAACTATGCTGACATCCTCACCGAGGCCGTCACTGCCCGTTTAATCGAGCAGATGATGCGGTTGATGAACTTTGAGTATAGGCAAGGCGAGTCTCACCTAGCGTTTCACGTCTAAACGGCTTGAGCCGGATCTAGCACAGTGCTCGTGAGTTGCACAGGCAACACACTCGGGAGGCGTGCTGGAATATACAGGCTACTTTGCATAATGACCATGTAAATACTGTAGTGTAAATACCGCAGCCGTTTTGGTTTGACCCAGAGAAAAGGCGACCATTGCTCAAATCTCCGCTGCACTTTAAGAAAGCAACACGTAAATAATATACAAAGCATAAATAATATACAAAGCGTTCATTTTAAAAGCTACACGCACTCTTGAGAAGCAAATTAGAATTGCATAAAAGCTAACATTAGATTAGAACTAGAACAATAATATAGTTATATTAGATTTAAACATGCACTGCATAGAAATTAAATTGAACGGAAGTAAAAATTATATAGAATAAAATTTGCATTTAATTCCAATTAGAATAGAACTATATGGACGTTACTCAACATTAAAATCAATTGAAACGAATGATAATTGAAAATAGAACAAACATTTAATTACAGTAGAATTACATAGTTTGAACTGAGTTCAATTAGAATTGAATTAGAATTAGGTCAATTATCATTCAAAATTTCATTGGTTCAAGTAGACTTGGGTTAGAATAAAGATAGAATCGAAATAGAATTGCTTAACCTGCAGCTCGATTATATAGAAATCAATTACTGTAATAATGAATTAGAATTAGACTTGAATGAGAATTAACGGTAAGAAAACATTTATATAAATAGAAGTAAGTTAGAATTGAGTTTTCAGTCAGAATTGAATTAAAATCAAGTTGGAGATTGAAACTAAACTTAAATTAGAGGTCAACTATATTCGAATTTGAATTCACTCAGGTTCAATTTGGGATTTAAAATTCTAAATTTAGAATTAAGTTGGACTTAACTAGTAACTAAATTAGAGTTCAATAGAATTAACTTATAATTAAGAGGGTTATTTCCATGAATTCAGTTCAGTTTTGGTGGATCTAAATTTGACGTCCGTTGGAAATAGATGAACATTTGATTTTGTTTCAATTCAAATCTAAACCAACTTCCAAAAGGATATATAAATCAACGTCCAAAAAAAGTAATACAGGTTGTGGAAAAGCCCAAAGGACCAACGCACAAACAAAGCCCAAAACACAAGAATCAAACCTTTGAGGATACTGATTGGTTCAGCCTCAAAGTATGTTATTTTTTGTTTTCATTGTGTTGTTCTTGGTTTTGAAAAAAACAACACATTGTGTTTCTTTGGTGTATACTGCCAAAATAAAAACACACTATTTTTGTATTTGATGTTTGGTTTTACTCGTAGCAAATCAGCAAACATAAAAAACCCTTGTTCTTTTTTTGATAGTATTCTTCAACCATAAACCTTCAAACAGACAAAAAACATATCTTTTTTGATGTCAGTACCAAAAACACCAACAACAACACAATGAACGCCAACAAAAACCATCTTTTGAGGCTGAACCAAACATTCTCTTCATTTTTTGTTTTTTGGTTTTGTCATGGGGGATAATTTTTTATTTGCCTTATTTAACTTGTTTTTTGCTTTTTGGATTTTTTAAATTTCATTTTTTGCTCAAAAATATGCATAGAACACAGTAAATACCAGTAAATTTGATGAAAGGGTGTTTACTTTTTTCTTTGGGGGGTACTATATATATATATACATATGTGCATCTTTTGTACGTGGGTTCCTTGTGGAAAATGCTTGCCCGTAGGCGCAAATACCCACTGTACTTTGCACCGTACAAACGAGACTAGTCAGCTAGTCTTATGGGGTACCTCCAAGAGCAAGTGTTAGCGTCTTGTGCACCTGCCAAGGCCAGGAACTTGCGGGTACAAGGGTACAAAGGTTGTTGCCTTCCTTTCGACGAAGTTTCAGCTTCCGTCCTGCCAAGCATTGCAACACGAACCAGTGGAGAGAACAACGAAACCAACTCCCTGTGGTTATATGAAAAGCGAAGGGCGGACGCTCTCTTCCTCCTACTTTGCACTTTGCACTAAGAAATCTTCTAGCGCATAATCGACGCAGTGACGCAGCAAGTCAGGCTGATAGCGGTCGGTAAATATTAAACAGCAACCAACTACATATCCACAAGACCCCCACTAAAACTTGACCCTGCCTGCTAGCACAGGTCTCACAAGACGGAAAGCGCTTATTCAAACTTTATTACTTTTCAAGTGCTTCATAGTGCTTGCGTTCTGTATGTATGCAGTAGTTTGGTCGTCGCTTGGCTACTTTGATGCTCCACGCGTTGCGATGGAGGCCATATTGCAAACTTTGCTGTCTGGGTGCGTTCTCACGCTGTGTTGCGCGCCGCAGCTGAGTGGACATCGAACGCTTAGTTTCAGCATTTCAGTTGCAAACCGTTGACAGCAAGAGTTCTTCAAGGAGCTTCTCTCATTTTTGCACAAATTCTGGTCACGAGAACTATTTCAATTGTGTTCAATTGTTTTCCGAGCTACCTCATACAGTCTGATCATTGCGAGGTGTTGCAATTGGGCTTCCTCTTGAAATTCCTGGGTCACCCAGAGACTTGGTCTACACTGCATTTCTTTGGAATCAGAACCTTTTTCATCATATATATATTATATATATATATATAGAGCAGAGAAAAAAGCAAACATTGTATTCTGGCATGTTTGAAGACCTTGCCTTATAATAACATGGCCGCGGCTCATGTTAACAGAATCGGACACCCGTATTGAATTTTCCTATTAATAGACCAGAAGCCCTACCTTTGCAGTAAGGCATTCATCAATTTATACTGTAGGTGTACTGCTACTCTAGCAACCGTTCTTGTCACTATCACTACACAAGCTAACCCTCAACCCTCGTCCTTCTGCTTCTTCTCGATTTCGCCTCTGGCCATTCTCAAGTGAAATATGTAACAGTTTCATGATGTGGCCTCCCACATCGCCTCACCACCATCTGACGGTCTACACTGGAACAGGGTTCAAGACACAGACACGCGCTCTCTACCTCCAGCTATTCGATAGTTTCAGACTCTCTGGCGTTTCATTTTTGAAATATCCCGCGCGCGTGCGGTGTACGGTGACGTCTGCGTCTGCGTGTTGTTTGTGGTCAGCGCCTGTGTCAGATTCGGACGCTTTTGACATGCTGAGCAAGTGAAGACTGGGCGCTGGACATGAGGTGATCAGTGGTTTCTCCAGTGGGTCTGCGATTGTAATCATGCACCTTGGCAGATCTGAAACGACTGGCCCTTATTCAGTCTAATCACAGACGCAGATGTTCTATTTTTGATATGCTGAGTTTCGTAACACCCCGTGTGTCTTGCCAAAATGGAGGTGCGAGGTTTGAACGTTTAACCAGTCGAGCGCTAAGTGCGCTGTCATGGGATCATGGATATGCTCTTTAACTTTGAATCTCTGCTCATTCATCTCAAGAACAAGGGTGGATGCAAGCCGTGTTCACTCACCTCCTGCCCCTTGGAATTGATTTTGCAGAGCAGCGACAGGAGCAATGACTTCTCAAGCCGCTACACACCTCTGCACCCTTGATCGAGGGCCGTTGCACCTTCATGTCCTGAGATTGGATTTCCTATAGGATAAACTGCAGCTCGGGTGTTTTCTGGAGCATGGCTGAGAGCCTCCTTGTCAACTTTCACCCTTCTGTCCTTCCTATGCTACGCGGACTTGACCCAACGACAGAAGGGCCGGGGATCCAGTGCTTTTTCCTGCCGATCCACTGCCGCGCTTCACATCAGGCGGCGCTTCCGAAAGCAAGGGAAGGAGGGTCAAGGTCCTTCCCTGGCAAGGAATTTGTTCTCAGCAATGTCAGGTCTCTTGGTGAGCGGTTGAAATCCAATGCCCCGCCCTGAAACCTAGCCCCCGTGCGCTTCATCTGTGGCAGCAATCCGTTTGAACAGCAAAAGCCCACTCCAACTTAGCAATGGAATTATTGCAGCAAGTGTAAGTGGCTTTGCGTTTTTGCCCGCTCCCAGGCCAACAACAGTCCAGCTATGAATGGCGAGTGGGATCGCTCCAGCAAAGGAAGGCAAATCTCTGGCTACGGGTCTACTCTGCCCCGCTGCGGGGTTTTCATGTCTACGCTGCTTGAAAACATACCAGTGACATCAACATTGCACTTCATGGCATCAGCCTTAACATTCCTTCATTACTTGTCTCTTACTTCAATGGGACGCTTTAAGCCACTGTTCCAGACAGGTTTGTTCCGGTACTTGGGCGCGAAAGGCATTCACCCATTGCATCTTGGCAAAAGTGAGATGTTTGGGCCAAGCCCCCTCGTCGCCCTGAGCTGGCCAAAGTTCTGCCGACGAGGGGCGCTGGTCCAACGTGCGGGGCCTTGCAGATGGCGAAGGCAGTGTCACCACGACTGTGTTCCGTCATCTATCTCCAGCAAACAAATCACAGTTTGCCAACTGGGCTTCCACTGGGAAGGTCCAGCGTGTCGCGCGGCAAAAATGTATTCGCCAGTGCTTGCAAGGGGCAACAGTTTGGGTGCCTGAATTGAGCCGCCAAATGGGAACCAGAGCACGCAGACGAGGCGGATGATGCGGATGATGAGCTTTCCTCATCTTCATCACCCTCCACGAAGTCACGCGCTCTGGCGCATTTGCGCACGGTTTGGCGATAGAGGAAGGGTTCGGCCCGCAAGAGTTCCCATGCCAAAGGCGACGCCAGCTAGAGCAGGTAGGTCAGACGGGTGGCTCGTTCATTGCGGACTTGATCGCATCGCCAAAGCCCGCTCCATTCTTGTTGCTTCAACTGGCTTCCATGAAAGTGAGAGGTTTTTTTTGCCAAAGTCGTCGGGGCCAGGACTTCTAATTTTTCATGGCTTGGTGGCGCTTGCGAGTTTCGATTTTGTTTTGAAAAGCTTGAGGCCAGTCCGAACCCAGAGTTGGTCTTGTCAAGTGTCGGGCTTCGCTTTAGCATGCAAGCAGCACCAATCAGTGCCGCATTCACGTTTGGCAATTTTTACGACGATCCGCGCGTCCAAAGGCAAAATTTGATTCAATTAGTGCTTTCTTGCTGCCTTCGTTCACGCAGCATAGTCAGTCCACCATTTGCCCGTCGTGTTGTAAAGCGTTCGTATGCCAGCCAGCGGGGGTCATTTTGTTTTGCAGCTGGTATGTTGTGCGGTTGCAAACTTATCCCTTTGTTCATCCGGATGTACAACATCCAGCACGTTGCAAGTTTGAGAGGGAGGTTAAACTTGGACATACGTAGGTACCCAGAAGTCGACAGAAGTCGACCAATGTGTGAATAATTGGTTTTGTGGGTTAGGATGCACCAGTTGAAAAACTTCCTTGGGGTGAAGGCGGGCGGGCGGTTCGGTGTGCAGTGTTTCTCTTTTGGTGCACATTTTGTTGTGAGAACGATGGGCGTGGACTGGAAACACCTGAGAAATTCCAATGTGTGCAGGTGGCAGATTCGGTGCCTCGGACAGATTTGATTGATGTGTAGCGTGACCTGTAAAGGGTTTGTGGCGTGCATATAAATATAAATAGATATATGTATATATGTAGATATGTATAGCCCATTGTCGTTTGTTGGCGCAGTGAGGAACTTATTGCCGCGCGCGGCAACTGGTTTTCTTTTGTTGCGTGCGTAGCTGCGTAGCGGGTCCGAGGAATTTCCCATCCTAAAGCTTGTGTTTTTTGCCAAGCGTGCTTCAGAAGGCCAGCCCATCACACTGGGGCAGCTTGACAACAAAGGTGCATTTTTGGCTGACAGGTATTTTGAGAAGGTTGCAAAAAACAACACAGTGTTCAATGCCTGTGTGCATCATTTGACATCAGGGCAACGCTCGAAACTTGACCTGTTGATAAACGTCAGATTTGGTGCCAAACAAACCTAGTCTGGCTAAGGTTTGGCTTGCTTTTCACATTTGGTTTGGTTGGCCTGCGGAAGGTGGGCATGAAATGCGGCTGGAAGGTGCTGGGCTCTCTTGGGCCACTACTGAGCTGTGCTTCAGGGCTTGAAGTGCATATGCCGGATGCGCAATCTTGCAATATAGCCTAAAACCCGATGTGTCTTCACTTGTTCAGCCACTTTGTTTCTCTTCGTTTCTTTGTGTTCAGGAAATCTTTTGTTAACCTGGGTGGTTGCACATTGAGGGAGAGACCAACTGATGGGAAGGCCACAAAGACGGTGGTTCATGTCGAATGCAAAGTGCTTTTATCACAGAAAACAGTAGGGCAGGTATGCATCGGTATGCTCGTGTCCACCCTTCCCCGGGCTTCTCTGTGTGACATTTGGCCATTCCTTCGTTGTGCTTTGTATATGGCAGGTTCCAGGGGCTATGTTTGCTGCTGCTAAGGTTTGTGGTGTCCTTTTGATTTACTTGTGCAAGCCCCTGCAGCATATCGAAGGACGTGCAAGTCAAGGGTCAAGGGGCTTACGATCCACGGAATCCATTATTGCTACAGCAAAGGGGGTGTTTGCGCAGCATGTTGCACAGGTCCGAAGCGCCAAAGCTGTTTCAATTTGTATGTTTGGATTTTGCCATGAGTCTGTTTACTTCAAGGGGTTCCTTCAGCTGAATCTCCAAGACGCTTGGGAGGTTGGGCTCCAAACGTTGCAGGATTGGAGTATATGAAAGAGATTCCTGGCGGGTCTTTGCCTTGCGCTTGGACAATCTTCTCGAGATGGACCTGGTGGGATGTGAGAAGGAGTCTACCACTCTCTGTTTCCCTGGGTCTCATAGGCCCGTGGAAGCAGAAACAAGTGCATCGCTTCTAGTAACAAGTGCCTTACTACTTGTAACAAGAAGCTATTAGGAACAAGTGCCTTACTAGTAGTAACAGGTGCCTTACTAGTAGTAACAAGAAGCTATTACTAGGAGTAGTACTAGTAGTCTCGTAGGCCCGTGCAAGCAGATCGTGAAATGCCACGAATGGCTAACGCCACTGATCGATTCGCCAGCCAATCGACGACAGGCTTTCTCGAAGCTTTTGCAACAGCTAAGAGCCTGGCGAAACGGCATGGACGCACGTTTCAAATCCAGAGGGTCAAGTTCTGGCCGTTAGGAGTCGGGGACCGTCATGAGAGCCTTTTCCTCAAGACTCAAGAACATTGAATCCATCAGCTTGCATGAATGACATGCATGATAGATTGCTACATGCAGTGAAATAGTCGTGTTTTCATTATTGTTATTACTATTATTATTTGTTTAAATCTTGCTACCCCTCGCTTCAAAACCTTCATTTTTTGCATGGGTCTCAAGGCTACGAAGTTGAATCTGGACAAGAGCTGCTGGCTCTGGGCATGTCGAATATTGCCGGCTCCATCTTCACGTCATATCCGGTGCTGCGATGGAAACAGCTGTGGTGAGTCCTTTAATTTAATCTTCGATAGAACAAGAAAAATGCTTGGCCCGGCTTCCTCTGCTTGTGCTTTCTTTGTGGAACTCAGGCCTCTGGAAGCTTCTCTCGCAGTGCCGTATGCAGTGCTAGTGGGGGTGTGACTCAGCTTTCTGGTATCGTATCAGGCAAGATCCTCAGCGTGTTCAAGCCATACTTAGTTGTGGCGCAATAACTTATTTTAGTTGAACATCATTGAACAACATAGCCTGTGGTGTGGCACTGCTTCGTTGCTATTATGTGTCGGTGGGTCATATATTTCTGGCGCACTTCTTTAGTGCCAGTTCTGCTATCGCTTTTGGCCCTGTTGTACCTCACTCCGCTGGACACTTAGAGAACATGTAGTCTGAGAAACTGCGTGTCTGTTGTCCAGCCCTCCAGGCTCCAGAGTTGGAATTCGGGACCATGGTAGTTGTATTGCATCCAGAGCAAGACAGTGCTGAACAATACTTCTTGAAACTCCAATAAACTCTATGTGTTCAATCCAAAATTAGACATCACTATGGTGCAAAGGCTTTTCTACTACCTCCCCAAGTTTGTGCTGGCTGCGATCGTTGTGAGCTTGGAACCAAGGAGATTGATAGGACGCCCTGTGCAGCTGATGTTTACTGCCGTGTTTTTCAGTCGAACTCTTTTTTTCTTAGGCTCCGTGTCAAAACTTGTGGCCTATGACGTAGCCATCAACCTGCTTTGGCCTCGATTCAGCCAGAGCGAATTGGACCAGTCAAGACGCCTTCCATTTGCGCTTTATGAAAACAATACAACCAGCTCTTTCACAAGACTGCCAGTGTCCTGTTTTCCATTTGTGGATGCTGTTTTCTGATTCAAATGGGTTTCGCTGTATTTGTTTTGGCTGCAGGTTCAAAATTAAAAAGAGTGACTTTGTGATGTGGATGGTTGACTGCTTGGAAGTAAACACAGTGACAGACACAGTATGGAAATGGATCATAGACTTTCTATTACTTGCAAGACCTTCCTTGACTTTTCATATTTTGACTCAGACAGCCTTTGTTGGCACTCTTTGCCTTGGACCACTGCTGGGCATCGGCTTGGCGGTGATGCTTCTTGTCCTTAGTGAGGTTATAATTTACAACTTGACAAAACCTGCCCTGGAGTAGTGACTTTTGTTTTGTGTGAGCATGCGGTTCATGTTGTTCTTGATGACCTTTTTGAACCCTTTCCCCATAGCGGTGGGGCTCGAGACTTTGGGCCTTGGAAAAGGCACGCGGTGCGTTTGGACCTTTGAGGTCCGCGTTTTGCTCTTGTGGAGAGCGCGTCTTTCATGGTAGGCGGAGCTCCTGCTGATCCGTGGCCGTTGTGATGCCTGCTGAAGAAGTCCCGACGTGGGACG
Organism: Durusdinium trenchii; assembly: GCA_963970005.1. Classification (NCBI taxonomy): domain Eukaryota; class Dinophyceae; order Suessiales; family Symbiodiniaceae; genus Durusdinium; species Durusdinium trenchii. Next base: position 110,020 of record CAXAMN010000958.1, read on the forward strand.
GTGACCCTTCTGGCTTTGAAGCCTTCGCGACCTCTTGCCGTTGGTATGAGGCCTCCCTCAAGGACAACGAGAGGAAGCTGGCGGCACCTCGCATCTGGCAGCGCTTGGCCGGAGCAGCCAAGAGCGTTGTTCGCCACCTCGATCCCAAGAACTTTGGCACTGAGGCTGGCGTTAGGCCTGCGGTGACCCAGACAGAGGGCAAGCATGCGGCCTTGGACAACACTGGTTTCTTTGAGAATGAACTCAGGGGATACCGACTCCTGAAGGCTGCGAAGTTGTCTGCTGCAGAACGACAGCATGTCATGACCCTGGCCAAGAATAGCGCCCACTTCCAGCTCATTCCAGAGCACTGAGATCACTGTTTGCGGATGGTTCTGCTGGCCTTGAAGATGGAGGAGGACGACAGCCTCGTCGGACCGTTTGGTATACTGACGATGCTAGTTGGGAGCAGTGGGACGATGATCGATGGGTTGATGACACTGAGGACTGGTGGGACGAAGAAGCCTACTGGAACGACTGGTCACCTGCCTCAACATGGGAGTACTATGACGAGGACTATGAGTTCGCTGGTGGAGATCAAGTACATCCTGGTGATGATGGAGTGGAGTTGACGGCGGAGGAGCAAGAGAATGAGAAGAGGCTCGAAGAGGCCTGGTGAGGCAAATCGAACCTTGGCTGAAGCCAAACAAGCAGTGGCCAAGGTCCGCGCGGCACGGGGCTACTACAGTCCCATGGGCATGAAAGGCAAGGGCCGCTCGTCGAAAGGCAAGAAGGGCGGCTCCAATGGAAAAGGGAAGGGCTTTGGTGGTGGCACTATGGGTCCATGTTTCATTGTTTCATTTGTGGCATGACAGGTCATGGCTACCAGAAGTGTCCTGACAGGTGGTCTTCCGGGAAGGGCAAGGGCTCTTCAACTTCATCACCTTCATCTTCGAGGGGATCACCGATTGGTAAGGGCAAGGGCAAGTCTGGTAAGAGCAAGAAGGGCACTGCTTACTTCGTGGACTACGACGGAGAGGCTTGGTGCCCCGAGGTGTATGTCCTGTCGCTTGCCGAGGATGAGTCATCGGACAACCTGGCCACCTCGAAGGCGATCGTGGACACCGGCGCGACGGAGTCTGTGGCTGGCATTCGACGCATGTCTCGGCTGATTGACGCGGCCGGGATCCCGTATGAGATTGACTTGAACGACAGGCCAAGCTCGGCAACGGAGAATGTCAGAGAGCCGTGTCCAAGATTCACCTGTCGACACCTTTTGTGGGCAGAGTGAGTTTCTATTTGCTGGATGGTGGAGCCGAGAGAACACCGATGCTTCTGGGATCTCGCGATCTCCGTGCACGAAAGGCCATGGTGTCCTACTACGGAGAGTACCTCGCCCATCGAAGTCCGATCACTGGCAACTGGCGGGCGAACACCCTTACGAACTTCCGAGGTGGAGGACACTTGACATTGACTGATTCTAGATCTGATGGAGCCTCGGACCCCTCTCCGCTTCTTGATCCAGCGCCTCAACAACCAGTTGAACGGACCACGACCTCCCGGTGACGATGAACCGGACAATGGAGATGAAGATGGAGATGACGGAGATGATGGCCCTCGACCTGACGGTCGGAGCAGGAAGCGGTCTCGCAATGAGGCTGGCTTCGAAGCTGCGCGAGATCTGCTGAGGGCTTCTATGTGGAATGCTCATCGTGAAGATGCTGCTGTTGGTGCGATCAGGCCTGAAGACCATGTCGATCGAGTTCTGATGGCAGCCGGACATTGACCAATTCGGCACCTGCTTCACCTGAGCTTGAGGTGGCACCAGTGCCGGAAGAGACTGTACGACCTTTTTCATCCTCGCGGCTTGCGGAGAAACAGGTGCAGTGGCAGCATCCTCACCGATTGAACCTGATATCATGATGGTCCTTCCAAATGCCTCTGAACATGTTCACTCGCCTGGAGAGACTAGACTGGATGAGATCATTTTTCGATCTCCTGCACCTGAAGAGAGGGACGCTGTGCATGCTGTTCATGGTGCTGGACATGGAGACAGTGGACATGAGCGTGGACCAGAAGATGTGGACCTGAACATGGACTAGAAGTCAGCGGACATGTGCATGAGCATGAAGACAGTGGTCATGGAAGTGGAGTTGAGGCATCAGGCGGACACGAGGTACATGAGCATGACGAATGTCAATCGGCTGTACCCGTTGATCGTGTGTCATCGATTTTGATTGTGACAAGAACGGACACAGCATCTCTTCGTGACCGCCTCAGCTCACTGGCTCAACAACTTGGTGAGTCACAGGCCCATCCTTCGAAAGAGTCGGAGAATGAAGGCATGCCCACCGGTTCACGACCTAGATCCACGCCATGTCGGATGGCCATGCGTGGGCACTCATCAGCCGGGCCGAGACCGTTCCAACAAATGGGCAATCTGGCAAGCTTGCAGCCGATGCGGCCTGCGGCTTCGGTACATCACCAAGGGCAGTGGTACCGGCGAGACCCGAGCCATTGGACCACAGCCAGAACTGGTAGAGATTGCCCAGACAGAACTCCGGGAGATGTACCACGCCAAGGAGATGAACGAGAAGATCTTCAACGGCAAGCTCACATGGAGTTGAAGGGGCGCAGCTTGGTGGAGAATGGCGGTCATGGGAGGACCACGGTTCAGGTGAGAGCGGACGAGAAGCTGGGCGAAGCTCTGATGAGCTCTTCTTCACGCGGAACAATGAGGACCAGCAAGAAGGGCTATGGAACCTCCAAGGAGACCCCGCTGCCCAAGAGCACCTCACCAGTCAAGCCGACCTCCAAGACCGAGCCCAAGAAGAAGGCGGACAAGATGGTGACATCCCCGTCGACAGTCGACAGCAGCACCGGCAACGGGATCCCAGTTGACACCGCTGGAGATCGATGCAGGTCGCGGTGACCAAATCCCGGAAGGGCAAGAAGGAGAAGGAGTCCGCAGCCGAATGAGCCATCTATGGGATGCGCTGAGCGGACTACGAGCCAGGATGAAGGTGGAGTGGCACACCTTGTCGATGGCTGAGAAGAAGGAGTTCGACATGGCTATGGCCAAGGAGCTGTCCCAGGTCGTCATTAGTAAGGCCTTGAGGAACCTCACGACCAAGGAGAACAAGACTTCAACAAGTTGATGAGGATGCGATGGGTCCTCGCGAGGAAGGGCGACGGGACGGCAAAGGCCCGCTTGGTGGTGCTGGCCACAGCCTCGCCGACCATGTCCAAGGTCGGCCGCAACATCATCTTGACGTTAGCTGCAGCCCTGAAGATGAAGGTCAAGGCCGGTGATGTGACGAGTGCATTTTTGCAGACTGGCATAAGCTTGGAGGATGAGGAGTTGAATGTGATGGCGCCTCCGGAGTTGGCAGCTATGTTCGGTGCAGATCCTGGCGACCAACGAGCACTTATTCGAGTTCGCGAGGCCTTCTATGGCTTGGCACATGCGCCACGAAAGTGGTATGAACGATGTGTCCAAGTGATGCAGGACACCGGATGGACTCAACTGCTCCGCGACAAGTGTTGCTTCGTACTCCGACAGGTGGGTGATGATGGTTCATCTTCGATCCATGGTTTGGCAGGAATTCACGTGGACAACTTCCTGTTGGCTGGAAAGGTGGACTCTGAGCACTACATGTCCCGAGAGAAGGCACTAGCCGAAGCCTTCAGATGGGGCAAATGGGAGCAGGATGATTTTGAGTTCGCCGGATGCAACATCCGCCAAATGGATGACCTGAGCATTATCTATCTTGAACCAGGAGAAGTACTCCACGAGATGGCTTGAGGAGGTGGAGATTGACAAGGAGAAGGCTCGGAAGACACCTCTCACTCCGGCTGAGATTTCAGCCATGAGAGGAGCGCTTGGCACTGTGAGCTGGAGGGCTACGCAAACAGGCCCACAATACCTCGCAGAAGCCTCCTTGCTGCTGAGCGAGATCAACCGGGCGACCATCGAGACCCTCTACAAGGTCAATCGCCTCATCAGAGAGATGAAGCGTGAGAGCGGACAGGGATTGCTTTTCCCTTCGACTTGGAACATCGTATGACCTGGAAGTGATCACATGGGCTGACGCTTCACAACATGACCGTGCAGCGCAGCTTGCATTTTATCTGGAGTGGCTCCCCGCCAGGCACTTCTTGGAGAAGAGGTTCAAGTGGCTTTGGTGCAGTGGAAGAGCGGAAAGACCCCGCGCCAGTGCTTGGGCTCTAATGGTGCAGAAGTCCAAGCGATCACCGTGTCTGAGGATCAGAACTACCAGATCCGACTACTGCTCTCGGAGTTCGCTGGGACGAAAATCCAGCGAGACAAGCTTCACGATGCCGTGAAGGCGGCGGCAGGAGCGGTGGTCATGGACTCCCGCGGCATCTACGATGCGATGACGCGGAACCTCTCATCCTTGCACGGATTGAGGGATTCGCGGGCTGGATACGAGCTCACCTTGGCGGTGAACCAGGCGCTTCGAGCTGGAACGGAGCTTCGCTGGGTGAATGGGCTGGCGCAGCTCGGGGACTCCCTCACCAAGTTCGGAGCTCGCAAGACGATCTTGCAGTTCTTCTCGCAGAAGCAGTTTTGGCGGCTGGTGCACGACGACAAGTTTGAAGCAGGGAGAAAAGTCCACAAGCGAGCGCTTGAGAAGAAGTGGCGCGAGCAGGCCAACTTTGTTGGCACTCTGAGAGGACTTGCGGCCAAACACAATTGGCCATGGGACTTTGATGAGCCGGCGCCGGTGTATCCCCCCTCGTCATGACCAAAAAGGTCAGGAGGATGTACCGATGTGAGCATGCGGTTCATGTTGTTCTTGATGACCTTTTTGAACCCTTTCCCCATAGCGGTGGAGCTCGAGACTTTGGGCCTTGGAAAAGGCACGCGGCGTGTTTGGACCTTTGAGGTCCGCGTTTTGCTCTTGTGGAGAGCGCGTCTTTCATTTTGTTTTTTGCGTTGGTGTTTGTGACCAAGGGCACAGACTAAACAACATGTTAGAAGGGACCCCGTCTTGCAAACAACAGTTGCCTCGCATCAGGCATTCAATTCAGGGCCCATCTACATGTGCTGTTTCATTTTGTGGAACTGGGTATTCAGTATTCAGCAACCTTTCAGGCTCTCCTTGGCTGTGGTCATCTATGAGTCCGTACATCCTCAAATTCAGATTCTTGAATCAATGAACTGGCAATTGCGGTTTCCACTTTAGATGAGGGATTGTTGCTGTCCCAATGCTTGCTGCCTAGGGTTCTTTGGCGCATTGAGGGTACTTGTGGAGACTTGGCGGGCTTATTGAAACTCTCAACTCTCCGTATTTGAACACTTGTACGTTTTTGCTGAGTTGGAACATTGGCAATTAATGAATGCTCGTCCACGGGCTACGATGAGTGCTCGTCCATGGGCTAGCATGAGTGCTGGTTGTGGAACTTGATTCCTTTTCACTTTCTCATTTCCTATGCTTTTCTATGTCTGACTTTGACCGAGGCTATCGCCCTGTTCAACAGCAGGATGCTGATGGCACATTTATTGATGGAATTTTTATCGTTGCCAGGCGAAGAAAACAAATTAACTTTCCCAAGCCTTGAGGGCTAGCTGCTGCGCTTACTAGATGTTTCCTGGTGGGATCAGGAGAATTGTTGTTTCTAAAGGCCAAGTGAAACCACAGGACAGTAAACTATGGATGACATGAGAATGCAAGAAAGACCAACGTCCAGCCTCCTGTTTTTGACTAGCAAGGTCCGTATTGGTGCTTCTCTATATTTTGCCAATGTTGCATACGTTGAAGAAACCCTACGAACTTTGATTGCCGAGCCCTGTCTCGCAGCAGAACACTGTGCATGAACATGGCAGATTAGTTCCATTTGACTGCCTAGCATTGTTGCTGGATGTAGAACAGCTGCATTCAACTCAGTAGAATGCCAAGGACATGAATGACATAAGCATCTTGGCAAAGTTGAACCGACGCGCCGCGTACCTTTACTGTTTGGCATAGAGGAGACAGAGCAGATCAGCGTGGACAGACGATTTTACATGTGCCGTTCTTGGTGTGCATTGTTTTCTAGGTAGAATTCATTACCTTGTACTCGACTTCACGCCGGTTACAACAGCGGACTACTCGGCCATCGAGGCTTCAGACAATGGTTTTCCATATTTCATCACTCTCGGGGAACATGGAAAAAGAGTTATTGGAAAACTGTGGGGTGGCAATCGACCAACCTAAGTGCTCAAAGACGCCTGAGTAATGCAGGCGGTTTCAAGAAATACCCGCAACAACTCTGTCCAGAATGAAGAATTCAACGACGCTGCATGGTACTTCTGGAAGCATCTCTCCAAATACCACATCTCTGCTTACAAAAACCTTTATATAAATCAGATTGGATCGTGATTGCGCAACAATCAGTGCTCAGGCCCATACAAGTCTCTGCGCCCACAGCCTCATCCACTCTGTTGGCTAGTGAGCGCTGAGTAGTAGAGAAGTCAGCCGCTAGGCCCCTGCTCGAAAAAAGAGTCTTCATGCAGGTTCATCGCAAAATGTTCAGATTTACAAGCGCACGCGCACACATGTGACTCTAAGGTTTCCACACTTAGACTCAAAGTTCCGGCGAGGGAACATAATCTCAGTTATGCAGTTCTCTTGACTGGTTAATTAGTGCAAACCGCAAGAATGCTGGGTCCATCAAATTGTAGATGATTGAACAATGGATTGCAACGCAGAAGCCGGAGGCTAGCTGCGAGCGATCAGCGCAAAAACACGAATCGGTGGAGAAGACCTGGTGAACCTGGGAAACAGCCTGCAGCAGAGTGTGCCATTAAAGTCATTGTGCTCGAAGCGGGTACACGGAGGCGATCAATCTCTGCTTCCCCAATCTTGGAACAGCTTCGTTGGCGCAGGTACTTACGATGGGCCTGTGCCCACTGCTCATGGTGGAAAGAAATGGTGGAAGACCCCTCCTGGAAACGGGGTGTGACACACACAGAGACACAGACAGACACACACACACTTGAGAAGAGTGCTCCGTGGAGCTTGGTTTCAGACTATTCGCGGTGAGCGTTAGCGCTTTAGCGTTACTGCAGGTTAGACCTTGACTAAAGGAAATTGCTGAGTCGGTCAAGCAGAAGGTTTCAACATGGGTGAGACGTGAAAAGTCGGTTAAAAAATATGCAGGTACGTGAGAGTGATCAGCTATAGGACATGGTCCCTGAACGCACACCATGTGCCCCTGCTTCTGTACAAATGAGAAACGACGGAAGAGAAAGAAAAGCTAGATAGGTTAGTTCCCTTTGGGACAGGGGTGGACACACACAATGAGCCGTGTCGGTGCAATTAGTAAGACTCTGGATGGCTGCAACGCTGCAGCGCAAAGTGCGCTTGACCGCTTCTTTTCGCTTATTCTTTTTCTTTTTTCTTTTCTTGCCAGGGGTGTGGAGGGGTGTTCGTTCGTGCGTTGACTGAACGAGCCTGGATGCCACCTAACAAGCCTGAAGAAAAGAACAAGACAAACGAAAAAGTAAGGAAAGAAGAGAAAGGTGCAGGGGGTGCGGGGGGGGCAGGGCGTGCGTCGACTAAACGAGCCTGGATCACACGCGCCCAACAAGCCTGAAGGAAGGAACAAGACAAACGAAAAGGCAAGGAGAAACAAGAAAAGGTGCAGGGGGTGCCGGTGGGGTGAGTGCTCTTGCGAGCGAACGGCGCGGGCCCGTAGGCACTGGCCGAGAGGCGCGTATAAAATTCTGCGAAAGCTAAACAATTGGAACGTCTCCTGGGGTGAAACAGTATTCAGATGTGATTTACAGTGGACTCTGCAGTTAAGCTTCACGTGTACCTGGTGAAACGCTTCAGACAATCTGACTTCGAGCAAAAATTTCAAGCGTGAAACTTCAGAAAGCATTCAGGAAATGTACTCCTGCGGTGAGGAGAAGAAATTCAACTCAGTAACGGCGCCCCGCAGGGTTCACACAGCTTACCACAGTGGGAAGAAGCTGCGAATCACACTTGAGAAGAGTGCTCCGTGGAGCTTGGTTTCAGACTATTCGCGGTGAGCATTAGCGCTTTAGTGTTGCTGCAGGTTAGACCTTCACAAAGAAATTGCTGAGTCGGTCAAATATGCAGGTACGTGAGAGTGATCAGCTCTCATTTCCCACGCGTCAGGTAGCTTCGTTGGACATGGTCCCTGAACGCACGCCATGTCCCCCTGCTTCTGTACAAATGCGAAACGACGGAAGAGAAAGAAAAGCTAGATAGGTTAGTTCCCTTTGGGACAGGGGTGGACACACACACACACACACTTAGATAAAGGTTCACTCGAAGAGGAAAGGAATGAGTGAGCAGCAAGGTGGCGGAGTCAGCAAAACAGAAAAGTTTCAACATCTTGTTTCGCATTAGCCCTTTACGACTAGTTACTGAATATGTACCTAGCGGACTTGAATTACGGCCGTGCAATAGTTAGGGAGCGTGACCGCCCGGGGACAACAAAAGGAAAGGCGCCGACGTACAATTGTGTCGAGTACCATTTCCTTCTGTTACCCTAATGAGAACTGCAGGTACGTGAGACTTATGATCGTGCGGTTGTCTGGTCCGCTGGTCCGCCGGTCCGCTGGTTCGCCGGTCTGCCGGTCCGCTGGTCCGCTGGTTCGCTGGTCCGCTGGTCCGCCGATCCGCCGATCCGCTGGTCCGCCATTCCGCCGGTCGGCTGGTCCGCTGGTTCGCCGGTCCGCCGGTCCGCCGGTCCGCTGGTCCGCTGGTCCATCTATGTGGGGTACACCATGGTTTCGGCGCCCTGCGACGGGGATCACACTCCGCACCCAAGTGGGAAAGCGCAGGGAGACACACTTAGATAAAGGTTCATTCGGTATCATAATCCACGAGGAAAGGCAAGAGTGAACAGCAAGGTGGCGGAGTCAGCAAAACAGAAACATTTCAACATCTTGTTTCGCATTAGCCCTTTACGACTAGTTACTGAATACTTAGTGGACTTGAATTACGGCCGTGCAATAGTTAGGGAGCGTGACCGCCCGGGTAGAGTAGACTAGAACAGGGACAACAGAAGGAAAGGCGCCGACGCACAAGTGTCGAGTACCATTTCCCTAGTTGTTTACAGCCCTCACCAGTGGCCTCTTCGGTGGCCATCCACCACTGGTGAGAGGGATGGCCCCCTGCAGATTGTATCTTAAAGATTTGATTCTTGGATACGGGGTGTGACGCCGCGCGCGCACACACACACACACATCGCCGCATAGCAGTGCAGGCTTGCAGCAAGCCTTTTTTCAAAAACCGTCGGCAGGAAGCTGCGTACTTTTGGACTGTGTGTGTATGTGGGTGTCCAGACAGACTCAGGGTTGGCCGGAAAAGGCTGTCCAGGGCGGGATTTCTTGAGAGGGGAATGTTCGTGGAGATGCGTGGGTCTTCGGTGCTGGAAGACGATGGTCGTCTGCTTTGCTGGATTTGGTGGCGATACGATGCCAGGGAGACTCAAGGCATGTGGATGTGGGATCTGTTGCTGGCGGGGAGGATGCTGCTGCGCGAAGGCAATCGCAGGCGGCGCAGGGCGTTGCGGAACTGTTCTGGGATGGGATGTTCGAGCGCAGCGTCGACAAGGCAGGAAACATAGTGCCAATTGGGTCGGAGCGGGGTTGCCTTTCAGGTCGTACGTCATGGGTCAGCGCTCCATTCATCCCAGTCTCGGTCGACTGGGGGTGTGGGGGCTGGCTTGCAATGGCGAGGTTTGCGCTTGGAGCTGGGGAATTGTCGGTGTCTGAACGCTGGGAAGGTGGGGGATTGCGTGACAGTGTGATTGAGGTAGCGTGGGAAGCGTGGGGAGGGAAGGGGCGGTGGTGTGGGCTATTACGCTATCCAAATTCACTCCTTGGCCCGCAAGGCCTTCTCGCCACCTGCACCGCGACGTGAAGCCACCACACAACGCCCGATCTCCCTCATCTTGGCCGGCCAAAAGGTTTGCTCTTTGGGGCAGGTCACTCAATGACAGGTGTATGTTGCGCAGGGCCAAGTTGGCGTTCACCGCTAAAGTAGGAAGTCTTCGCGTGAAATGGAGGCTCGCGTACCTTAATGAAGAGGGCGAGCTCGGGTTGGCAGGCGCAAGACCAGCCCAGGAACCGGTGAAGATTAAGGAGATCATTTTTTGCAAGGTGGACATCGCAGAGGAAGCTAGATAAAGGAGGCTATACGCCCGGAGGAGACTTTTACCACTCGTGGCCCAGCGAGTCGTCCATGGGATTTTGCGGGCGGACCAGCTCTCGAGGCTCTCGAGGTTCTTCGCGCTGGGCGAGCTGACAGGAGAGACTGCGATGCGGATCAGAGAGATCGGTTGATTTGAGACAGAGAATGTCAAGATAGATCAACAGTACTTGAACATGTTTTCTTATCCGGAAACATATCGCCAGCTTCTTCAAAGTGACCTTTTGAAGGTTGCTAGGTGACCTTTAGTGGGGTTACGTGACCTCAAACCAGGTTATCAAAAGGTCATTTTGAAGAACCAGGAGTATCCTACAGTAGTAGGGGATGTTTCTCCAAGAAAGTATCGTAGACGCTGGATTTCCTGATTTGGGATTTCTATAAATAGTTTACTGTATATGATGGTCTGGAGACTTGTGCTCAAGCAGCCCCTAAACCGAAAGCGCGCGTCCTGCACAAAACATGGCACCTCGACAAGAACCGCGCCCGTGCCCAAGAACTCCTTAACGATCAACACGGCGCTGTGCATCATGCCCGCGGCCGCTGCTGGGCAATAAAGCCGGATAATGCCATTATGAAAAATTAAGGAATTAGTGTGGGCTGCTGATGGCGTGCCGCCGGACACCTTTCATTGAAACAAGGTGAGCCCGCGGACCCACAAGCAAAAAGAAGCGCACAACCCAGGAAAAATAAACAAACACACATTAGCAGGCCAAAACGAAGCATCAGCCCCCGCCAGGCTTCGCAGCAACCATGCTATTTCAAGCATCGCGGTTCTGGCGCGCATCCGTCCACCCCTGTCTGCCATATACACCCCTGTCCACCCCTTGGTCAGTTTTGAAAGCCCTCCAAAACGGTCATAAAACGATTGCAACTTGGCTTCTGACAACCGTTCCAGCAAGCATGGAGCAGCGTCAGCCCTCTCCATGGTTCGTTCCAACCATCCAATTTAAAGGCTTACGCCTGACAGCCGGGCGCCGGCGCACGTGGGAAAGAGAGCAAGCCCTGCACTCGTCTATGGAGAAGACGGGGCCGGGGTTTGGGGCACCCCGGCAGCGCCCGTCCGAGGGACGAGAGCGTCGCTCAGGCCACGGGGCACAGACGTGTAATGAACAGTGAGGGTGCGTCCAACCAAGGGTCCCCTGGCAGCATGGGTACCTGTGTGGCGCTCGCCAACCGAACAAACACCGAGTCTTGCCCCGCAAAAAAGAAAAAACCGCTTGCTTCGACGCGCGGGATGGCGTTTGCTCTCTCCTTTGTCTTATCAGGTTCAACACGTCAGTGACTTCAATGTGCGACACAGTTCGCACCAAGACGCAGTGAACCACACACAGACAAATGCTGATGACAAACAAAGCGTGCCAAAACAGAGGTTTGCGCGGGGGCTGGGACATGGGGCATCCCAGCAGCATCCTCCAACCTGGAGGAGGCTGACTGCCCTGGCTTCTCTGTGCAGAAGCCGAAAGTCGGGAGAGGCGGTGCAACCGGAAACTAGCAAGCCATCTCGCTGATTGTGGTATTTGTGGGGCGTCTGTCACACCTCTGTTGGCCTTAGTGGGGCTAATATTGAGCAAAGTGAAGCTCTCTGGTGCCCTAGGTTGGGCCAAGTTGGGCGCATGTGGTCTATGTTGGGCACATCTGGGGCCCATGCTGAGCCTATGTTGGGCCTATGTTGGCGTATGTTAGGCCTATGTTGGCCTATGTTGGCCTAGGTTGAGCCAATGAGCCAATGTTGGGCCTAAGTTGGCGTATCTGGGCCCCATGTTGGCCTATGTTGGCCCTAAGTTGAGCCATCTTGGAGGCTACGTGAGGCATAGGTTGGGGATATGTTGGCTATCTTGGGCCTATGTTGGGGATATGTTAGGCAATTTATGTTGAAAAAATCTTCCGACACAACTTTTTACGATATTTTCCTTCCCGCCAACCCAAAACCCATGGAAAAACCGACGTTTTATGACATCGCCTAGCTGAAATTCTCGGCCGCCGAGGGGCCCAAAACCCTGTAAAACACGGTGTTTTTTTATACCTCACACACACACGATACACTGTAAATTACAGGGGCTTCAGTGAACAGGAAGTGGGAAGGGGGTCCGCCCGTTTTGGTGACGAGGGTCGGCGGCAGGGGGCGCGCCCGTATATACAGGCGCCGGCCAGGACGCCCGTGGCATGCCCGGAGGGCCTTCGGTGGTAACCGAAGGTTATAGACGCTGGCCCTGGCTGCCGCCGACCCTCGTTCCCAAAACGGGCAGACCACCGGGTCACTGATGCCCCTGTAATTTACAGTGTATCGTGTGTGTGAGGTATAAAAAACACTGTGTTTTACAGGGTTTATTGCGCATATCGAAGTACGACGCGGGGAATAGGGAGAAATGCAAAAATGCTGTGTTTTTCAAGGGTGGTGTCGGTAATGCGCGCCGGGCGGACAGGCTTAATCGACATTTTGTGGGTAGAGGCCCTCCAGACGACTTACATTGCCCAACATATCCTCAACATAGGCCCAAGATAGCCAACATATCCCCAACATATGCCCAACATAGCCTCCAAGATGGCTCAACATAGGCCAACATGGGGCCAACATAGGCCCAACATAGGCCAACATAGGCCTAACATAGGCCAACGTAGGCTTAACATAGGGTTAACATGGGCTCCAGATGTGCCCAACATAGACCACATGGGCTCCACTTGGCCCAACCTAGGGCCAAGATGCGCACCAGATAGCTTAACTTTGCTCAATATAGGGCTCCGACGCGGACCAGTTTCCGGCACCACCAGGGCCCAGTGTATGCCCCCGATAGCTTCACGTGCGCCCGACCCAGCCCTACACAGACCCAAGTGGGCCGGCGCCCGGCTGTTAGGCGCAAGCCTTTAAATAACCTTCGGTTACCGCCGAAGACCTCCGGCGAGGACACGGGCGCGTGGCCGGCGCCCGGATTTCACGCATTGCGCTTCTGGCGCGCAACAATCCTGCCGTGTTGGCCATGACTTGACTGTCTGGCGCATGCATTGTGCACATTTTGGACACCCAACACCATCGTATCAGCCCCTCCACTCACCTCCCACGGGCTTCCGCGAAGCATGGAGCAGCACTCCCCCACCCATGCTTCGTTCTACTTGTGCGCTAATGATGCTTGTGGTGCAACCATGCGCTCGACGCAACAATCCTGCCGTTTCGGCCACGACTTAGGCTGTCTGTCGCACGCATTGCGCACATTTTGGACACCCAAGACCATCGTATAAGCCCCGCAACACAGCTCCACTCACCTCCCAACGTGCTTCCGCGAAGCATGGAGCAGCACTACCCCCACCCATGCTTCGTTCTGCTTGTCCACTCCCGGAGCAGCCTGCAATGATGCTTGTGGTGCAACCATGTCCCCGCAAGCGTCCACACTGATGCGCTCCCCAGCCCCGTCTCACTCCCCTCCATCTTCCCTCCCCAGCCCCGTCCACCTCCATCAAGCCCCACCCATGCGCCTCCCGTCTTGCGCTTCCCGTCCCAACCCAGCTCCACAGCATCTTCTCTCCCCAGCCCCGTCCCCATCCATGCGCCTCCCGTTTCGCTCCCCTCCATCTTCCCTCCCCAGCCCCGTCCCCACCCATGCGCCTCCCGTCTCGCTCCCCTCCCTTCCTTCCTCTCCCTCTTCCCTTCCCAACCCCGTCCTCCACATTCATCTTCCGTCCCCGACAACGCCGCTCTTCCGCGGCACTAGCGACTAAACGAGAACCCAACCATCGGAAATGCTTTTGGGAAAAAGGAGATCAGCGCTTCGCGCGAGACAGATTGCTCTAATTGATTATCGTTCTTTGCGCGAGCGTGCGATGTACCTTTTGAGCTTGTTGGTTCCTTGTCCTTTCCAAATCGGACCTAGCTTCAACACCATCTTTTACTGGCATGTCGTGACGCCGGTGGGGCTTGATGTAAATAATTCACCTGCGCGCTCGTAATTCATGGCACGCCCGACAAGTGCATCTTTCCTAAATGCCATTCGCGCCCTCTTCCGCTGCTGCCGCGCCCAGAGTGCTGCTTCTACCTACTACATGACGACGCAGATGGCTCAAACGTTACAGCAGGCCTTGCAGCAAACCAACCAGCTAGGTTGACCCGGCTTTCCTCGGGCCCTCGACGACTGCTCTGTGTCGATGTGTGTGATTGTTGAAAGTTGTGCAAGTTAGGTCGAGGTGGCTGTCAATGAGGATTTGGGCGATGTAGGAATGGCTAGGGACGTTACTTCGGCCAGCTGATTCACGTTGCGGTTGTTGACTGAAACCAGGTGGGAAGTGGACAGGTTGTGGCGGTCTGTGCGTTGTGCACGAATGACAGGTCGCAGCTCCCTGTGTCAAGGTGGTGTTCCTGTTCAGGGGTTGGTGAAGTGGTGGGCGCGTAGTCTTCAGACGGTGTGGATGAGCGTGAACGTCTGCGACGGTGATGGCGGTGATGGTGCCTGTGGGATGTGCGATGGCTGGAATGGTGTCTGCGATGGTGTCGACGGTGAGGGCTCGATGATGGCGGCGTCGGGTTGGGGTGCGAGAACGGTTAGTTGCTGGTGTCTGGTGGGCACTATCAGCCGTGGCATTAGTGGCCGTGATGCCAGCGGAGGTGATCAATCTCGGCATCCCCCCATCGTGGAACAGCTTCGTTGGCACAGGTATCCACGATGGGCCTGCCCCTGCTCATGGTGGAAACAAATGGTGGAAGATTCCTGGAAACGGGGTGTGACACACACACACATATTTATATACAGAAACGTGTTGTGATGAACAGTTTTTTTTTGTGTTGCTCGTCCATCTGGCAGGCGCTGAGTGATGTGCTCCAAAACTTCCGGGAAAAAGGCAAAGTTGCCGAAATTCCTAAATTCCTTGGTGCGTTTGGAGTGGGAGAAGATGTGCAATGTAGTCATTACAGCCTCAAGATGCCTCTTGTCAGGTGTTCAAGTGGCATTTGCTTGCATCAGCATGCGCTTGGAGGGAGCCTTTGAACGCTTCGGCCTGCTGGACTCTCTTGGAGAGGCACATCATGCCTTCGTTTCTTTGGTTCATACAGCTACTACTAAGTACTAGTAGCGTTCTTGCTCCGTTCGTAGCGATGCCAGGAGCTACTAATAGCGTTCTTGCTCCTAGTAGCGATGCCGTTTGTTACTATATAGCAGCGATGCCCCTGCTACTAGTAGCTTCTTGTTACTAAGTAGTAGAGAAACATGCTGCAGGAGTGGCGCTTCCACACTGTCCACGAGGCAGTCCTGCACTGCGTAAGGGCCTGAGATAGCCGGGACATACCTTCTGAGTTCCTCATACTGTATAATGACTATACCGTTTTGCGGTCAGAGCAGGGTGCATTGCACTTGGTACTGGCCGATTTCTTTCAAGTTGACTTTTGAATCTGATCGTGAGAGTTTGGTTGCTCCGTGTGCCGCTTCAGACCAGCCACTTTGGCGGTGGAAGCAGGCCGTCCCTTGAGCAGGAGCCGTTCAATTGATATCTATTTGACAAGGCATTTGGCCCTAGGTTTGGCAATCTGGTTTTTGCTGGAGAGTTTTGTCAATTGGCTGGTCGGAATGGTTTGATTTGGCTTGCCCACTCTGGATGTTTCTGCGAAGAAACAGAAAACATATGAGTCAAAACAGGGGAAAGTGGCAGGAGATGGATATTGCCTTGAGTGAGTTAAAGCGCGCTGAAGCTCGTGTGAATGAACTGCGTCAGTTGTGGGCCGGATCAGCTGCTCCCAATGTTGGGAAGAGATAGAGTCATACAGACGTCTTCTACGTCTGTCACAGAGGAGAAATTGTACAGACGTAGGATGTAGAGGTTTCAGGTTTTAGAGTCTGTACCCACTTGGCTGGAATCAGGCCACCTTTTTGGCATGCCTTGCATGCATATTTTCAGAAATATCGATTGCGATAGTTGGAACAGTGGAGTCAGCCGTCTTTGAGCTTACCAAATGTATACACGCATTGCTCTTCTTGATTGTTCTTCAATGATACTTGTCACCTGCAATCAAGCTGTAAAGCAGCTCACGCTTTCTGTGCATGTTTTCATATCAACACACTCACTAATTATATAACGGGCCGGGCACTCTTCTTTCTGAAGCCTTTTTAGGGTGTCTTTGAACAGGCCTTCAGTCTCAGCCGTGGCCGTGGTACCTGCCATGGAGCAGATCTGCGAGTCGATTTATGAGCCAACGAGCTAGCTCCCAAGTTCCTATGCCCCAAACCCACATACGTGACAGGAGTGCAGCACATTTTATCAATACAGAGGCATGCATTTTGTTAGATAGCATCCTTTTCATGCCACTTTGGCAGGTCTTTGAGATCCTCCATACCAGCTCTGCAGCTTGGAATTTATTGAACCCCAGAGGATAGATTTGGTTGAATCAGGGGTGTACCGAAAAAGAAATCTTGAGTAGACCTACTGCCATGACGGCAACCAAAACTCCAAGTCGTCGGGCGTCACTCAAAACCCACACAACACACCTTAGTAGGGCAACAATACTTCCGGAGGAAGAAAGGCTCATAACATCTATGTGGATCAAGGCTAAGCGATAGTGCTGTACACAAGATTAGCGCAACAACATGCATGTGCTCTGTCCATAAATCCTTCAAAACAGCTGTTTCAGCAACGATTGTTGCAGGGACAGTCGGAGATATGCCGCCAAGAGCAATCTTTCTTAACACAAAGCTATTGATAGACGGTATTTTTTTGTGAAACACGCAGAAACACAAGCCAGCAGCCACACCCTCAGTTTACAACACATAGACAGACATTGTTTTCTTGCTGTGTGAACAACCCTCGTTTGAAAGAAAGTGTTTGTGCAGAGCCAGAGATAGACAGCATTCCCTCGTCTAAGGCAATTTTCGATGACCAAGGACCTGGGTTCAATAATATGGTCCATTCATGTGGAGGCAATTTGCCAGAGCAAACAATATGAGATACTTTTGTCAAATGTTTTGGCATTAAAAACAGTTAATTTTGCTGCAATTAGGAGGATTTGAGTCCTTTGACTCCGAGCCCCACGGCCAAAGTGCAGGTCTCATGGCTCCATGAGCCTGAGCAAACCACAGTATCAGTACCACTGATATTTGTTCATGTAAACGGTTTAATACGGTTTAATTTATACATAATATATATATATACGATGCAGACATACACACACACACACACACTTGGGTAACTTATATAGACCAACCTCTTAATTTAAAGTAGAGAGAACTTAAACTAATCTCCTACTACTACACAGCACATCGACTAGATGTGAATGGATGTGAACAGCGATGAAGACGGAAGATACGGGCTCTCATTAATGACTGGTTTCATAGTGGCAGGGGATCAGCCTTCTCGAGTATCTCTGGCGGTGTTGCCGGCTGCTTGGGTATGCTGTATCTTGATTCCCAACACTTGTAACGATCTTAAATCGGGCAGCTTGCATAAAAAGAGAGACCAGGTATATACATGTGGATCGGAATTTATCTCAAAGCTAGGTTGCTAGCTGGTCTCTATTTCGACTCCAGTGTGGCATTGTGGCAGAATGTGCATCTTGGCTTTGACATGAGCGTCACTTGGCTCACTCTACGTCGCTACCTGATGGGTGTTCATGATTCCTCCACGCAAGGTACAAAGATGCACAGGTTCGATTTGATGGACCAAACTGTGAAGCAGTCCATGATGCTTGGTGTTAATTCGGTATTGTGCAACAATCTTAGTCTTGTTCTCCCTGCAAAGCGACAAAACGATCATGGATTTCCAAAGGCATTGTTTGCGCATGTCACACGGCATTCAAATTTGCCATGCTGAGATTTTAATATTGAGACGAGAGACAGACGGTGTGAATTCAGACTGTCATAGCCTTGGACTGAGGACTGGGTTCTCACTAATAGACGTGGCTGCTTGGAACGTTGTGGGTTTGCTTCGTGTGTTTAGGGAGATCCTAAAGCTTTTTGCAGCCTTGGCGGCCGTGGGTAGTGGGCGTAGGATAGTGGGGGCAGCCACAACCGATGATCTGCGACCGTAAAGGAGCCTGTTGCTGGGGACAGACAGACACCTTGCCCTTTCATGGTGCTGCTGCCAAACTGTTTGCTGTAGGGCGCCCTGCAGTTGCACTAAGAGACAGGTGTAACCCACGTAAGCAGGGTACATCAATAGGGAATTGAACAATTGAACCCAACCGATCCACCTGGCTACGGTTGATTCACTCAGCAGCTAGCGGCTGGTGATGCCCTGTCCCTTTGGGTACCATTTGTGTCATGGTCTGGTGATGACAAAACATGGGCTCACTTTGGAAAAAGCCGAGCTGTGAGCCCTTTTAGCAAATTGTGAGGCTTTCCTTGGGAAGGGGCCAACGCTCCACATGCGCTACATGGTGCAGACGGTTGCCCTCCACCGTTGGCCAAGCAGTTGAAGGAGCCCAAAGAGGCCCAGCGCTGTTGCCATAATTCTCTTAAACGGTTTGAAACCGCAATGCGTCAAAGCACAGGGCGCAGCAACAAGACTTTTTTTGGTATTGTTTCTATTTGTTACACGCAGGCCATAATGTTCAGACGCCTCGAGCCTAGCAAGGAGGTGGGGCCTTCAGCATGTGGATGCAAACCATAGCAACAGGTTATTGCATGCTTCCGCAACAACTAGCCAAATCACAGCCGCAGGAAGTAACATGTCGCGTCAAACCTCTACTGTAGTTTCTTCTCATGTCTTTCTTTATGTGGCTACCTTTTTTTTTGCCGAATGCGGAGCGAAGGGTTCTCGCTTAACTCCCCTAAGTCTGGTCTGGGGGTAGAGCCTTGTTCACGAGGCGTTGTCGTAACGACCGCAACCGTTCGCCTGGCGCTGACAGTGGGGGGGAGCTTTTGGAGGAGGTTTTGGATGGAAGCATGACGTGTCAGATTCGTTTTAAATAGCGTGGAAACGTATGGAAACGCAACATGTTGAAATGTGGAGGATGATTTTGCTGCGCAGGTGCAGCGTCTTTCCTTGGCTGTGAGAGTGGGGCTGTGACAGTGGGATTTGCGTTTGAGGCTGTTGCTGGGTGGATGTGCGTGTCGAAATCATTCCAAGCGTGTGGCGTGGTGCAAATTTTGCTGAAGACATGAAGATGTCATGTCGTCACTTTCGTGGCAGGCGCAGTACTTAGCCCACATTTCAAGGTGATTGAAGCCATTCTTGCTGCCTCAGGATACCGAAACACGTGGATGCAAGTCACACCTTACCAGGGCATCTCCGACAGGCCGCGTTGGCTCTCCATTTGCCTTGGGCTTTCATTCCACCTCAAGTCGATTCTCAAAACGCCTTGGAATGATAGCTGCTATTGCTTTCGTGTGCCAGCCTGGTCACGTTCTTGATGCACGCAGCCCGAGGCTTCGAGTTCTTTGACCCAGCTAGGTTCTGCTCTCTCCTTGGGAGCAACAGACGACTGTATCCTGTCGACTAAGGTGCAGCTTGCTTTCACACGGTTTGGTAATTCAATATCAGTCCTGCGTGCAATCCTCGCCAGGTCCATTGCCTTGCGCGCAGTCAATCACACCAGGTTGGATCCTCTCCAAGCGGTCAAGATGGCATGGAGCTCACGCCTCACATCCAACAATTTCATCTTGTTTGAGCGTGAGAGCTTTGTCCACCTGGTCCATCGACGGAACATCATCTCGGCCAAGCGCCAAGCAAACCGGCAGCGCCAAGAAAACATTCGACTCAACGGATCAATAAAACTGTTGCTTTCGACGTTCGCCTGCCAAAACATATGACTCGTGGCCAAGTGACGCAAGTCTTTCATGATCCTACTAGTCTTTTTGACCAATTTGCATGTCGCGCCCCTGATGAAAATCCAATAAATCACACTTGGATTGGAACATGTGCCGCTGCAAGTGTTGGGAGATCATGGCCTGTGGTCTTCCCATCGGTTCGTGCAAGTTTTGCCGCGTGAACCGTACTGAGGTCATCTATATTCCTGATGCGCTGGAGCTGACGCAGATTGCCCATGTTGTGCTGGAACCTTGTGACGACTTTGAGACCATCCACACTACTGAGTGGTTCTGGAAAGTTGCAAGCTGCCTCCAACCTCCAAGCGCAAACTGCCACACTGACGCATCAGCGGCCCAGGTCTTTGGAGCCATGGGCAAGACGGTTGTAGAGTTGTTGACGATCTGGAATTCACCGTCAAGTTCTTCGAAGTCAGGTTGGCTGGGGCCCCACATGATGGGCGCTGTAAGTCTCATGGCGTGCGTTTGATCCGGTGCCAACCACCCTTGGGCGTTGCTCATGAACTCTGCACGGTGCGTGCATTTGCCGGCAGTGATCGTGGCTGGCCTGGGGCTTGGCGGTGGCCACCTGCTGCAATCGTGGGAGCCTGGGTGAGAAACGCAACTGGAGCAAGCTGCTGCAAGCCTCTGTTGTTCAATAACAAAAAGGAGCTGATGTCACTGCGCGTGCTCTTGGGTACTCGAATATACATATATATATATATATACTTGTAGACGCTTGGATTTGGCACGCGCGCAATGATGCAAAAACCGGCGTCTCCATCCATGAAACAACTCGTTGCAAACAATGATCCTCGTAGGGAGGCCATTCGCGCACACCTCTTCACCAAGGAGTCTACCGGCGCATTGATGCAACGCCGCTGTATTGCAATTGAGATTCACCGGCGTGGCCAAGCACGATTGACACTCCTCCAAGTCGCGCCAGAGTCGCCAGAGGCAGTGACGCTCGCCTTCATTGTGGCGCCGCTGCTTGACATAGCGCTGTGCCGACTTACTGTCCAAAGTGAAGGTCATCCCACTCCACCTAATTTGTGCGGACGGTTGCTGCTTCACAGATGGGTTTCCAGCCTTCACTTGGAGAATGCCTTCCCCGATCAAGAAGGACAATATCCGCTGCCGCAAGAACTATGTTGCTGTCAATGCGATGCAGATTTGTATGCAGTTTTGATTGAGGAGTGGCGCGCTAACCAGATGCTGCCAGAAGTTGTGCAACTTGCAATCAGACTCCGGAAGAATTTTTTCTTTGGCATATCGCACGGCGTCGCCACATTGGGCCCCGTCCGCCAGATTGCTCTCCAGGTTGCCTTTTGAGTGCTGCCTTGGCGCAGACACGACAAGCTCCTACACAACCAGCCACAGTTGCGCAGCTTGAGCAGATCAGTGACATTGAGGCCTGGTTGCAACACTTCCAGCAACGCCCAGCATGGGCAGCATCCGATGAGATCGACTACGCGCTCGATCTCCTTCGGAATCATCGCCCCCAGACACTTACTTTTCTGTTGACCGGCGGTCTGGTATCCCATTTCTGGCCAATTCACATGGCCAATTCACATACATCAACCACTACACGCCTGACATCACCACGTGCAGACGCATTATATGGTTGATTGTCAGTGGAAATCGCTGGCTGCAGATTGAAATGTGGCAGTCACCTGACCGTGCTACTTTTACTTCACGGTCCCGGACTCTCAGAGACAACGGCGACATCCCTTGCTGGAACATGTTGTTCGCGTGGCGCAAGTCGAGCAAGACATGCATGGTACCCATTGACTACATTGATCAGGATACTTGATTGGATATGTGCGGTTACCGTCTTTTGGGTCAGCTCTTTCATCGCTTGGGCCTCAACGTGTCTCCACTTCGTGACCCTCAACTGCAAATGCTGCACAAACACCAGTATGCCGACCAAATCGAAGCCATTCGCGATGAAGCAGTCTTTTAAAATTGACGTTGCTTCAATTGTGAGGAATTGGTTTCTCATCAGTCCTCGAAAACCGCAGCAACAGTATTTAGCTGGAGGTCTGGAGGCGCCGTTGGTGCTGATGCAGACATGACACCAGCTGACCCGCGCGCCAAGACCAAGCCGAAACATGCTTCAGCGCAACCGCCGGGTACCGATCCCCCCGTCCTACGCAATCTAAGCGGGAAGACCTAGTGCTGCAAGACCCACTGCCTTTTGTGGACCAGTCAGATAAGCAGCTCTCCCAGACCCACCGGCTTCAGGTTGGAGCAGACCGAGGCGGGGTAATTTCAAGAGCTGTCAAAGATCAATTTGAGCGCCCTCATTCCTGCCACTGACTCGCTTGGGCTGCCTCACCTGGTGCCCAAACTCGAGGGCCCGTGAGGTATCGATGATTTGACAGCGAAGCTTGGCTACAATGGCTCGCTCAATGATCGTTTTCTCTGGGAAAGCTCGCAGCTCGCTTTCAACTTCCTGACGCGAAGTTCAAGATTACGACTCCGACCATTGCAGAACTGGTGTTGGAAGTTGATTCAAGTCTGGTCACCAAAGCTGATCTGGACAAGCGCAAGGACTCCCCAATTGCAGCTTTCAAGCTCACGCTGCAGGAGCTTGCCTCCACGCGGCAGTTCTGCAACTCTGTATGGTTATCGCGCGTCACGCCATCCAGGTGCCGCGAAGCAGGAAGTACAAACGCAGTGTCAAGGTAAGGAAACCACTTCCAGGCGAGTGGCCCAACCAACCTCCTGATCAGAGACTACATGGAGGCCGTGGCAGTCAAGACGCGTCAGTGCTACCTTGTTTCTGGCCGGTGATGTGCGTCGCGGTTTAGGGAACACCTGGATTTGCTGGAATTGTCGCGGCCCGCAGAGGCCTGGCTCACAATATGCGTGTCATCCCCAAATTCACCGTGGAGTTGTCTGGCTGGCCTGCAGCCACCGATGCTGCCAATGTCGTACATTCGACGCTGGCTACTTCTGGTGTTGCAGCGCTGCCCATGCGCACTTAGCGCGCGGGGGGGTCTCCACACCTGGGTCGTCACTTCGGACCAACAGCCGAAGACCAACAGATTTGATTTACGCTGGAGATCAATGGAGACCTTGTGGAGATATTTGTCCAAGAGGTCCCCAAGTGATTTGAAGTTCTTGGCGCCAGGATCTATACTTCTGATTGACGTTGAAAATGTGGCTGTCTTCCCACCCAACATAAAACGAAGCCTTTCCTTTTGGGCGCCAAAGTCATCCCAAGAATTATACATGGTGCGCGCGTGTTTCTCGTTTCACTTGAGAGCGTCCGGGGAACAATTGTCAAGCGCCTTTCAAAGGGTCGACCAAAATTGAAGGTCCAAATGGCTTGTTCTTGCGACCCTTGCCAAACCGCATAGGGTCGACCCTTTCTTCGCGTGTGCGTACCGTGTTTTGGTTCAATCGGCTCCAACGCACTATGCCTCGTGCGCATTTGCTGCCCCACTCGTTAGCCAGCCGGTTGAAAGATGCTTGTGCTGCACTTCAGGGAAATTAATTTCAGACGACCTCCATGTCGCTAGGCGAGGCGACCTTTCCCCGCAAAGATGCCGCAAGACTCCTGCAATGCGCCGGAATGCATGCTACCGAACGGCCGAATGGCTACTACTACACCAAGGAAAGACATCTTGTCCCCAAATGCAATCCTGCGCCACTATCGCACAACTTCTTTACTTCGGGAAATTGGGCCCTCTCCCCGTGGAGTTCTTTCAGAAAGATGCGATTTGAGTCGGTCGTTGTTGGTTGCGCCCTGACCAACGATAGAATGGCTGCCACGGAACGGTGTGCCGGATCTACCTTTTGCGTGAATCACCTCACGCAGGGTTGCGGGGCCCTCTTTGATTCAATTGACCAACCCGTTCATCATCAGCCAGGAAGCAATTTTCGCGCGTTGGGGCATGTTGAGCAACCCTATTTGTTGTCAGACGCCGCCTTTGGCAACAACCTGCCAACGATTTGATTTCTGCTGGGGATTTTGATCCGAGCGTTCTTGTGCAACGGTGGACTGATGGCTCGGTCACCAACGGGAATAATCTCGGGCTCACTGCTGGCGCGTTGCAATTGTTGACGGCCAAGGTGTGGTTCTTGACGGAGGAGAGGTAGGTGTCACATTGTGCGTTATCGTCATACACCACAGAAGTGTGGGCCATCACGCAGGCATGCGTTTCCTCCTGAGCAAGAACGGGAAGTTTCTCAGACTGCAAATCTGCAGTGGATCAGGTGAACTTCCTGTTCACCGCCGGGCGTATTGATGGTTAATGAAGACGTCAAAGTTGGCGGAAACACTTCTGCGATTTTGTTTGTGCAGCGTGGAAAGACCCTTCATCCGCAGCCGATTCGCGCTGAATGGATTCTAGCGCATCAGCTGGAACGCCTGCCTATTGAGCTCGTGAGAGCTCATTACAGCGCAGCAGGCGGCCGCTTGCAGCATGACTGTTCTTCACATCCGCAACAACAGGGCTGCTGATAGAGCTGCCAAGCAATAATTGGCGCGCAAGTTGTCGCCTGTATTTCTGGAGGCTCAGAAAGAAGCTGAAAGTGGGATTCTTCGCCGTCAGCGCTGGTTGACGCAACTTCACGCCCTCCTCCCTACAGGTGAACTTGAAAAGAAAGTCAATGCCCAGAGGAGCTTCCAGATGTTTTTGACTGCTGCGTAAGTCTAGGTGGGCTCCCGAAACTTCATCGCATCATCCCCACCCAAGAGGTTGGAAACGTGGACCTGATGAATGGGAACAAGTTCTTTGCTCCTTGCGGCAGCCTCGATGGATTGTAGGTAAAGAGGGGTCAATTTCCTTTTGTGAACTTGCAGTCACCTTTCATGCCAGCGGTTTCCGGTTTGCCCAGAGCACAGCTCTTACCTTTCGGGGCGTGTATAGCTTAGCAAGACCCGAGAAGCTACGCTGGCCCTTCGCAAGGATGAGGCCGCGCAACCGTTCCCTGGAGTCTTTGACTCAACAAAGCCACGTGCTTGTCGCCGCATCCTTCCGCAAGGACACGTTGTAGGTGCTGCGCCTGGTTTAATCCTTCTTGCTTCCCTGCGTGGGATTGGCGCTGACAGGAGGTTGGAGACTTGGTCCATCCCTGTCGTTGATTGGTAGTTCTCTTTGGTGTGAGCGTGCGTGCGTACGGAGGAGGCTCCCGTGCATGTATGGACCAGTGTGTCCGGCATGCCATCGAGCAGGCCGTCCGACGCGAGCGGCGAGTGATAGTATTGGAAGTCTCGCGCGAAACGCTTGCTTTGCAGCTGGAGGAAGTCTCGTACGAAACGCTCGTGTTGGAGACTTGAGGAGGAAGCAAGAGTGCCCCACAAAAGCGTCCAACAAGAGTGTCTTACAAGACTGTCCCACAAGAGTGTCCCAGAAGAGTGTCCCGCAAGAGTGTCCCACAAGAGTGAGGAGTGTCACGCAAGAGAGTCCCACAAGAGTGACGCACAGAGTATTCAGTATTCCGAAATACTGTCCACAAAAGTATCCAGAGTGTCCGACAAGAGTGTCCCGCAAGAGTGTTCTGCAAGAGTTTCAAGAGTGTCGCGCGCGAGTGTCCCACAAGAGTGTCTGACGCGAGCCCACGAGATTGTCCTACAAGAGTGTGTCCCACAGGAGTTTTGCACGAGTGTGGCCCACAACAAGACAAGAGTGTCTCCTACAAGAGTGTGCCACAAAAGTGTCCCGCAAGAGTGTCCCACAAGAGCCTCACGCCAGAGTTTGCCACAAGGGCATCCCACAAGAGACAAGAGTGTCTCTTACAAGAGTGTCCATCAAGAGCATCCCACAAGAGCACCGTCTACAAGAGTGTCTTACAAGAGCGTCAAGCAATGTTTGGCTGCTTGTTTTCGCCGTTTTGTTTTCCAGTGCGCGGTCGGGTTCGTGGGTTTCACCTTGTTCGGCCCACAAAAAGGTTGCATTCTTACTGCCTCTCCCTTTTTGCCTATGATTGCCCTTTGTTTCCGCGACTTGGACCCGCGTCCAACACTCTCCCAATTTCGTAGCGAAGGGTTCCCTTTTATAGTCTGGGGGTTCCGGAGCAAGAGTGTTCCGAAGCACGTTCCGGAGCAAGTTCCGAAGCTCTGGACCAGGTTCTGGAGGGAGCTCCGGAGTTTGGGAAGATCTTGCCACCGGGGGGCTGTGCAGGTATATAGATGGCGTATATATCTGACACGGCATGATGCTGGTCTGTTGTTATGCTGACATGTTGGTTGACATGCCGTCAGACTCCCATGCAGTTTCTGCCAGCACGCGTCGTGATTGTAACTCTTATGCTGATACGCTGGCATGTCACGCCAGCAAGTTACCTAAGTTGTCAGGCAGCGGTGCTGACATTTTGTCATACTGGCTGGGGTGATGCTAACAATTGCTAACATGCCAACACGTTGTCATGCTGAGATGAGATGCGAAAATCGGGTCGTGCTGTTGTGCTAACTTGGTGGCGGGTTCCAAGGCCGGTTCCGGAAGAGATGCCAGTAAAGTGTTGGCTCGTTGCGATGTTGTGATGTTGGCACAGATAGGCACTGACGTATTGCCATGTTTGTAAACTTGCAAACGTCGCAACTTTATTGACAAGTGCCAAATGTTGCCCGTGCTTGATCAGCAAACTCAGACCCGGCTGTTGGGGATTTTTCTTGGGTCTACTTGCCAAGGGCCATCGCACCCCTTAGCGCCGCTGGCAAGGCAGATGCCGTGGAGAAAGAGGACAGCCAGTGCTCCTGGAAAGTTCCTTGGCCCAACTCCAAAATTTGGACTCAACTAACCAAAGGGGGGCGCGGCATTGTTACTTTTCTTGGATTCTTTGCATTTTCATTCCTCCCCCAACCTTCGAGGCAGTTGTGCACGTGCCGACGGGTCGTCTTAAGTGCAAACCACAGAGCTTTACCAAAGGCTGGCATCCAACAGTACGAGAGTTACGGTATGCATTCAGATGTGGTCGCATGTCGCTTGTCAGGCTGCGCATTATCTTTGCAAGCGACATGCGGGCTCATCTTGTACCTCACCTGCTTTGTAAGCGTTCTGGGGACCATTTCTAGCCTCTGAGTTGCACTCAGGTACTACAGTGTCTACCTTAGCCTCTCCGGAGCTGGCTGGATAGTCTGACCCTGTGCAGACAACCTATATAATGCATTATGATGATTGATGAATGCAAACTGTCAAGTACTGGCTGCCAAGTGTCTTGTCAAATTCCCACTTGCGAGGTTACAACTATTGGGCAACTTGGACCAACTTGGTAGTCGAACAAAATGAGCTTCATGACATGCGCACTTCCTTCCAACTTTTCGGTGATGGGCTTGTAATGCTGGGGAGATGCATTTGCAAATAAATAGGCCAAACGCCCAGAACAGACTTGAACGATCATCTTGAAAGCACAACAAAAGATGCTGTTCCTTGAAGCACACCTTTGTCCATTGGTCAAAGAATAAAACATGGGGAAGCTGTGCACCTTGCTTTGTTTGCCCGAGGTTGGTGGCGAATGGCTCAATTCTTTGTTGTCACCAAGCGAAGGTGTTTTGCCCACCGGGCCGAGGTTTTGAGCTCATCAAAGAATGCTTTCAAATTCGCCGGCTGCTGAAGTTCAGTGTGGTAGGCCGGCTTCTCATGGACTCTCCCAGATCACGGATTCTAAAGATGACTGCAGCGTATTACTTAGTTTTTCGTGATTTTCAGGAAAACTTTTGGCAACTGAGGAAGTAATACTTGAGACGGAGCATAGTGTGCCCCGCTCAAACTCGAACTCGAACTCGAACTGAAACAGTTATATACTTATTGATGAACTCAACCCTGAAAGGATATATGGAATGGAACCGAACTTGAACTCGAACTCGATCTCGAACTCGAACTGGAACTGTTACTGTAGAAGTCAACCCGGTGGACGAATAGAAAGAGTCGAACTCCAAAATCGCTGTCGTCGGTTCGAATTCGAATTCGATCTCGAACTCGAACTGGTTCCCCCCCGGGGTGTAAAAATTGTTATCGATTCGAATTCGAATTCGAACTAATGCTGCGTTGTAATGGCTCCTTCCTATTCTAAATTTCACCCTCGAATGGCCTACAACAGGAATGCTACGTTGTAATATAATGGCTCCTTCCTGCTGAAAATTTTACCCTCGGGTGGCCCACAAAAGGCATGCTACGTTGCCATGGCTTCTTCCTTTTCCAAATTTTTCTTTCGAATGGCCCATCAAAGGAATGCTACGTTGTAAATCGTTGTAATGGCTCCTTCCTACTCTAAAATTTACCGTCGGGTGGCTCACAAAAAGAAATGCTTCGTTGTAATGGCTCCTTCCTGCTCTAAATTTTGCCCTCGGGTGGCCCAGAAAAGGCATGCTACGTTGCAATGGCTTCTTCCTTTTCTAGATTTTACCTTTGAATTGCCCACGAAAGGAATGCTACGTTGCAATGGCTTTTTCCTACTCTAAACTGCATCTTCGTGTGGCCCACAAAAGGCATGCCACGTTGCAATAGGCTTCTTCCCATTCTAAATGTTTCCCTCGGATGGCCCACATACGTTGCAATGGCTTCTTTCTTTTCTAAATTTTACTTTCGAATGGCCCATCAAAGGAATGCTACGTTGTAAATCGTTGTAATGGCTCCTTCCTACTCTAAAATTTACCTTCGGGTGGCTCAAAAAAAAGACAATGCTTCGTTGTAATGGCTCCTTCCTGCTCTAAATTTTACCCTCGGGTGGCCCCCAAAAAAGGCATGCTACGTGGCAATGGCTTCTTCCTTTTGGAAATTTTACCTTTGAATTGCCCACGAAAGGAATGCTACGTTGCAATGGCTTTTTCCTACTCTAAACTCTAAACTGTATCTTCGTGTGGCCCACAAAAGGCATGCCACGTTGCAATAGGCTTCTTCCTATTCTAAATTTTACCCTCGGATGGCCCACAAAAGGGATGCTACGTTGTGGTCAGTTGGTTGGTTGCTGCTGGCGCCGCTGGCAGGTGGCTGTTGGTTGGTTGGTTAGCAGGTTTTTTGCCGCAGGGAGTTCACACTAAAATGTTGATTTCGTGGCAGGCGCGGGTTTTGGAGATGAAGTGCAGATTTCGTGGCGCCGGGGGGTTGGGGCGCAGGAACTGAAACAATTCAGTTCAGCCTTTGGCAGGTGCCATGTTTGGATGTGGTGCCGTGTTCAGCTTCCTCGCGCAGGATGCGCTCTCCCCTGGCAGTTTCCTGTCAAAGATATTTTTCAGCAAAACCATTTGGAAGGACTATACATTAGAGTGACAGTGATTGCAAAGCCTTTGACGCTCGAGAGCCACGATAAAGGTTGATGGTTGACATGTTTCCTCTATTTCTTGGGCCAAGAAAAGGCGGATATTTGTGTCAGGTAGCAAAGATTCAACGAGACTATGATAGGCTTAGGTCTCGTTAGTATTAACTTGAACGTGTGGCTGCAGTCTGCAAATTTTGCAATCAGCTTTTTGGTTGCTTCGGAAACTGTAGCAAGTAACTAGTAGCTAGTAACTATTTTCACAGAGTTTGAAGCGCTGAGTTTGCAAAATGCAGAATGGAAAGGCAGGATCTCCAAAATTTCAGTGAACCGTGAGAAGGGCAACAGACTGACAACAAGATGAGTATATACTTTCAGCAAGAACAAGAACAAGAAAAACCTGGAACATGGAGCAAGGAGAGATGACTTAAGAAAGGACAAAGAGGAGACGAGGAGAACGAAGAAAGACGGGCCTGTCCCCACTGATCCTCACTTAGGCTATGCGCTCTATGCACAGTGCCTTGGTGATAAGATGGCAGGTTTCATGACTCTACCTTGGCAATTTACACAGACGCCACACATTCTTAAAGAACCTAAGTGTTTCAAAAGGATATGACATGCTTCTTTGCAAGACGGTAGCTTTTGCAAAGAGACAGTATCTCGCTTTTGCCAACAGGCTCTGACACCCAGCAGGATAGAACATGTGGAATGACCCTCAAGTAGCCAAGCAGTAGCCTAGCAGATGCAGTGAGATAAGATACTTGCACGACCGGACTGGTCAAGGGCCCAGCTTGGCCTGACTTTGACAAGGTCAGGTGTGGTCATCGTTCCGATCATGTGGAGAATCCTGTCCCTTGTTTCAACTTCGGCTTTGCTGGCAGAATGGCAGTTTTGAAATCGCTCAGTAGTTTTTGCTCCGAAGGCACCGTGGACTAGTCTTTTCAGGTGTTGTTGTTCAGATGTTCCACTTGATTCATTTAGCAGTGGCCCAATGTGCTTCGTGTCAGGTTCCGGCAGCCGCTGCCAGTTCTAACATGGGTTCATATTTGCAACCCAGCAGCATATGTGCATTCGGAAGCCATTGGTGCTTGCTTTAGTTTTTTTGATTGACACTCAGGCATAATAACACTTGGCATTCTTGCCTACCGTATCTCCGAGATAGACTTGGATCACATGTTTGATGGAATTGGGCTGCTCGACAGCAATAGCCTTAGAGAGAAGGAATACAGAACCGTTCAGAATTAAACGATGATGCTGGCCAGAAGAATCTAGGAACCACATGAATTGTGCGAGCGCTTCTTCAAGGAAGTTCCCCGCGCTGTCAGCGGCAAGGGCTTCCTTGAAGCGTGAGCTTTCCTGTATCGGGTACCTAGTAGCTTCCGGATCGCTTGGTGGCTCTTAGCTAAGCATGTGTCAGCCACCTCACCTCAACGGACTTAAAACCACAGTGTTTCTTTCTCTAAAGCTCGAAGGCTGATGTGGGTTGCGCTCAAAGTCCTCATGGCTGGCTTGGGCTCTGTGGTGGCAGAGCTGCTGTTAAAGCAAGACACGTCCCTGCCGTTCACTGTGCACCTTAGCCAAAGAGTTCCCCCACATTTGCCTGTCCATTGCGTCAACTCTGTTTTTCTGTTTTGGTGCAGTGACTCTGAAGATGAGATTAAGAGAACTTGCTGCCTCCAACGAGAGGTTTTGTTTTCCTTTTTCATTGTACTCTTAGGCAAGTGGCATGCATATTGCCATCGAAAGCCCTGGCCTGCTTGCTTACCATTTGGCTGATTCCAGGCTCTATCCTCACCTGGGAAACATGACAACAAGCTAGACAAAGAGATCAGCTCCACGGGAAATCCCCGGATTCAAAGGCATTCATTGCTTTGGGATCTCTAAGTTATGCCAGAGGATTGCTCTGTCCCTGTGCCTTCCAATATCTTATATTTAAGGGCTTATGCCCGACAGCCGGCCAGGGGCCCAAGCAAAGGGGAGTGTGGTTGTAGTTGTGGTTGTAGTAGTTGTTGTTGTTGTTGTTGCTGTTGTTGTTGTCGTGGTTGTTGTTGTTGTTGTTGTTGTGGTTGTGGTGGTTGTGGTTATTGTGGTGGTTGTGGTTGTTGTTGTGGTTGTTGTGGTTGTTGTTGTTGTTGTCGTCGTTGTTGTTGTCGTCGTTGTTGCTGTTGTTGTTGTTGTGGTTGTTGAGGTTGCGGTTGTTGTTGTCGTTGTTGTTGCTGTTGCTGTTGCTGCTGTTGCTGCTGTTGTTGCTGTTGCTGTTGCTGTTGCTGTTGCTGTTGCTGTTGCTGTTGCTGTTGTTGTTGTTGTTGTTGTTGTTGTTGTTGTTGTTGTTGTTGTTG
>CAXAMN010000958.1:156720-233259 GCA_963970005.1 Durusdinium trenchii
TCTCCCAGTTCTTTTCATTTGTCTCCCAGGCTGGGTGCTTGTGGTCAGGTTCCCGGCTGGCTCGTCTCCCACTTCCTTTCATTTGTTTCCCACTTCTTTTCATGTGTCTCCCACTTCCTTTCATTTGTTCCCCCACTTCTTTTTCATTTGTCTCCCAGTTCTTTTCATTGTCTCCCAGGCTGGGTGCTTGTGGTCGGGTTCCCGGCTGGCTTGTCTCCCACTTCCTTTCATTTGTCTCCCACTTCTTTTCACTTGTCTCCCAGTTCTTTTCATTCGTCTCCCAGGCTGGGTGCTTGTGGTCGGTTTCCGGCCGGCTTGTCTCCCACTTCCTTGCATTTGTCTCCCACTTTTTCCCCAAACAGTTTACTTTTAGGGGTTCTCAATTCTTTCTTAAGATGTGTCCGCCCTTGTGTCACTGCTGGTGTCCGCCCATTTCCACTCGCCGCTGGCCGTGTAGCATTTCTATTCATTTGTCTCCCAGGTCTGCTGGCGATGCGACATCTATATTCATTTGTCTCCCAGGTCTGTCACTGGTGGTGTCCGCTGGCCATGCAGGAATTCGGTTCATTTGTCTCCCAGGTCTGTCACTGCTGCTGTCCGCCCCTTTTCACTAGCCCATGTAGCATTTCTATTCATTTGTCTCCCAGGTCTGTCGCTGCTGGCGTCGGCCCTTTTCCGTTGGTCATGTAGCATTTCTGTTCACGAAAGCTAGCATGCTAGCTGAGTTCTTCTTTGCTTTAGCAATTGGTAGTGGGATGAGCTGTGTGCCTTAAAGCTTGATATATCACACTAACCACCCCCCCTCCCCGCCCCCACGGTTCGACTCCCAGCTGCAGCGGGGGTTGGTTGAACGTGTGAACGTGGTTGGTTGGGTGTAAACGGTGGCTTGGTGTAAACGGTGCTGCTGCTGCCGCTCTGCTGCTTGCTGCTGCTGCTGCTGCTTGCTGCTGCCGCTGGTTGCCCCTTTTGTAGCTGCTGCTTTGCTACTTGGTGCTGCTGGTGCTGTTGCTGACGACTCCGCTGCTGCTGCTGCTGCTTGCTGCTTGCTGCTGCTGCTGCTGCTGCTGCGGCTTGGCGCTGCGCTGCTGCTGTGGTGCTGCTGGCTGGCTGCTGGTTGGTGTTTGCTGCTGGCTGCTGGCTGCTGGCTGCTGGCGGTTGCTGCTGCTGCTGCTGCTGCTGGCTGCTGCTTGCTGCATAGGACTTGTACTTCACTGTTACAAGTTCTAACCCCTAGTTCTAACCTAATGCATGCATATGCGGGGGGTAAATTTACCCCCCAGAGTTGCCATAACCATAAGCCGGCTATTTCCTCAAGACACTCTACTCCTTATACCTTTTACCAGTGCTTATCCTACACTGCGGACGCCCTAGTGTATGCACAGCCCTTGTGATGCCAGAAATATCCAGAAATGCTTACCCCCCTCTTTTCGACTCAAGGCATACAAAAGCGGGGGGTAAATTTACCCCCCAGATTTGCCGATCACGCATCTTCGTGCCTGCCAACGAGTGCGCCCGTGTTGTTTCAATGTACCCTTCCCAGTCGGCGATGTCACATTTACATTCTTCAGCGCAAAGTATGTACGTAGCAACCTTTCTCCCAAAACATGTAATCACTACATGCTTTGCCGACGATGTAACTAGTACATCCGGTGCGATTCGGCTAGCTTTCGACCTCCTCCCCTGGCCTCAAGTCATTTGTCTCCCAGGTCTGTCATTGGTGGTGTCCGCCCTTTTCCGTTGGCCATGCAACATTTCTATTCATTTGTCTCCCAGGTCTGTCACTGCCGGTCCGCCCTTTTTCCGCTGGCGACGCAACATTTCTATTCATCATTTGTCTCCCAGGTCTGTCACTTGCGGTGTCCGCCCTTTTCCGCTGGCGATGCAACATTTCTATTCATTTGTTTCCCAGATTTGTCACTGCTGGTGTCCGCTCTTTTCCGCTGGCTTTTCTGCTGGCCATGTAGCATTTGTCTGCCACACCTGTCACTGCTGGAGTCTCACTGGTGTGCCCTTGTCTATTGGCCATGAAGCATTTCTATTCATTTGCCTCCCAGGTCCGTTACTGCTGGTGTCCGCCCTTTTCCGTTGTTCTATTCATTTGTCTCCCAGGTCTGTCAACAAATGCAAAGGCTTGCGAGGAAACATGCAAAGGATTGACACAGCAGTCAGAGCTGGGAGACAAATGTAAAATTGAGGATTGCAAGGCAGAGGCGGACAGCAGCCCAGCGCTGGGAGACAAATGTAAAGACTTGCAAGGCAGAGGCAGACACAGCGGTCCAGAGCTGGGAGACACATGTAGACACAGGGAGACAAATGTAAAGGATTGCAAGCGACGCGCAGCCCAGAGCTGGGAGACAAATGTAAAGGATTGCAGGCCAGAGCAGCTGGGAGACAAATGTGAAGGCTTGCAAGCGAAAGGAGGAAAAAGGAGGAGGCACCTGTGAAGGAAAGAAGGAAGACAAGGCGGACACCATGACCAACAAGAAGGGGGACAACAAGGGAGACATAAGGAAACAGAAGGGAGACAAGACGGACACAGTGCCCAACAAGAAGGGAGACAAGACGGGAGACAAAGGGAGACAGAAGGGAGACAAGGCAGACGCAATGACCAACAAGAAGGCAGACAAGAAGGGAGCAAAAGGAAACTGAAGGGAGACAAGAAGGGAGACAAGGCGGACACAATGACCAACAAGAAGGGACGCATTACACCGCCATAGACCCCAAACAGTTTGCGCTTTTCAAATCGAAACTAGAGCTTGCGACGTCCAGAGCTGGGAGACAAAGGATTGCATACAGAGCGGGCAGACACATCTTAAGAAAGAATTGACAAGCCCCAACAGCAAACCTTTTGGGGAATTATTCTTCAAGTGCGAACATGATGCTGGTCATGCTGCTCAATCAGCGGGGAGCTGACCACGTGAGGACAAGAAATAAAAGCTTGAGGAGCGAAGGATGTGACAGGAAACTGGTTTTTGGTGCCTGACGTATGCCCTCCGTCCCAACTGAACAGAGAGATCGCTGCCACGCCGCCGAAATCCAATCCGGTCTTTCATCCAACGCTTGCCCGAAAAGGAAAACAAAGCTGAGAGAGTTACACAGTGTGGCAGGAATGCAATCCCGGAGACAATTGCGCACCCCTTTCAAAGGAGCAAGAACCTTTCACAGGTGAACCTGTTCCAGCGGACAGGGCAGAAAACATCAGAAAACACCAGCGCAGCAAAAAGAAAGAAATCACACGGGAGACAAATGAATAGAAATGCTACATGGCCAGCGGAAAAGGGCGGCAGCACCAGTCACAGACCCGGGAAACAAATGAATAGAAATGCTGCATGGCCAGCGGAAAAGGGCGGACACCAGCAGTGACAGACCTGGAAAACAAATGAATAGAATTGTTGCATCGCCAGCGGAAAAGGGCTGACACCAGCAGTTCCCAGCTCTGGGCTGCATGTCGCTTGCAATCCTTTACATTTGTCTCCCTGTGTCTACATGTGTCTCCCAGCTCTGGACTGCTGTGGCCGCCTCTGCCTTGCAATCCTTTGTCTCCCAGCTCTGGACGTCGCATGCTCTAGTTGCAGAGTGTTCCTGTTTGAAAGACACAAACTGTTTGGGGTCTACGGTGATGTTATTTTTTAATGTATGTTCATGGCTCATGATAACTTATGCACGCTTGCATATAGCGGCAGGGTGAAACATGATTGATTACAACTGAATCTGTGTAATAGGTCGTGGCAGTGTTTCACTGCACGCTTTCAATCAACCACAGACCGCCAACATAAGAAGAACTCTTGGAGAGAAATTGCTGACGTGTGAAGGGATTCTCGTGCGTTTTCTAGGGTGGTCGCTGCGGCGACTTCTCAATCAAGACAGATTGATGTGGGGATAGCTTCTTCCATGGTACAGTATCAATTTATTTCTCCAATGGACTGCTCTTTGGTTCTTTCCCATTAGGCAATGGGATCGTTGAAAGAGCAATTGGTCGTAAACAGGGTCCAGAAACTAACATAAGTGTGATTGCCAGTGGCGAACCAAGAGAGGCTGAAAGGCTTCAAAATCCAGTTTACATAGTTGGCGGCTAGCTTCTGGCAAGGCCGGAGCCAGGAGCTCGAAGAGCGGGTTTCAGCATAAGCCTGGTGCAAACAAATTCTTCTTGGTGGTCCATTCTTGCATGGCATTCTTATTTCAGGACCGGAACCAGACTACCCTTGTTTCACACGTCGGCCTGCCCATTGGGATGGTCCAAGTCTAATGTTTAAATACAACTTCCATGCAAGATGAAGAAGGATGACGAAGGTAAAGAATCATAAAGAATCCACACAATCCGAAACTGAAAGCTGAATCCAGGTTTCAGATGTTTGGGCCAAGTGATTGCCCCAATACATGTAAGGATCAACTCTGTGGTGGCCTCCACTTTTGAGATTGTCAAGCGGGAAGTATTCTCGTTGCCGAAACTGGCCTATTTGCCTGGCATCCTGATTAGGGAGCCGCTGCTGGTTTTCTTGCTTTTACCTGCCAACATTGGATTGGATTTTGCTCGGGCTGAAGTGGTTGGACACCTGAATGCTCGTGCATTTGCCTTTTCAGATGAGAATCTTTGTTGATCTTTGTTGATGATGTTGTGTATGAAAGCCATGTTTATGCGCGCACGAGCTTGTCGGATGAAGCTGAGGCATTGAACAACTGAGACGGAACATCCAGGATGTTGCGTCTCGACGCAGCGAGATGGAACAACATGACACCAACGCTGTAGAAGCTTTGATGCGAGTCGGAGCAACACATATAGCAGAAACCCAGTGGCGGCGGGTGACAGTGCAGCTTCAGGAGATGAGCTTGAGGTGCTGGTGGCAGTATACCTTTTCATCACCGGTCAAGACTTTTGCAGTCGGAAAGTAGAGCTAATTTCTATTTGGTTGTGTGGCTGAGGCACATAAACCTTAAGAAATCGACCGGTATATATATACACATACGTAAATGCATATAGAGATACCTGAATCAGTCGGGGTTGAAGTCCGGCCTTTTCTGTCAATGTGTACAATGCGTAGCAATCCTTTTCATTTCGTTATGTTGGGCCCACCCCGCGGTCCTTGAGTACAGCCTTCAAATGTGTTGACTTGCAACAAAATCATACTCCCCCCAACATTTTAGTTCAATAGATATACAGATACATTTGTTTTCTGCGCAACAAAATGAGATCAGCTTAAGTCTCGGCAAATAGCAGAATGGACGTCATTCATTTTGGGTAGGTTGAACTCCTCGTGTTCAAGGTGAGTTTAGATTTTCAGTTTTCACATGACCTTTACCGCGAGGCCCCCTTTGAGCTTCAAAACAAGTTTGGTAGCGGAGCCCGGTCTATCCGGGCTCCAGCTAGATGCCTAGGCTCCCAGATCACCCCTCGGTGACCGCTCGCCCTCGACCGCGAGCCATACCGCTGCCGACAGCAGGCCCTTTCTTCAAGATGGCGCTCGCTCGCGCCAGGCTGCTGGCCAGCCTCATCTTTCTCCTTGCTGCGCACTCCGTAAGTCGTGGCAGCTCACTACTTTGGCCCCCTGTGGTTTCAAATCACCAGGACGGACAGCCCGAGCACATTCTTGACATCTTTGTTCCACGACACCAGCTACCCAGCTCTGAACGCTGAGAATCAGACAAATTCACAATTCGAGTTCGTGAAGGTCTTCGCCCGTGATCCATCATCGACGGTGTCTTTGGGACCTCTTCAGGTGGCATTCCTTTTTCCGAATTTCAGAAAGACCTTTCGCCAGGTTGGCAGCCCGGCCAAGCCCAGAAGTTCGCCATGAACCTTCGCCTCATTGGGCCAGATGGGCGCTACGACCACGGTGATGAAGCCCTGGTCAGGCTTGCTGTGGACAGGGTCGCAGCAGGTAAGTTGTGTCTCCTTGTGATGACAAAGGAAGGACCAATCTCTTGGCCTCCGTGAAGCGGCTCATGTCTCCCTGGATTTGAAGTTACATCCTCAATGAACTTGTGTTACTGTTGCGGATGTCGTTGATCTCCAGACCAGCGCGGACCTATGCTTCCCCATTACGAAGACCCCATTCAGAAGCATACTCTTGCAATGTGGACTTTCCTCGGCGATGCTCGAAGAAGGCTTCCAGAGACGGTGTAGTGAGTTCCTGATCGCTCTGGCCAAAGGCATCGTGCAGCTGCCTAGCCGGCGTTTGCACTTCTGGCACGCTGCAAGATCGTCTGCCCTGTGGGATCGGCAGGATCCAGCGACCTCCATGGCGATGTGACCCATGCCGACGATGGCAACTACCACGCTGCCGAGCAGTGATCCCTGGTCCATATGGTTTGCCGATGATGAAGACTGGTCACGGTCAGAATGGCCAGCGTGGTATGCCGATGAAGCATTGGCAAACCGATGGCGCGAGCCCTATGTGGCAGAGTGAATCTCCCCGAATTGACGCCACAGATCGTTGGTTGCTCCAGAACCAGATCCACCTGGAAGAGATGGATGAAGATACTGTTCTACCTATTCTGCCTGATCCTGAACCAGCGCCACAGTCCAAGAAGTCTCGACCATCATGGACTACGTCAGATGAGTTGGAGAGTGCACGCCTTGTGCTGGATGATGGACCTGGAGCGACAACGAAGACATGGGTTGCGTTCACGTGCGCAGTTCCAAGATGGAAATGACCAAGGGAGAAATTCAGTGTTTCTTCCGAGAACAACGTGCACGAGTAGGGGAAAGGCAAGAACCGTCTTCTTTGACCTCAACAGTGGTGGTGGCAGCTTCATGTCCTTAGCAGAAGAGAATGCTGTCAACGAAGAAGATCTTCCAAGATTATGGAAAGTAGTGGAGATTGCCGACGAGAAGGAGAGGGGTCAAGTTGTAGATGAACGTGCCTTTGAAAAGATCAAGTTGTCAGAGGCTCCCGACGTCGCGCTCGTCGTCGACATCGTTTGGATTCGACGCTGGAAGCCCAATCAGAAATGGAATGTGAAGTCAAGAATGCTGCTTTGACAGTCAACGCGTGCTTCTAGCCACTAGAACTACGACAGCTTCACGCCTGAGCCAGCGACTTCTGATGTCCACTGCCGCAGTGATGAACACTGAGCCAGAGAGTTGGGATGTTTCAGGCGCCTTCCTCAAAGGATTGGCCTTCTCCAAGGTCCGTGAGACTTTGCTGCAGCAGCGCGTCAAAACTCCAGATCGCGCGGTGGTGGTTATCCCTCCGTCGAACTGCTGGAAGCATGTACCAAGGGCCGAGCCTACGCGCAAGAAAGTGTTTTGCTGAGAGCTGGACCAGACTCTGCTGCGTCAAGATGAAGTTGAGCGTGACGAAGAGGCCATTATAGCAAGCTTTCCAAATCTGGTCACATGGTGGTAAGGCTGAGAGGGTATCGTATTCAACCTCACGCTGAAACTCTGTTTGGCGTAAGAGGTCTGGAAAGCAGTCGCATGGTGGCCACGCGACTGACTGAAATGTGGCTTCAAGATGAAAAGCCTTCGCTGCAGCAGCTGACGCAGCAGCAAGAAGCAGGCTCACGGCTCTTTTTCCTGTGGACGCCGCCACGGATTGTCGTGGCTTCTTTGAACTAAGACAGGTGGAAGAGCATTCTGAGGACAAGCTTCAGAGGCTCGATGTCCTGGCCTCCACAAGGGTCACCGGCTACTTCGCGCACGTTCATGTTGGCTGACGGACTAACAAAGCCGATGACATCAACGGGCTATGTGGAGTT
This sequence comes from Durusdinium trenchii, assembly GCA_963970005.1. Taxonomy (NCBI): domain Eukaryota; class Dinophyceae; order Suessiales; family Symbiodiniaceae; genus Durusdinium; species Durusdinium trenchii. The sequence continues at coordinate 164,419 of CAXAMN010000958.1, forward strand.
TGGAAATGAAGGAGGACTCCATTGTCTTCTCAGGCGTCTTCCAACCTGGGAAGAACTCAAGGAGGAGGACCTCTACAAGGATGACCAGACAAGTCGAATGGAGGTGAGAGAAAAGAAGAGAGCCTCATTGGCTACGACCGCAGGCCTGGCGCTTTCGCCAAAGTTGAGATCAATGGCGTTGTTTGCGCTCTTCACCACCGTCCGAGCTCAAGAACCGACGCAATGACTATCAGAACCAGGATTGGTGGTTCTTCGCAATGATCCTGTTCATGTACGGCATTTTGCGATTCACAGTGGTGTCCCTTCGATGGTTGATGGCTTCCAAGGAAAACTCCAAGAGTGACAAGATTCCCGAGAGCCCAGAAAGGAAGTCGAGTTCATCATCTTCTGAGAATGTCCTCAAGCCTTCCTCCCATGATTCCTAGTTCATCCGTGCAGATGACGCATCCGCGCCTACCTGAGTCCGTTTGGTGTGCAAAGACGGGACACCATTTTCACATCGACCCGTAGTGCCAGGCGCGTAAGAACGCCAGATATCCGACCAAGCGAACAGAGTATTTGTGGACACTGTACCATCAAGTCCCTGAGCAAAACCAGAGTTTAGATTTTCAGTTCTCCCATGACCTTCTCTGCAGGGCCCTCTGGAGCCTCAAAGCAAGTGCGTGATTGATGGACGGTCGGCGCTATTTCTCACATAGTTGCTCCCGTGTTTCTTGAACGCTTGCTTTACTTCCTTCTTCGGAAGTTGCTCCTGTTCTGTAGCTCTTGCGTGGGTCTTTTTGTCTTTCTGTCCCTCAGATCTTGCCACTCTTAAGAAATTCTTGGAAACATTCAGAGGAAAGTGTGTGAGACGACAAATAGCTAGACAGGACGCAAGAGGTTTGCTTGGGATCTACCGTGGCAATATACTGATACAATTGCTTTCTGACACCTAGAGCTCAAATTTAACAAAGAGAAGACTTTCCACAGGACGAGACCTTTCATTCAAAGACATTTGGGTAGAGAAAACAGAATCCTGAGCCCAGTCACGCAGCAAGCTCTTGTAAAGGAGGCTCTTTCAGTGAGGTTCTTTGTTGAGAGGAAGAAGAAATGAAGATATTGGACGAGACTTGCTTGTTGAAAACGACGAAGAAGCAAACTCTGATCGAGTTTTGTTGGGAGGAAGGCACTTGTACGATAGAGCCGGCCTCTGGGTAGGAGTGGAAGTTTGTATGGGAACAGGTTGCAAAGAGGAGAACCGGCAATGATATAAGACAGGGCCAAGTTGCGCATCGCAGCCCGTTGGTGGGAAAAGTTCGCCTTGATGTCGAGCTGGAGGCAAGTAGCTATCTTCACTCCCTCTGTAATCGAGCTGCTACCAAGCCCCCCCCAACTCCACCAAGAACAAAAATACATGATACATGTACAAGAACAACAGACTTCATCTCCTTCTTTACGAAGTGCAGCCGCGATGAGTGATAAGTTTGACGGGGCGCGCTAGGCTAGGCCACACTAATGCTGTGCATCCCTTGACTTTGGCGCCCGGTGCCGGAGCAGGGTAGGGTAGGGTTGGTTCCTCGGTTCCAGGTACAGCCTTGTAAGCGTTAAAATAATTGAAAGCAAAGAAAATACAAAAATACGACTGGAAAATACAAATTCACAAGTTGTATTTTTAAACATGCACTTTTGACATTTGCGCTTTCAAAAATACAACCCTAAAAAAGGGCAAAGCTGCAAGCAATATTCACGGAAATTGCAACTTGATAAGCGTTGATATGTGTGGGATGGTTAGCTGGCCCCCTTGTCTTTTGGAGCAGCCTCTCGTGGTTGTCGGGTAGCCTGACCACGTTTCGCTGGTTGACTCAAAAAGATTGCCAGTGGGTTTTGCCGGTTTGCAGTTCGAGGCTGAAAATTTGTACCTTTCAGCAAGACGAGAAAAATGCGATCTCTTCTTCATATTTTCCACAAATACAAAAATATAAGAAATACGAAAAAATAACACAAAAAACATACGGCCCGCGAAAAAGCATGCAGAAAATAAAAAATACAAAAAACATACGAAAAAATATAAATATGCAAAAATACAAAAGTACAAAAAATACGAAACATACAAAATTACAAAAAATACGACCGGCAAACAAATTACAAAAAATGCGGCCCGCGAAAAATTACAAAATATACGACCCACGAAAACATACAAACATATATCATTTGCCGAGACGGGCTGCGAAACCACATTTTGCAATTTTTTCGTTTTGCTGACGCGTCGACGAGGGTGCTTGCTGATTTTGCAGCCCGGCTGCCTTTGCGTTTCTAATTTCCCACAATGCAAAAAGACAGCGATTTTGCGAACATGTTTCTTGAAAACACTCACGCATATAGGGCAACGTGGCTCAAAATTCAATTGCCTTGGTGGTTGCTACTTGCATTGTGGTCCTCATTTGAGTATGTTGTTTGGGAACCAGGGCCAGTTAGGACGTAGAAACATGCAAAAAGGTTGCGTTTCAGGGTGTATATTTTGTATTTTTAATGTTTTTGTGTTTCTTAGCCTCTACCTGAAAGCCGGGGGTTCAAGGGCAGGGAGAAAAATGTGCAACGCTGGAGGAAACAATTGAACAGAATTCGAAAACAAAGGCCTAAACCAAAATGCAAGACACTGATAAAACACAAAGTAAAAAACGCGTTCCTCAACTCTTTTGCCGGGGTGCCTGGACTGGAAGAGTTCCTGGGCACTATTGACACTTTTGTTTGGTTGTTTTTTGCTTTGTGGGGGGGTATTTTGGATGCGGAATAGAAGAACCCGTGTTGTTGAAGTTTTTTCTTCCGCCCCCTAGAAACCAAACTGGCAGAGAAACCTAGGTCATGTTTTACAAAACATATTGTGGCGCACCGATGCGTAGCCCACCCCGCGAGGAGAGGTTTAGTTCTCAAAAAAACATTGCAAACAAACCGCGCGCAACAAAAATTGAGAGGAACCGAGCCAGCGAGCGGGCAAGAAAATCAAAACTGGCGTCCAAACATATCCAACCTTTCATGTTTGCGCGCCCACATGCAAGGCCTAACTCCTAGCAAAAGACGCGCTCTTGTTGTAGCCTGGTCCCGTCGCAACATTCCAAAATTGTTGTCCGAATTAAGATTTCATGTTGGACCAGCTGAAACTCACATCAAATTCTGCAGCATCATGGTGTCACTGGAGCCGCGGCACTTTGAATGGCGCACGCAAAGCGAACATCCGGGACATCCGGCAGGCGAGAAATGCTGTAAGCATTACATATACTGGCAGCTAGTGACGCACGCTCTAAAAAAAATCTTTCTGGCACCGCCACCGTTGTTATGTCGTATGGTGTATCCTTGCCCAAACATTGTGTGCTAACCTATGAGGTTGTGGGCAAGGAAACGCTGATGAGATGGCATCAACACATGAACCTCTGCGCATTTTTCCCATCCTGCTTTCCATCAGTGTCACTCAACGACAGGAAATGCGAAGGGGAAAGCAGTACATGTTGAGCACTGCTGAGGATTGAGGATCACCGAAAGCTGATGATTTGTGTCCTTAAATGTTCTTTCCAATTAGGCAATCTCATGTGGAAACTGACATTTCACACTTTTCCGATGGCCATGTTTGCTGCAAACTTTTCATCGCGTGGATGACCATGTCATCAGAACTCGGCACAAGGGCTTGCATTTCAATACCCTCCCTTCACCCAGTCCTCAAAGCATGCTTCGCCCACAGGTTTCAGGTCTTGCACCTGTTCCGTAGTTTCATCGACCACCTGTACAAGTTGGATATTGTTGTCCCTGGCATTGAAGCCGCGATGGCATACCTTCTCCAGTTTGAAGCCATCACTGCTGCAGATATTTGGGTCTTCACTAGGGTGGTTGAAGATGCAATGACCTTTGTCCTGGTCAAATCGCGAGAGCAGACTACGCTTGCAGCTTGCAACAGTCATGCCAATTTTGTTTGGGAGAGAATGCACGAGACACCCTGTACATGTTGCACCGCCTCAAGTATCGCTGAACCTCCAATCATGGTCAAGATCTCTATAGTGATTATACATCACCATACCAGCACGGTCGGAGGATGAACAAAGGCTTTGGCAACAGCCTGGCTTTGTATATTTTCTGTTTTTTTGCCGCGTCGCAGTATTGTACAGTCGTAAAGCTTCGCACATGGGCGATGCCATATATGGATTGTTGTTTCTGTTGTCGGTCGGTGTCCTGCAAAACAGCGCCCATCCCCGGCGTTTTTTTTTCAAAGCACATTTGTATGGAATATATGTTCACGCGGTCACATCGTATCTATGTATTCCTTTCTTTGCGCATAAGAACTTTCACATATTTTTGTTATTTCTGTACTCAGACTCAGGCCTCGCTTGTCCCCAGCTGCTGATGTTGTTGTTGTTGCTGTTGTTGCTGCTGCTGCTGTTGGTGGTGGTGCTGGTGGTGGTGGTGGTGGTGGTGGTGCTGCGCGCACACGCCAAGACAACAATTTGTGAAGCATCTTTTCGGCGCATCGCCAGGCTTTTCACCATTTGTTTAGAATCATTACCATCAAAACCATTGAAACAACACACGTTAAATGCCAATGTTTTCGATGTTTGCAAGTGTCAATGCTTTTGAACTCGGCAAGCCAAGCTCCACAGTATTTACGTGTTTTTATTTCGAACAACAAAAACTACCATGAATACACATGCTTTTAAGTTCGGCAACGGCAAACCAAACAAACATGCCTCACAAGTTTTGTGCATCGTCGGGACAAAGCGCCGATGTTTTTGAGCCTCGGGATCCAGAGGAGGAAAACCGGGGTTGGCGGCGCCCTGCACATTGTAGATAATACACAGAATGGGTTAACGCCTGGCGGCGATGCAGACCCCCTTTCTTTTGGGAGTAGTTTTGCTGGGCGTGCCCTGATGAAGCAATAGGTATTCAAAACAGTGTGGCTGGGTGGAAGACAAGCAAATGACGACGCAGTGACATATGTGGTTCCTGAACTCAATTCGGAGACCGGCAGGATAGAGTGTCGGGTTCTCCAAGTTCTTTTTTGACATGGTAATGGGGCACTGGAGCAGTCAGATCTTGATTGCTGTCAACTTAGGTAAGTCTGAGAACCAATGTGGACCGCCTGAACGACCTAGCAGAAAAATTGGTCGCCCAAAGAAATAGAATCGGACATGCTTGTGAGATTGGAACCTCCGCAAGTGCAGCTTCAGATGGCATGACGAGAGTAAAGCTGGACAATTTTACATATTGGCGCGGTCAGGTTCAAGTGAGTATCCGAAACATAACTCTGGAAGGAGGCAAAGTGTATGCAATCACTGGTGCAAACGGGTGTGGAAAGAGCACATTTTTTTCTCTACTTGCATCTTGCAGGGGCTTTGCCGCTTTGCCAGCTGGAATGGAGATGACAAACATCGGAGGCAAAATTTATTCACCGACTGACAGCATCGTTGAGATCACTCAGCAAATGTATTGCCCGCTCTACATCGAGCCAATTACTTGGCTACAGCGGAAAACCCGAAGCGAAGAACTGCGGATACAAGAGCTTCTAAGTCAGCTTGATTTCAGCATAGGCACACCAGGCAGTGAACTTGACTTCAAACATTTTCAAGGTGTGGAAACTGACTGGTACAGCAAACTCTCGGGGGGCCAACGCTCCAAAGTTGAGCTTGTGAGTCACATTTTCCTGAGAGAGAGGTGCCCTGACATCCTCCTGATAGATGAAGCTTTATCGCCTCTAGATTTTGCTTCAAAGGCTTTAGTACAACAAAAACTGAGGACTTTTTGCAATGAGTCTGTGATCTTGGTTATTCACCACCAAGATGCGCACAGTCAGTGCTTGTCCTCAGCGGGTTTCTTTGACGATAACCTGCACTTTGATCATGGGATTGCAGCCCTCATAGGCACCTGTGAAATGGAAAAAAGGCATCAAAACAACAACCGACAAAAGGAATCGATTCGGGTTGCAGAGCGTAAGGCGCATGCACCGTACGAGCGGGTTGCACATTTGCCACCAACAATGACCCTTTCAGTGAAGTGGGTTGGTCAACTTTCAGTTTGCCAACGACTCGCAGATGATTCGACCGTGTGGGCCATGTTGGAGAGACACTCACTTGCACTTTCTAGTGAAATAGCACGAGGCTTAGATCCAGACACCTGACAACAGATTTTTGACATGTTTGAACGACCGCTGGCTTGCCGTCGTGCAGGCAGTATACTTATTCTGGACCCGTCCGTTACCTTTACATCACCATGTCCCGATCCTTTCTGCAGTATCAGTATATGCACTAGCTAAGCTACCAATAAACTGCTTGTGGACCTTTGCTATCCTACTCCACCTTTCCTACTTTGACGACTACACTACTACACAATTCAAGGCTCTGAATAGTGACTCGTACTACTTGTGTCGTCTCTTTGCTTGGGCTTCGCATCTTGTTTATCGCACTCTATTCTGTTCTCTTGCACTACTACTGTCACCAACATCACCGGCGAAGTACAGGCAAAAGACAATGTCGTCACTCTTTTTGAGGTATTGCTACCCTGCCTTGGGGGGAATGCTCTGCGGACAGTCGTCTCTTTTCCCAAACACAAGCTAACTCTGTTGGTTGGAAAGGGACCTACTTTTAGGTTGTATGCTGGGGCTCTCATCGAAAGGTGTTTTAAGGCGGTACTGGCAACCCATAAGGGTTAATAGTGCCTGCTGAAGCAATATGTTTCTTATTCTGTCGTGGGTCCTGCAAGCAGGTCACAAGGGATTTTCCACATACATTACATGCGAGACAAGTACAGGAAGCAACGCAGTCATTTCCAGGCTTGCCAGTGCAGTTCGCAATGAAACACCTGTTTGTCCAGAAATCTTGTTTGTGTTGATGCTGCGATTGAGCCATCATAGATTTGCATTCAGTTCATTTTCCTTTCATGTGATTCCGGCTCACCAGGGCCCTTGAGACAGGCTTAGGCTGCGACCTGACTCGACCGCGAGCGTCGAAACCGTGCGTGTTGAAGTTTGCCCTGACCGACTTCGTTTGCGGTTGGGCGAGGAAGCTACCTCGATACTGGTAGCGGAGCCCAATACGATCCTGACTGCCTTTGACCTGGGTGAGATCGACCACATCCCTGTGTTTTCGTAGAAGATCCTGATTGAGGAAAAGATTGTGTTCATCTCAAAGTTCGCCAACACCCATGTCAGGCAAAGGGAATGGAAGACAACGAACTGCTGAGCGAGGTGGTGACGGTGAAGGAGAATCTCCCACTCGTGCCAATGGTGCCCAGTTGCCCTTCGCACCGCAAGTTCGTGGATTGGATGGAGGTTTGGCGAAAGCATGCCCATCCACAGAAGGACTTAGCCAACGCTCCTACAGAAGCTTTCGCAGAAGATTGGAACTATTTTAGCGACAATGTCATCGCCGTTCAGTTGAAGCAGCAGTCGAAGGAGCGCTACTGTTGATTTCTCGTTTGAATGATCTGGCCTGGGATGCAACGGAGGCTCTTGACTTCGCAGCACTTGAAAGCAGCTCAACTCCGTTCAAACCGATCTATGGCATCCTGGACAGCATCTATCAATACCAGCAATGAGGTGGAACTACCAGCCAGGTGCGACGAGTTCTTCACTGAGGTCAGTCGCTTGAAGAATGAAGAGATGCAGGCATATCTCGTGAGGCACCGAACTATGATGACCAAGATGAATGAAGTCAAGGTGCAAGTTCCAAACCTCCTCGCTGGCTGGCACCTTATGACCCGTTCAGGTGTGCCCAAGTGGACCCACGTCCAGATCAAGGCCCTCTGCCAAGGCAAGCTCGAGTACGAGAAGGTTCAAAAAGCTCTGATGAAGATGTTCGGCGGCGACCACAAGCCGAACGCCAAAGACCTTCGTGTCGCTGGGAAAGACGACGCCTTCTTCGAGGAAGAATGGGAGGCCTATGATGACGACGAGGCCTACGAGCTCGCAGAAGACTATGAGTGGCAAGAGGAAGAAGCCTATGAGATTGAAAAAGAAGATGAATGGCTGGCCAGAAGAGCTTGATGAAGCCTACGATCAGTGCGATGAAGCATACATCAGCTATTTGGAGAGTCGGAGGAGGATGAGAGAACTGGCTTTGTCGCGTGGATTCTATCCAGTTGTAGCCATCCCGCCTGATGACAATGGAGGAGGACGACAATCATGGAAAGGTGGAGGTGGCAAAAGCAAAGGAAAAGGAAAAGGGAAGAGCAAAGGAAAGAGCAAGGGCAAGGGCAAGGGAGCCAATTCGGGCTTCAGAAGAACTTTTGACAATCGCCGCCCTATGTCAGGACTTCGTGGACCTACTACAACATTGAGCTCTTCAACGGGATCCACCGAAAGCCCAAAGTCTACTCTGACTGGCTCAACCTCATCGCACGGCCCTCGCTTCAAAAGGTATAGAGTTCAAGCCAGTGGCGTGAAGGAAGTCCCAGAAGAAGGAAATATGGTTGAGGAAATGGATGAAAGCTTTGAGACTGTGACCATCACCGAGGAGCACTGCTTGTTCACCGCTCTTGAGCCTGGAATAGCCATTGTTGACTCAGGAGCCACACGAACCATTGCTGGAGAAGAAGTGTGGGAGCATCTCAATCCAGCCGAGGTGAAGATCGTCGGAAAGAAGAGAGACTTCCGATTTGGAGGCGGTGAAGTGCTTCGATCACACTATGAAGCGTAGTTCCCCGTGAAGGTGAATGACTGGATCTGACAGTGTCCATTGTTCCAGGAAGAACACCTTTCCTGCTGTCCAGGCCGACTCTTGAGGCCTGGAAGGTCAAACATGACTTTGCCACGGGAAAGATGCAGGTGATGGATGGTGAGTGGTTCTCCCCTGAGCGTGGCCATCGTGGACACTATGTGCTCAACTTGATCGACAAAAGTGATGAGGTTCACGTGACAGAAGAAGTGTTGGGAGAACTGTGGAACATCGAAGCTCCTATGGATGATGATGCAGGCGAGACGAATGATGAAGCAGTGCTGGAAGTGAAAGACCACGACATCTTTGTGAGCCAGATCGTCGAAAGAGCCACGAAGGACAAAGAGCTTCTCTACTTCGAGCTCTATGTGGACGGTGGCAATCTGGCAACTGAGCTGGCCAAAAGGCCCAATGTCACTGTGGCAACTTTCTCACTTCCCGAGTGGGACTTTGGAAAAGATGTCGTGAGGAAAGACTTTCTTCAGTTGCTTCGATCCGAACGGCCGCACTTTGTTTGGCTAGCGCCTCCATGCACAAAGTGGAGTACAATGCAAAACTTGGCCGCTCGAACTCCTGAAGCAAGAAAGAAACTTGAAGCTGATCGAAGATGAAGACATTGGATTTGGATTGGAGCAGCCGCATTGGGCAGCTTCATGGAACACTGAGGCTTTGAGCAACATGAATGAGAATCTGGTTGATGCAGTATGTGACCGCTGCCGCACTGGACTCACCTACAAAGACATGACTGGCAGAGTGGTTGGCAAAGTGAAGAAAACCACTCGCATGCGAACAGGAAGCAGCTATCTATTCCAGGCCCTCGACTTGACCTGTCAATGCCATCAAGCCGATCATGTTCAAATGGATGGAAAGTCGAAAGCCTTGAAGGCTATGCAGAACTATGAGCCTGGTTTCGTGAAGAAAGCTGCTGATGCAATTGTCCTGGAAATGGAGAAGAAGTGGCGACAGCGGGAAATGGCCCGTATCTTTGTGTCTGAGGAGCTTGAAGACATGGAGATTGAAGTCATGGAGAAAGAAGAGAAGGAGAACAAGGTGACTGATGAGGAAAAGGCCTTGATGAAAACCCATGGAAAGAAGGCCGTTCAGGTGGTCAGCAAATTGCACAGGCAGCTTGGACACCCAAGCAACGACAAGCTGTGCAGGGCACTCAAGGATGCAAAGTTTCCTTGAAGTGATCAAGGCCGCAAGGACCTATGAATGTGGAAATTGCAGTTCTGATGTTCAAAGAAAGCTCGCAAAGCCTGGATCACTTCCACAGGCCACTCACTTCAACGAGCTGATGGAGGTTGACACCTACCACGTGAAGTGGAATGACAAGCGCATTCGAATTCTTGCAGCCATTGATGTCTTCTCTTGATATGAAGTGAACTGCTTGCCGAAACAGGAGACGGAGGAGGAAGAGCTTGCCGCTTTGGAAGGTCAGTGGTTCAACGTCTTCGGAGCTCCTAGCAGGTTGCGCACTGACAGCTCAGGTGCTCACATGTCACAGCGTTTTCAGCAGCGCCTCAATGACTATGGAGTCAAACTGTTGTTGGTTCCTAAAGAGGCTCATCACAAAATGGGCATTGTTGAGCGATTGCATGCAGTGCGTAGGCTACAGCTTTTGAAGTTGCTTCGTGACAAGCCACAGATTAATCTCCAAGTGGCCATCTCACTTTCATGCCAGCAGCGCAACAGACTCAGGTCAATCCATGGTTCATCGCCCAGCCAGATTGTCTTTGGGAGCACACCCAATCATCCAGCTGGACTCATGGACGAACCTCATGATCCACGACCAGACTATGAGAAAGCAATTCAAGAGGATCATTCCCTGAGGCATGCTGCTGCAAAAGCCTTCTATTCAGCAAATCATGATGCCACTTTGCGCCGAGCTTTGTTAGCACGCCGTGGGCCAGCTATTGTGCGCATGCTTGAGCCAAAGCCATCCACCAGCGCCACAGCTTGTGTGTGGTTGGCGCATGGAAGTTCGCTCGTCCGAGCAGCTGCAGAGCACGTTCGCCCTGAGAATCCTTGTGAAAAAGCACATCGACTTGAGCTCATGCCGAACACCGCGGCTACTGGCCCTCTGCGCGTCCAGATCATGAAGGCTATGCATCCTGTGCGGGGTCCCATTCGATTTCTTAATCTTGGGGCACCCGGTTCTTCTCACGCATCACCAACAGAACAGGAGGCAGACACACAGCACGACCCACATCAACAGCAGGCACTCCATCTCTTGACGAAAGTCCGGAAGCGCATACAGCGCCTCCTGATGAAGAGATGGATGAACCACAAGCACAGGCCCCACAAGCAACCGCGGAGAACACGGAAGCCACGGCAGCCACAGAACCACATGCAGCACAGAACGCCGCTGCTGCAGAACCACATGCAGCACAGAACGCCGCCGCTGCAGAACCACATGCAGCACAGAGCGCCGCAGCTGCAGAACCACATGCAGCGCAGAGCACCGCCGCTGCAGAGCAACAGCAGGAGAAGGAGCAGAAGGGGCGCGAGGAATCAGGATCAAGAAATCGATCTCGAAGTCCAAAGATGAGAGATGAAAAGGCGCTGGCATTCCAGAGCTACAACTTGGCTCGAGAGCTCGACGGAATGAAGTCAGTGGCAGAAGAAGATCCACGATTTCTGGCACACCTCAAGAAGATGGAAGCTGAGGATGAAGAGTTTCTGGCGGAAAGCCTCAACGAGAAGCACATGTCGGCTGAAGATCGCGCCGCCTTCGATATCGCCCAAGACAAGGCACTTCGTGTTTGGTTGGACAACAGTGCATGGCGAGCAGTCGACGCTTCAGAGGCACAGGAAGGAGAGTTGATCCCTGCAAGAATGCTCAAAAAATGGAAACCAACCAAGGACGGACCCGTAGCAAATGCCAGGGTCATCGTCCAGGGATTCCGCCACAAGGATGTGCTGGAAAACGACCTCGACAAGGAGTCACCAACCTTGTCCCGGGTCGGCAGGATGCTCACCTTGCAATGGGCTTGCCAGAATCAGTGGAAGGTATTTTCTGCTGATGTGAAGAGTGCTTTCATGCAAGCCGATTCAATCGATGAGACCACCAGGATTTACATCAAGCCATCCAGTGACATGAGGAGGCGATTGGAGAAGATGATGAACCTCCGAGAAGCCGCGAAGCCCGCCTTCGGTGACGTCCGTGCTCCGAGACAATGGTACAGTACTGCAGACAGCTTCATGGTGAACGAATGCCTCTTTGTGCATCGTCCACTCGACTGCTGCCTGTACCTGTCACTACGGAGGGCCAATGAGACGGATCCAGAATTCCACAGGATCCACAAGGATGGCGAGATTTTCGTGGTGGATGGAATCTTGGGTCTTCATGTCGATGACTACCTGGGAGCAGGTGAATGCATCTATGGAGCCAACGATGCGGGCAAAAGCAAAGGTGATGAGTTTGAAGAGCCCATCAACTTCGCAAGTCGAGTTCGACTGTTGGCTCAGAGTTTCAGGTTTGGCACGTGGGACTTCGGAGAAGAAGATCGACTGATGTTTTGTGGAACGGCCATCCAGCAGAGTCTCAACAATGACAGCGTCACCTTGTCGCTTCAGGACTACACCAAGCTCAAGCCGATTCCTGTTGAGAAAGCACGCAAAAGCACACCTGATGCCCCACTGGAAAGTTCTGAGCGCAAGCATCTGCGTGCATTGATCGGTGCATTGGCTTGGCCATCTGGACAATGCTTGCCCCCTTTAGCAGCTTCAGTGAGCATTCATCAAGCAAGCTCAAGTGCACCAACAATTCAGGATTGCTTGGCGACCAACAAGACTTTGCGATTCGCCAAGAGATGGTCAAGGAATGTCAAGGAGTTTGTCCTGACACTTCGCAAGCATGGCGAAAGTCTTGAGCAGTTGCGCTTTGGTGTCTACACTGATGCTTCCTGGAGCGTGAGACCTGATGGATCTTCTCAGGGTGGCTACCTCATTTTTGTGGCCACAGCCTCAGCTGCTGAGTTGGAAAGCGAGAAACCATTTCCACTCACGATCTTGGATTGGCTGCCAAGGATGTGCAGGTCATCACTCAGCGCTGAAGCTCAGGCATCCGCTGGAGCTGTGGACGAAGTTGAATGGATCAAAGTTTTTGCTGCTGCAATGGTCCAGCCATACATCGAGATTGAGAAGGATGACACGCTGAGACTGTTCGGTGAGACTCCTTTGATCACCGACGCAAAGAGCCTCTTTGACACCGCAAAGTCGGTGTCATCCGGCCTCAGACTTGCAGAGAAGAGGACGGCTATCGAAGTAGCCATTGTGAGAGAGCGGATGGAGGCGATGGCTGGATACTGTAAGTGGGTAAACTCAGCCCAACAGCTTGCAGACGGGCTGACGAAGCCCGCAGCTCGTGACAACTTCGTGACGCAGCTGAAGCGCCAGGTCCATCAGCTGAAGTTCGACCCGACCTATATTGCAGCGAAGAAAGTCACCAAAAGCGATAGAGAGAAGGAGATCGCCGAGCACGAAGAAGCAGCAAGATACTTGTTTGGACATGAGGCCCTGTTCGGTGACGAAGAGGACAAGCCACCAGGCCGATGTCAGCTGCCTGGATGTGAGAAAGGTGTGGCGATCTTGAACGGCAAGGAGACAAAGTATTGCTGCAGGAGGCACTACTACAAGCACGTCAACCGTGCGGAGATTCGTGAAGATGTTTGGATGAAGTCTGCCAAAGTGGCCATGACGACCCTCGCATTGGCATCTGCACCAAAAGCTGAAGCGAAGAATGAGGAGAGTGATTGGACCTTCATTTACACGGTGGCTGTAATGCTCTGTTTTTCGTTCTTTGGTATGTACAAGTTCGTGTACCAGGTTTTCTTGTATGTGAAGAAGTTTGTTGTGATGCAGCTCACCGTGGAAGAGGAATTGGCGCCCTCGATGCTCGGTCCGGTCGCAGCCGTAGGTTTGAGCCATGGCGAGATGGCGAATGTGCAGACCCCAGAGTTTGACATGATTGAAACGAATGACGAGGCCAAGAGCTCAGAGAGTTCAACGGAGACACATGTTGGAAGCGAAGAATGGGGTCGCTGGCATGATCTTCGTGAAGGAAGAAAAACAGAAAAGATTGCGAAAGCTCAAGGAGTTGATGGAAAGTCCTGAGGAGACCAACTTCGACCCGAAGACGAAGGAATTCATCGAGACAGAGGATATGTCTGAAAGCCGCCGCTTGAGGTTCAAAGAGCTGATGGCAGTCTCGACAACCAGGGACTTCAGTGACCGCCAGATTCGGCAGTGGATCTGGTACATGAACAAGTACATGATCCTCATGAGCGAGCTGAACTACAAGTTCAAGAACCGAGAGGTCGAAGAAGTGAAAAAGTCCCAAGCTCAGAAGTACTTGGATGGTGATTTGAAAGATCGACAAAGCCAGACACCAACACACTACGACAGAACGGCAAGTCCAGCTCGATATGTACAGCTGCCCTGGAACCAACATGGGGCATGGCTGTATAGTGATGATTTCTATCCACACCGGGATTAGAGAATCCCTGAAGGGCTTTGAGACCGGTTGTGAAGTAGAACTGAAGGGCTCGCAACTTGAATTTTCTCCTGAGGAGAGTTCACGAAATCAAAGAACTTTCCTCCCATGTTGATGCTGCGATTGAGCCATCATAGATTTGCATTCAGTTCATTTTCCTTTCATGTGATTCCGGCTCACGAGGGCCCTTGAGACAGGCTTAGGCTGCGACCTGACTCGACCGCGAGCGTCGAAACCGTGCGTGCCTGTCGGCATTTCTATTTGTTGAAGTTTGCCCTGACCGACTTCGTTTGCGGTTGGGCGAGGAAGCTACCTCGATAGTTTGGGTATCAGCGTTCCATTGGGATCAGCTCCCGGGGGTGACTGGGGGATGACTTCTTGGAAATTGCGTTGCCATGGTGATTTGGCATTGAAATGTTCCTGTATCGACGCAGAGCGGTTGGGTTTGCCTCTTGTCTCTCCCGGTCTTAGGAGGTGGGTTAGTTTCCCGTGCTCAGCCTGGCCTTTGCTGGGAAGGTCCTTGGGAAGTTTGGCTTTTGGGGATTCCTTCCCCAAAGCATTTTCTGCTTGCTTTCCTTCGCTACTTGCTTTGCCCGGTTCAGGCGACTGTGAGCGTGAAACAGAAGTCTTCACGAGCGTGAGACGAGATTGAACTGACTCGGAAGCCTGGTGTTTTGAAGGGTAACCAACGGCCCACAGTATTATGCACTTTCGCTCCATGATTTGTCCAGAACAACGCAAGCCTACAGCATCATTGTTGGTCTTCCGTCGGTCCTTTTTCAGCAAGCAGACCTTCAAATTCGTAAGAGCCCATGGGGTACTCATGTGAGCGTCGTTCAAAAACCCACCTCTTCCTTGTTAGTAATCGAATTTCAAAGGCTGATTTCGAGTGCGCTCTCACTGCAGTCGCGAAAGGTTCGCGAAGGTCCTGCGAGAGGTCTGCGCGCGTCATGTTGGTGACCTGGCCACGCTGCAAAAACAATTGCTCTTCAGACTTCCGATTGCTTTTTCCAGGGTTGGGAAAAAGCAAACTGGAAGTCTGAACCAAATTGGAAGTTTTGACCATATTGCTTTTTCCCAGCCTGGGAAAAAGCAAATTGAAAGTCTAAACCATTTTGCTTTTTCCCGGGCCGGGAAAAAGCAAATTGGAAGTCTGAGTCAAATTTGGCAAAAGCAATTTGAGCTCAAAAAATTAAGCAACAAGCAATTTGTATCAGATTTACAAACTAAAATCAAACAAATCTGGCCTAATGGATAAGACATCAGGATCAGAACCAGAAGGTTGTGGGCTCGAATCTTCCCCGTTGTGAATTGTTTCTCCCAGACTGGAGAAAGCCAGTGGGCATCTGTGAGCCACATTGCTTTTTCCCAGCCAGCAATTTGGAAGTCTGAGCCTGAACCATTTTGCTTTTCCTGGCCCGGGAAAAAAGCAAACTGGAAGTCTGAACCATTTTGCTTTTTCCAGCCATTTGAAGTCTGAACCATTTTGCTTTTTTCCAGCCCGGGAAAAAGCAAATTGGAAGTCTGGACCATTTTGCAGTCTGAACCATTTTGCTTTTTGCCGGCGGAAAAAGCAAATTGGAAGTCTGGACCATTTTGCTTTTTCCCGGCCCGGGAAAAAGCCAATTGGAAGTCTGAGCCTTTTGCTTTTTCCAGGCCCTGGAAACAATCAAATTGGAAGTCTGGACCATTTTGCTTTTTGCCGGCCCGGGAAAAAGCAAATTGGAAGTCTGGACCATTTTGCAGTCTGAACCATTTTGCTTTTTGCCGGCCCGGGAAAAAGCAAATTGTAAGTCTGGACCATTTTGCTTTTTCCCGGCCCGGGAAAAAGCAAATTGGAAGTCTGAGCCTTTTGCTTTTGCCAGGCGCGGGAAAAAGCAAATTGGAAGTCTGGATCATTTTGCTTTTTCCCGGCCCGGGAAAAAGCAAATTGGAAGTCTGAGCCTTTTGTTTTTTCCAGGCCCGGGAAAAAGCAAATTAGAAGTCTGAACCATTTTGAAAGCAAATTGGAAGTCTGAGCCTTTTGCTTTTTCCAGGCCCGGGAAAAAAAGCAAATTGGACGTCTGGACCATTTTGCTTTTTGCCGGCCCGGGAAAAAGCAAATTGGAAGTCTGGACCATTTTGCTTTTTGCCGTTGGAAGTCTGAGCCTTTTGCTTTTTCCAGGCCCAGGAAAAAGCAAATTGGAAGTGTGAACCATTTTGAAAGCAAATGGGAAGTCTGAGCCTTTTGCTTTTTCCAGGCCCGGGAAAAAATCAAATTGGAAGGCTGGACAATTTTGCTTTTTGCCGGCCCGGGAAAAAGCCAATTTGAAGTCTGGACCATTTTGCAGTCTGAACCATTTGGCTTTTTGCCGGCCCGGGAAAAAGCAAATTGGAAGTCTGGACCATTTTGCTTTTTGCCCGGCCCGGGAACCATTTTGCTTTTTCCCGGCCCGGGAAAAAGCAAATTGGAAGTCTGAGCCTTTTGCTTTTGCCAGGCCCGGGAAAAAGCAAATTGGAAGTCTGGATAATTTGCTTTTTCCCGGCCCGGGAAAAAGCAAATTGGAAGTCTGAGCCTTTTGTTTTTTCCAGGCCCGGTCAAAGCAAATTGGAAGTCTGGACCATGTTGCTTTTTGCCGGCCCGGGAAAAAGCAAATTGGAAGTCTGAGCCTTTTGCGGGAAAAAGCAAATTGGAAGTCTGGACGGCACGGGAAGAAGCAAATTGCAAGTCTGAACCTTTTGCTTCTTCCCGGCGCGGGAAAAAGCAAATTGGAAGTCTGGACGGCCCGGGAAGAAGCAAATTGGAAGTCTGAACCATTTTGCTTTTTCCCGGCCCGGGAAAAAGCAAATTGGATGTCTGAAGCATTTTGCTCTTTCCCGGCCCGGGACAAAGCAAAGTGGAAGTCTGAGCCTTTTGCTTTTTCCCGGCCCGGGAGAAAGCAAATTGGAAGTCTGGACCATTTTGCTTTTTTCCTGGGCCGGGAAAAAGCAAATTGGAAGTCTGGACCATTTTGCTATTTGCCGGCCCGGGAAGAAGCAAATTGGAAGTCTGAGCCTTTTGCTTTTGCCCGGGCTGGGAAAATTTAAATTGGAAGTGAGATACTTTTCCGATTGCTTTTTCCTGATCCTTGGAAAATTCTTTGTCGTGGGAAACTGCGCAAGCATGGCGAAAGGTTCGCATTGCGGACGCGAAAGACGACAGGGCCAAACCTCGCCCCACTCCACTCTTCTTGCTGGAAGCACGCGCTGGACACTCCAGCTGCAGATGCCCTCATCAAGTGCAGGTATGTGAGGTGAGGCTGGAGAAAGCAATTGGAAATCTGTGAGGCTAATTGGAAGTCTGATACATTTTGCTTTTTCCCGGGTCGGGAAAAAGCAAATTGGAAGTCTGAACCATTTTGCTTTTTCCCGGCCCGGGAAAAAGCAAGTGGATGTCTGAAGCATTTTGCTTTTTCCCGGCCCGGGACAAAGCAAATTGGAAGTCTTGACAATTTTGCTGTTTCCCGGCCCAGGAAAAAGCAAATTGGAAGTCTGAACCATTTTGGTTTTCCCCGCCCAAAGCAAATTGAAAGTCTGAACAATTCTGCTTTTTCCCGGCTCGGGACAAAGCAAATCCGTCTCTTGTTCATGGAGGGTTGCGCCCAACCAAGAACACGCCAAAATGAAAATGGCTTGGTTGGCTGGCTTCCTGTTCCTCAGAAACCAATGTGTCAGTGATCAGAGGACGCAAGACGTGCCAGGGCAACTGCATGAATCCTGGAAAGCCTCTAGCCCCAACGAAAAACCATTTTCGCCGACAGTGGTAAAACCCCACGCGCGAAAGCTTGCGACAGCTTCGCGAAGGTCCTGCGAAAGGCCTGGAAAAAATGAAAGGACTTTTGAACAACCCCCATGTGCCCCTAATAGGCTCCCAAAACAAGCCATCACTGGCCCACTGATATCCTTAATGTGTGTTCGGTGAGTGCTTTGGGCCTTGCAGGCCAGGCGGCTTTTTCCATGATTGGTCCATGTGGACGCTGCTCAGCCGATTTAACTGCAGTCAAAACGATCGCATCGGGGTAATTAGATGCCTCTGATCTTGGGTTGCGGTGGAAAGGATCAAATTCACAGGAAGGGTTGGTGAAAACACAAACAGTTCAATGTAAGTGTAGCAATATATTCAGGTTTTGTACTTGAAGGCATGCCTCGTACAGCTTGAGTAGAAATGGTGAAATGATTTCCGTAGACACATGCACCGACACACCCTTTTATCGCCATGCCATCCGTGCTGCCAGCCTCAAAGATAATGTTTTGTCGTGACGCTGTATTTCCCCAATAGCCATAGCTTGGGCTTGGGCTGGCATTCTTTGGATAGATTGAATCATATCAATCTGGTTGTTTTGGTGTCTTCAAGCGGTCCGACACTGCTGAGGTGGGTAATTGCCACTTGGCTCATGCTAGATTTGAGTCTCATTTCTAAGCATCAAAATGTATATAGTGACGAAACTGTCAGCTCGATGGTTTCTGTTTGAGACCAAATTCTTGGATTCCAGCCTTGCTTTCTGGTTGACAACCATTAGGTCTTTCACAACTTGGGCGACACCATTTTGAGAGCCTCCGGCTGTTTGCTTTTGTTGTCTGGTGTTTTGGCAATACCTTTACTCGGCAAAACAATCCCGCTCCCAGCGAAGGTGCAGCCGTGGCAAAACAATTTGATTCTGTTGCGAAGGCCATTTGCAGTACGCTTAGTTCAACAACGTTTCCTGCAAAGTCTACTTTTGGCAGCGTGAGCGCAACTGGCATAATTAGCTGAAACCACTCCGATTATATAGATGCTGTCCAAGGTGGCGTCGTGGGAATTATTTTTCCAACTTGGGTGAGACCCCGAGATACTGAGATCATTTGAGACTTTTGGTCTATATATAGTTCAAAACGGAACGCTCTTCCACTGCACTGTGGCTGAGGTGGTCAGCTACCTATGTGGCTGGGAAGATCTAGTTCTCAAGAGCTCTGCAGGCGGGTTGGGCTCAACATGGTGAAGTAGAGGGAGTTTTGATGCGGTGCCAGCTTTTTCACAGGCATCCAGACGCATTAAATTGAACAATGACCATGCGGTTGCAAACACTCAGATGTAGGTCCGTAGGTCACCATATCAATGCAACGAAGCACTTACAGTAAATAAAACAAATCACACACTTTATATACGCCGTGGTGCCGCCGACCCCCTTTTTGGGGCAAGGATGCGGAACTCGCCAGTTTGGGCCCTTCACTGGCGAAGTCACTCAACTCCAGAGTTTATTGGGCAAGTTCCTTGGGCCGCTGACCAATGCAGCGGACCGCCACCGAGCAAGAAACCTCGCCACAACTCCAGCAAGACGTTGCATTGAGACAGACGCTTCTTTGCGAGCTTTTTTTGAACGTAGCAGAAGTCCGCGCACTGATCGAGACGCAGAAACGTGAAGAATGTACCCAAAACCTATGTTCGATGGTGGCGAAGCGACCCTGCAGCGAAGGAGCCCGCGTGCCCGATCGTAACACCCGCGTCGAGCGAGAAAGGCTGCAAGCCTTGCTTCAAGAAAAGGACGCCGCGCGGAGTTCGCGATGTACGCGGGACTGTGCGAGGTGTAGCCCGGAGCTGGTGGCGGAGACGTGGGCAGAAATGACCCAGAGACACAGCAAAGCGACAGGCAGTACGAAAAGAACCCCCACACCGAGAGGCGAACAGAAGCAAAAGAAAGAGGCCGCAGGTACTGTTATCGCTGCCCACACTGCGATGGGGACGCGCAAAGCACCACAAACTGCGGCCAGGTCAAGCACGGAGTCAAGCACTGTGGAAGATACTTTCACGTGCGTGACGGCAGCGTATGTGGGCAAGTGCATCCCCACCAGTGCCCGCAGTGTGGGGCCGTCGTTTACAGCAGCGTGAAGCAGGACCGGATACAGATCACCCATAAAACCCTCGGCGGGCGCACGTGCCCGACAGCATGAGCCCTCAGCCGGAGACCTCGAATTCTGCGCGCAAACGGGTGCCAGACGGCAGCTGCCAGTCTCTAACGTTGCTTTTGGAACCCTATAGATAGAAAAATTGAAAAATAGCAGGCGCGGAACCGCGTAGCAGGCAAGGTGATGGCCACAGCTGTATCACAACTCAAATCTGTACTCAAATCCTCCCCAAAAAAACATCCAGGCTCAAATCCAGACTCATATTGGGACGCAGTTTGGCGCCCAGCTTGTTTGTTTCCTTCCATATTGTTTCTCTTAGTTGTTTCTGGTTTTGTTTTTGTCGAATCCTGTCCTGAGTAGACCTGTTCTCCTGAGTGTGGACTTGTTTTTCCTATTTTTTTAAAAAGGGATTTCGGCTCTATTTGATTTCAACCTCTTAACCTTGGATTGCATTTTCAGAGCCTCTCATTTGCCAGGCCAGCTAAAAATGACGGGTGGAGTTGCAGCTTGCAATCAAAGACCTCAACGCTTCACAGTTGAGAAACACTCATGAAGCTGGCATGTTTGCTGCAAATTGTGATCAGTCCAAACAAGGCATGCTGAGTGCAGCCTTGCAAGTGCATGGCAATCGGAGTCGCAAGGTAGTAATTGTGGGTTCCTTCGCCTATGTTCTTGGCCGTGCGCAGAACAATGAGCTGCGGAAGTCTCAAGATGAGGCTAGGAAACCAAACAGGGTTTTGGAAGATAGTCACCCGTTGACACATGGATGTTTTGTGCCGAATGAAAGCCAGCTGTTTTTGCCAGGTGGCGAGACTAAGTCAAAGGAGCGGAGTGGTCGAGCTAACGTGAAGTCCTTCGATTTCAACAATTACAAAGGGGGGGGGGGGTGTGATACAGCTGCAGCTGGTGGTTGTTGTGACTTCTCAAAACTCGAAGAAACATCCGCCCTTGCTGTTAAGTGGTTGGGTGCTGACAGTCAACCAAATTACAACCCATCATGCCAACTGTTGTGGAAAGAGACATAAACAATGTGTTGAGGAGCCAGTTTGAAGAACCGTCTATATTGAGGGTCCTATGGGTTGAGCTCCTATGTTTGGCCTGTGCTGAGGCAAGCTGGCAGCCCTCATGCCACGCATTTGTGTGAGTACGCCCTCAATTTGTACAATTAGACAAAGTAAAGAGGAACAGCTGCGATTCTTGGCTGAAAAGCCAGGCTGTCCAATGCATTTGAATGTGCTTGAGTGCACTCGAGTTGATATTGTTTCCAAATGAAGCGGAAAACACAATTCTTTAGAGCAGACGGAGCATTATGGAGCTTGGAGCCTTGCAGTTCATGGTCTTCGGGACTGAGTAGTTCCCACTGTTGGTACTATCAACGCTGAAAGTTGGGCGACAGCCGATTTGCAACTAAAATCGTTTGGGAGAGAGCTGCAGTTTTACTACCTTTCGGCTTGTTTTTGCAGCTCAAGTATTGACATATTGAAGAGTGAAGTGTATATCTGTATATATATATATAATATGTTGAGAATTCTAGGCTGAACCGTCCTCCAACCACCACCGCTGAAAGAACCCTGTTCTTTGTCCTGTTCCACTCAAGTCTCCGCACCCGCCCTCCCCGGACTGGTCCCGAAGAGGTTTGGTCCGGGCGACGAGCGCTGCACATTTCAGACACCTTCTATTTTCTAGCTTTCGATGTTCTCTTCAGTTTTTCTATTTTCTCTTAGCCAAGCTAGGCGGTTTCTTCGATCGGCGTGTTCTTTCAGTGCAGATGTCACGTCAAACAAGCTATACTTTCCCTCCGCAAGACACTGTCGTAATGATGTGCTCTCCACAGCTTTCGTCAATGAATCTGCAAGGTGGGCCTCTTAATTGGCAATTTTCCTTCAACCTTTCTCTGATCAGGATGCACTCCAAACATGTTCTATGTTCCTCACAAGTGGGGGTTGAAGTCTTGGTAGCAACATCGTATACAGACTTGCAGTCGGTGAGAGCTTCCTTCAACATGGTGTTTGGGTCCATGAGATTGCTTCCAGGGTTTTGTAACCACTCCCAGAAGAGTCGAAGCCATGACAACCGGTCCAATGATGCACTCAATGCCACAGCTTCCACCGATAGAGTTGAACACACAACCCTTGGTATCTTCTTTGAACTCCATGCAACAGGACACACAATCCCTACCTGATTGCTACCGAACCTACAATCAGTGGCAAAGATAATGGTCCCCTGTCCTGAAGCTGTGTCCCGATTTGTGGCAAAGGAGGCATCACTGAATGCACAAAATGTGAGCTCTTGTATGGGTATTGGAATTGTAAACACACAGCATGGGTCTTCGCCTCATGAAGAATCGTGTTCAAAGCCAACATTTCCCCTACAGTTGCAGGAGTATTCCTGGACTGTGACTGTACTTCCCCTATTTTGGCTGCCAAATCAGGATCAGTGTTCACTGCAGCATACTGTAAAGAGCCACATAGTTGTCGAATCTCTTGGCGCTCCTCTTCTGTCACACTCTCTCTGTTCTAGCTCTATGGATCCATCATCCCATTGAACACATCGCACACCACAGAATGTGCATTTTCTCCGATAGATAGCTCCAAAGCTGTACACCTTTTGGATCCGCTGGAGAACCTGTGCAACATATGAGTCACCGCCCCTATTCCATCTACATGTATCCCCATCGCCCATAGGCGCCTGCTTGAAGTTGTTGACATTGGTCAGTGTCTGATATATCTCTAAAGCAGATGCCAACTCTTTTAGGGATTGTATCCCACAATTTCTCCCATCACCACGGCCTTTGAGAAAAGCCATTGCAACATCAAGGCTTATCAATTCCCGCATGCGGCTAGCCACTGTCTGTGGAATCCACATTTTTCCATCTTTGGACAGTGTTGGGGCGTCATTTGGGATGTGAGGGCCTGGGTCTGTAAAACCCAAAGCAACATAAAGCAACCAGTCGAGCCTTGGCTCGTCTTTCACTCCCCACAAGTTCTGGTCGCGGCAGCTGTGCAGAAGTCACCTGCGGTGGATGAAGCTGGAAGGGAGAAGCAAAACACTTCCTTAGTATAACCCTTGCAACCCTTGCACTGCCCTAGGGCCCTTAAACATTCGTTGAATCCGTTGGAAACTATTCCCACAGTGGAACGCTGATATGCTGAAAGCTTGAAAGTCTTCAAGCAAAACTAAACACTACCCGACTGTCCGCCGGGTAGCTGACGGCTCGCCACACAGCACTCACCATTGTTTTTTCCTTTGCCATCAGCCTGTCATGTCTCTAAGCAGAACATATTGGTATGAGTTCAGCTGCAGAAGCTCAAACTTTCACGTTCCGACATCAACTCCGCGTTGAGAGTGTGCCCTGAGTGACACGTTTCACGGTTATATGGCCCAACCAGGCTCTGATGTATTTTTCTTTGGCGGCTTGAACTTTGACTTTGTTTTCCTCACTCAAATCTTCCCACCTTAATTCTACATTTTTTTGGCATGAGAAACATTCAGGGAATCCCAAACAAATAGACTTCCTCGCTGGCAACAAAACACTCGGTGGATCCATCCCTAAAACAGATTTCATAGACGGGTTCACCAAATGAGCGGGAAGTGTCATCGCCAAAAGCAAACAGTTCATCGTCTTCTCCATCTACCTCCATGTCACCATGTCACTCCCAGGATCACTTGGAGTATACTCACTGTCCCTCTCCGGTTCAACAGCATCCCCTTCAATTATACTGGAGGGTGGTGGATAAATTTCCATAAATGTTGATCACGGGTGTCAAGTGAAGGAGCATTCCTCAGGTCTTCAGCTTCAGGGAGTTAGAACCATTGGCCTTCAGGATCAAGCCAGACTATGACTTCCCATGTCTTCATCTCCTGCAATGATCCAGGAAAATGTCTGGATTTTCCCAGGAGAGCCTGTTCAGGTGTGAATCCGCCCACTCTGCTCAAGGCATTCTTGGCTGCGAACGCTTGTCTCAAACACAATCTAAATTCTTCTTCTGTGTTGATTGATGGGACTCTCCTGGTTCATCCTATCCAACATGTTTTTCACCGTTCACATTGTCCAAGTTGCCAATGACTTTCACCTGCACTTATATAATGAAACACGGATGTTCTCCCTCTGCAAAAACTGGGTCCATTCGTTGTTCACAAATTCTCCTGCAGGATCCAAGTAGAGCAGTTTGCAAGGTCCAGCCCAATTGTAGGAGGGAACAAATCCTTTGTGTACGTAACATCGTGGAAACCCTGGGTGGTCGTGGGCGGGTTCGATTTCTTCTTTCACCTTGGCCATTTTGGGTCAAGTGACACCCACACATTTTCATCCTACACCGCCTGCTGGCATTGGGGAGGAGGTGTGGGTGCATGTACCCACTTGCACTTGGTCAGCAGCAAGTGGGTACAATCGTTCGGGCGACGGTCGGCGCAAGCCATATCCTTGAGCTGTTCGTTGCAATAGCCCTGGTGATATTGACATCACTGTGCTGGCTGATTATCAGGTGCTGCCGTTGCTGGTTTGGGACACGAGATTACACCACCATACGTTTGCCTTCGGGCTTTGATATCTCATATCATGGACCCAACACCCGATGAGTGTCTCAAGATGTTGACGTTGGCTGACGTTGTCACGTTCATTGGGTTGGAATCGGGACACATGGGAGATGACAAGACGATGGTGGGATCGTTGGCCCAGTTGATAGGTGCAAAGGCAGACACAAAGCCGGCGGCAGTTGGTATCATTCCAGAACCGGACTTCGATGCAGTTTTGATGGGCTGGAAGGTTCCGACTGTGTCAGGGACAGGTGCTCCGGGAGTACGTCCTCCAACGTTGATAGAGTTGGGACAAGCCAAGCTGCTAGGGCATGTTTGCAGAGTGGTTGTCGGAAAAGGTGAGACAGTCGCTGATTTGAAGAAGAAGGCCACAGCTTCAGCAGCAGCAGCGGCAGCAGCAGCTTCGGTCGCTTCATCAGTGGCGGCTGCGAGGAAAGTGAAACTCAGCAGTGTCATATCCCAGATCGATGACACTGAAGTGTTGCTGACTGATGAGAAGGAGATCCTCAAAGCGTACGCCAGGTTCGAAGCCGTCTATGGGAAAGGTGAGAGACCCCCAAAAGAGAGCGAACCTACTGCTGAACAGATCACGGCCATCAAACATCTTCTTGACCAAGGAGCTTGCCCGTATGCAGACTTTGCCATCTTTGGCCCATTCGGTATGCGCATCCTCAAGAAAGTCAAACTTTCAGGTGTCGTCATCGGGCGAGATGGTTCGTTGAAGCGTCAAGAGTTTCATGGTCCGGCGAACGTGGCACATTGGTGGTCTTCGTACACGGTTCTGCAAAACATTCTCGTGATGTTGGACGCCGTGGATTTAGGGAACCTTTTGAGGTACAGGACCATGGTTGAACGTTATCATGATCGGTTTGGTGACAAGGTCCGGAACATCATTTACCAAGGTGACGTTCGCTGCAGGTTGGAAAACATGCCACGTTTGAAGAGGATTGCGCAGGCTGAGTTTGACAAGACGGCAAGTTCTGGGCAACCTATGCCTGTAGGGTATGATCCGAATCGCCCGTGGAACTTCGTGTGGGGCCGTGCATGCGACGACCTGGACTTCTGGCGTGAAGAGGTCAACGAACCTGCATTCCTCATCGTCACCAAGATTGCAAACTCGGCCGAGATCCTCGATGGAGATGCGAAGACAGCACAAGGAGGACAAGGTCCCAGAGAGATCGCACCAGGACCGGCAAGACTCAGCAATGATGGAGCCGGATCATCCTCTGACCATCGCACAAGGAAAGCAAGCCGTACAGGCAGATTCAACAATGTGGAGAATGGCAAGTACGTCACGAACAGAACAGGCTACAAGATCTGCCCGGGATTCAACGATGGCACTTGTGCAGAGTCGGTCCAAGGAGTCTGGTGCCCACATGCATGGAACACAGCACATCAGTGTGATCGTTGCCTAGGAGGACACCCTTCTACCAAATGCCCGCATGCGGAGATGCCTGAACCTGGATTCCTTCGCAGATCGAAAGGAAAGGGCAAGAAGGGGAGTGGCAAGAAAGGAAAGGGCAGCAAGAGGCCGCCCTACTGACAGGACAGCGATCGATTGCATGGTGACGCAAGTGGACAGAAGCCTCAGCAACATGGAAGCTTGCAGTCACAACAGAATTCGATAGATACAGCAAACAGTACAGTTGACAGTACAGTTGGGCAGCATGTTGGTCGTGAAGACAAGTTCAAGTTGCTCTACCTTTTCAGCGGTCCCAAAAGACCCAAAGATGGCTTGGGAAGGTTCCTCAGGGAGTCTGGAGTTGCATCAGTGTACCTGGACCGTGAGGTTGACGAACAACATGATATGCTTGACCAAGACATATGGGACAGGTGGACTGCAAAGCATGACGAATTCGATGCCTACATGATTTCACCACCATGCAGCACTTTCTCGCCAGCGAGGAGCGGGGGTGGAGGACCCGCCCCTTTGAGATCAGCAACGGGGCCTGGAGTTTATGGGCTCAAAGACCTGGCGATGAAGGACAAGACGAAGGTCAAGGAAGGAAACGTTTTGGCACTCAGAGCACATGAGACGGCAAAACGGGCTCACGAGAACAACAAACCGTGGTTGCTGGAACAACCTCATGAACGTGAAGGCAAGACGTCAATGTTCAAGTTGGATGAATATAGACAGCTTCTAGCAGAACAGGGAGTCTTCAGATACACCTTCGCGCAGTGCAGGTTTGGTGCAATCGCGGAGAAACTGACAGACCTTGTTGGCAACATTGAGGGCCTGGAGGAGTTCAATGTCCTTTGCAATCATCCCAAGAGGTGGTGGCGTGTGCCCTGGACCGGGGCATGGATCCATGCTGCACATCCACCACTGAAAGGAAGACAGAGAGCCATACCTGCAGAAGATTGGAGGCCGCGCATGAAGAGAGCAGTGGAACCGCCAGGAGACTACCTGACGAGACAAGCCGCTGCGTACCCGGAGGCGTTGAACAAAGCACTTGCAGCTGCATTTGTCAAAACATTGAGGAGAAGCAACAGCAAGTGCACAGCCGGGGACGCCCCCGCAAAGAAGAGGCAAGAAACTACATCGCTTGATCCCAGACCGGAAAAGAGGATGAAGTTGTCGGCAGGCGTTGAACAAGTCAAGACTGTTGATGATCGGTTCAGCCTCAGAAATGTTCATGAGTGGCTGGTTGACAAAGCAAGGTACATTGGTGTGCAAGCTCGGAACATCATTGAAGAAGAGTTGACAAAGCAACCATCAGTTGAACAGCAACTATGGCTGAACATTGCAGAGCATCAGAACCCTGACGATGTACAGATACCGGAACAGTGGCTCGACGGTGTCAGGTCACGGATCTTGGACTTGCTCGTGCGCAACTCCCCTCCAGAGCTGTTCTATACAACCAGTGTGTGAAGAGCATTGCAAAACGGTCATCACGACTGCTGGAAGCTTGGGCCAAAGTTGTAGGTGATCCAGCGGCGGCAGTGGCAACGTGGCTGTATGAAGGCGCACCAGCTGGACTTGCTACGCAGTCGACCTGCCTGGACGGCATCTTCCCCATAGTTGAAGCTGAGGAGAATCAGCCTGATGTGGAAGATTTGATCACTGACCTTGATGGTTTTCAGAATTACACTGGTGTTGAGGACGACGAGGAGGCGTTCCGTACACTGGAAGGATATTGTGAAAAGGGCTACCTCTCCAGGTTTGACACATTAGGTCAACTGAGAGGACATTTTGGCGGTGAGCCGGTTCTATCGAAGTTGGCATGCCTGAAGAAACAGAAGTTCAATCCAGACACTGGACAGTACGTGCAGAAGAACAGGATCATCCTTGACTGCAGGAGGAGTGGAGTTTCAACAACATCGGTTCGCAGACACAAGAGCGTGGATCACTGACGCAGTCGGGTCTGCATTGGAGTTGTTGGACAAAGCACAGGATGGACAGCAACTACAGTTATACATTGCTGACATTGTTGACGCGTTTTGGTTGATCCCTCTGCACAGGGATGAAAGACGTTTCTTTTGTGCAAGACTGCGCAACAAATACTACATGTTCAACAGGACTGCGCAAGGCTCGCGGATGGCACCACTGACATTTGCAGCAGTGATGTCACTTGCATCCAGGTGGGTACAAAGCATGGGTGAAGAGTTTCGGTTACAAGTATATGTGGATGACCCACTAGTGATCATGATTGCACCGGAGCAGCAGTTCAAGAGATTGGCAGTAGTTATTGCAGTCGCATGGTTGGTGATGGGTTTCCCATTGGCATTTCACAAAGCAACATTGGCAAGCAAGCTAACATGGATAGGAGTGCAGCTGGAGGTTCAAACAACACAAGTGGTCGCTGAGGTCACCGCAGCTAAGGTGGCTGAGTTGACGACATTGCTTGAACAGGTGCTGACTTCAAATGTTACGTCAGTCAAGACACTCCGAACAGTGATTGGCAAGTGCATGTCAGTTGCTTCGGTCATCTTTGTTTGGCGACCGTTCGTGCAGCAGTTGTACACAGCATTGCATGCAACATCGGGTTCAGCACCACAGGGCTGTGTTTGGACAAAGCAGATACAGACGGCAGCTAGGTGGCTTCTCATATTCCTTCGAGGAGAGCAGGCAGGCATTCGTCGCATCTTCACGCTGGAAGCTTATCGAAAGAGTGGACCGACAGTTGTAATCACTTGGGATGCCAGCCCTTACGGCATGGGAGCCACGCTTCAATCAGATGGTAGGTTTGTTGAGTTCTTTGCAATTAGGATTTCACTGCAGGACCAACGCGTTCTGGACACCAAGGCAGGAGACTGCCGCGGACAGCAGGTGTGGGAGGCGCTCGCGGGGCTCATTGCTATGCGGCAATGGGCCTCGCGGTGGCAGCACCGTCATGTCGTGCTGCAGGTCAGAAGCGACAACATGGGTGCCCTGTCGCTGTTTTCTACTTTGAAAGCTAGCTCGCCTGCCTTGGGCCTGATTGCAAGGGAGTTTGCTCTGGACCTGGGGGCCGCTACATGCCGTCCGCAAATGCTCATGCGTGTGCCTGGCATCACTAACACCATTTGTGATGCCCTTTCTCGAATCAATGACCCGAACAAGACCTTCAAACTGCCTGCCCAGCTGACGGGCAGTAAGGCAGTTATGCCGGCGCCACGCTCTCACGCGTGGTGGAGAAGCCTCCCACACCCAAGACAGATCTCTCCGGACTAGCCAAAAGGACTGAAAAGGGGAGAGATCGTCTGGCCGCTGCACCCTGAGGTTGACCTCCAGATATCCTCAGGGTCGCCACAACCAATGGACGTAATGTACTCGAGCTCAAAATGAGCAGACACACCTTCGCAGTGTCCAAAACAGTGCTTCGGGGGTGTGTCGGTGGGAGGTGACTCGTCCTCGTCGTCGTCGGTTCGCTCTCGTCTCGTGTGGAACCTCGGTTTTCGGCGCGGACCGGTCGGGACGTCGCCTCGCCCCCTCTTCCTTCTCTTCGTCTCGGATCGTTTCACTTGAGCGGTTGTGCCCAGGAGAAGTCATGCTTACTTCGGCAGCCACTTCCATGTTCAGAAGGCCTCGAGGCGCTCCGGGGGGGCATTCAGAGGGGCAGGGCATTTGTTCTACCCTCTGATGACATCGAAGGGTGGATCTTAGCTGTTCGAACTGGGTGGCACAACTTCCGCACAGGGTCGAAACTAGATCTAGAGCTAGGCACCCAGGTACTCCTGGGGGCGACTCCACTGGTTGGAGTTCACCCTGTACTCAATGATGACGCCCAGTTGGTACCACCCGGAGGAGCAAAGAGGAAGAGACCCGATATGCCTGTAGTTAGGAAACAAGACAAGGCAAATAGAACCTCGGTCGTCGATGATTTCATTGCCGAAGGACCTGCAGGCAGATCCAAGTGTTTGAATGATCTGATGAGGGATATGTATGCCAGCTCGAGCCGTGCACCCCGTGACTCCCAGCTGAACACTTGGACCGCCTTTCACCACCTATGGTTTGGCGAGGAGTCGCAACCGTGGCCGCTGGACGAAGACAAGCTGGTTCGGGTTTCGTCGTTGTTCAAGGCGGCCGGCTATAAGTCCTACAAGAACTACCTGTCGAGGGCGAAGGAACACCATGTTATGTTAGGACACCCTTGGACTGACAGATTGGACATTCTGGCACGGAAGTGTTCTAGGTCGGTCCTCAGGGGCCTGGCTGGCGCATCAAGGTCGGAGGCCTTCGAGCTGGCTAAAGTTGTTGGAGCCCTTGAAGAATCAGATGGCCCCTTTCACAACGAAGGGCCAGTACATGTTCAGAGCCTCATTGTTTGCGCAACCATGTTCATGCTGAGAGAAGTGGAGGCCTCGGCATTGGACGTGGCAGACCTCACATTGTCGGCCAATGTGGTGTCGTTGAATATCTCCCTGTCTCCAAAGTTGACTGGAGAGCCAAAGGGTGCATGAGATCGTGGACTTGTGCCTGTGACACACGCTTGCCATGTGTCTTTCACATCCTTCGTCGTCACCATGAGTCGCTTGTTGACTTCAGAAGGTCGCGGGGCGAGTGCTTGGAACTTGAGAGCCCACTGTTTCCCAATGCTGACGGGGGCTATTGTTCGAAGGTTGGTGTCACCGCGACATTGAGGAAGGCCATCGAGATGTCGGGCGGAACAGCTGTGGCAAAGGATGGCGCATGGACCGTCAGCGGACACTCTTTCAGAATCACGGGCGCAAGATGCTTGGCCAGCAACGGACTTGACCCCATCACCATTCAGCTCATAGGTAGATGGGGGTCGGACGCAGTGTTGACTTACATTGCTGAAAGCCCCCTCGAAGGGTTTGCTGGCAGGTTGGCAAAAGCAGGGTTGAAGTCGTCTAGGCTTGATGGCCCGAGCGCAAGGTCGAGAGCACTCGACAACCGAAGTGACTTGGACTTGAAGGTTGGATTGAACAGGTTGATCGCTGAATTTGACAAGCAGAACACTGACCTCGATAGAGTCCGAGAGCAGACTAGAGCGCTGCAAAGGGACATGGAAGAAACTCGTGAATGTTTAGATGGAGTCGCAATTGTTTTAGAAGATCGGCCGCAGACTGAATTGTGGACGATCGACAGACAACGAAGACTCAGGTGTGAGACACCTGGCCGTAATTAGCTTTGGAACGCCTCCTTTTCATTGGAAGACGAATTGCGGTTGGCCGTTCGCGCTGAAATCATGCGTCAGGACAACTGCACCGCCAAAAGTTCCTGATAATTCATTTGGTAAGTTGTGCCCTAAATGCCACCCAGAAATTCGAACCTCCTCCGCTTGCTCCGAGTCCGATTCGGATTCTGAGATTAACTGCAGGTAAGAAGGGGGCACATTGTCATGCACCAATCTCACTTGAGTACCCACATTCGAATGACATGTGGGTTGAGATGGGTGGCGTTCCTTACCTCAGACTCAGCAGCAAACCTAGGTGTCAAAACAGTTTGACTGGGAGGAGGGTGGGACTTGTGTTTGTTTCCCTGGATGTTACCACACATCTTCAAATACTCGAATTTGTTCCGAGGTGGTTCTACCACTTGAAACAATGTCCCTTTATCAATAAAATGCATGAAGTGAAAACCCTTACCCTACCTCATCATTGAAATCAAGTTCCCGATGGGTGCTTCCAGGTCCTGATAAGAGGGGGGGCACTTTGGTTTTCTGCACATGTGGGACATTGTTAATCTTTGACACCTGCCAGAACAGCTTCAGTGGCCTTCCTTTCCTTCAACAACTTCTGAAACACGTCTGGATTGGGATGCACCAAATTCTGATGCAACCTCTGGATGTCTGCCTTCTCTTCAGAAGTCAATCGAAGAAAGTCTGGCCCGGAAACTGCCACTTGTCGAGGTGCCCATGCCCTGTCATCAATTTTTCTGGACAGGTCCCTAGACAAATTGCCAGTCATGATATCATGACTGGTTGCAACTTGCCTCGGAATGGATTTGGGAGCCAAATATGGTAAGGGATAGACGAGCAGGGCCACATTTTGCTACTTGTCTGGTTCTGGACATTTTTTGCCATTCTTCTGGTGCCCCAACATCGATCACTTCCAGAAACTCTGTGGACGTAGACTCTGTTTTCCTTAAAGTCAGACCACTCACACTTTCATTTTTGTTGGGAATTCGAAAGCGGCCGGTTCCTCGGCAAGCAATCATTAATTGTACCTGCATCTCTGGGATCAACTGTTGAACCTGTTCTTTCAAGGGGCTATCTCTGATACAATGAACGCCCACTCGAGGTGTCTCCTTTGAAACCCCTTGCGTGATTTGTTCCCAGGATGGCAGGTTTTCTGGAGAGAATTCATCACAATTTCTCGGGATTCTCAAGATCGTTTGTGCCCACTTTCGGAAGTGTCCAAACCAGCAAAAAATTCTTCTGAAGGGATCCTCTAGAAGTTTGATGGAAGTAAGAAGAGCTTTGGCTACCGTTTTGGCAAATGTTTTCGTGTAGTGAGCAGCACAGTCTGAAATGGATTGTCGGACTCCTTGGTGAGTAAAACTTCCTTCAATGCGTCGATGTTCATGATCATGTAGACACCATCTGTGATGTAGTTTGGAATGGACATGCCTGGAAGTGGTGTGCGCGACAGTTCTCTTCCGGAGGAACGATCGTCCTGAGGCAATCGCAATCCACCCACCTGACATTGATCAAGTGATGTCGGCATCGTTCCTGTCGCTAAATCATATACTTCTTCTTGCTAAAACACGTCTGATCGATTTGGTTGTTCGAGGTGAACATGTCTTGCCAAACATACTCGATGCCAATGCAAATCATTACACAAACACACATGTCGTCTTTCTCTTTCCCGCATCGACAAAATGTTTCTTTTGGATTCGCTACTTGGGGTATCTTCGGGTCATGTTCAATCTGGAGAATCGCCCCCAATACTTACAATCAGGCGATGCCCAGATGTGGGTGGGTTCATTTTGATCCAGGTCCACAATTTCTTGACTCCTTCGAAGTCTTCGGGTGTAGACAGGTCTCCAACTTCTCTCGAAAAACGCAATGCCTTCCCGCCTAAGCCATTGACCTGTTGTGTTAATTGAGAGTTCTGAAACAGTACACCTCCAGGACGTCAACGGGCCGATTGTGTCCTTGGTCTGAACCTACTGAATGAGGCATGTCATGTTCAGCAAAAAGAATCCTTGGAAATCTGGACAACCCGTGCTCGATAGAATTAATATGGGGGTAACACAAAATCTTTAATTCTAGGGGTACGGCGATGGGTGGAATCATTTTTCTTGAATCATTGTCCCACAATCATTTATTGACAGGGGGGTTCATACTAAATGATTCCTGAGTTGATGATTGCTGCATTTTTCAATGTCTGTTTGAATGCGCGTGATCTCAAGCATACAGATGTCTACTACTGAAATTGTCTGCAGACTTCAGGAAACCCCTCTCACCCCCCCCGAATCATTTAAAAATATTCCTGGAAAGTTTGACGTGGTCCCCCTTGAACGCATCCTCCATGAATTAATCAGGTCCTGACACTGCTTATGTACTTCATGAGCCTCATTAGGGTTCAATTTCGGAGCTCTCGAATTGATGATTCCTTTCTTCTCCCTTTTTAGGAAATTTCGGGATGGTCGGTCACGGAAGGTCGCCGTTTGGCCAGCTCCCTTTGCAAGATGGCGATCTGGGTCTGCAATTCCTGAACCTTTTCAGTGTCCTCTTCGATCATCATTTGACTCGGGGCACTGGTCTGCGCGTACTAGTAAGAAAGGGCATCACTACTAGGAGCAAGGCCGCTACTATAGGGTTGGAGGAAACAGGAAAACAACAAAACTTCTTTGTACGCTCCTGCATCTCATCCAGGAGCTTGGGATTCTCGGTCATGACGTCCTTGGCCATGGTGGTCATCTCTGCTGCACAGTCGGCTCGATCTTGTTGGGGACATTCCCGTTTCCAACGACCCGGCTTGTTGCAGATTCGGCAAGTGGAGTTGGCAATTCTCTCTGCCAGGGTGCGTCTTGGTGGAAAGCCTCCACCTTTTCCACCCTTCTTCCACTTAATCCTTTTCCTTTTCCTGGTGCTCGAGGAGGCCAAAACCCACTCTGGCGAGCACGTTCACGTAGCCTTCCCGGTAACTCAGCAAACAATTGTCCAAATCACCAGATTCCTCAACCGCTTCGATGATTTGATCTTCAAACTCCTGTATAAAAATTGCATCTTCATCTCCCTGGTCAAGCATGACCTGATATGCATGCTCTTCATCAAATCCCTCTTCGGCAGAAGCACACAGCACCGGCTCCTGGTCATCAACCGAGTGGACATCGTAAGTTTTCCACTTCTTGGTGCCAGCACCATGGAGATCCTAGAAGAGCTTGGATCCCAAGAGTCTCATAGCATCCCTGGTGGTGTATGGGTCAAGATGCCCTTGTTGTTCACGATGATGCGTTTCTTTTCGTCACCTCTGGTTGAAAGTGCCTGATCATCACATAGACTCTAATCTCTTCCAGTGTGACTCCCTTGTCTTTCAGGATGTCCTCAAAGCAGGCTTCATGCCTGGCGGCGATGTATGAGTCATTTGACTCATCCGGCTGGGTTGTAAGGAACAATGCACGTTACTTCACATAGCGATCATTCTGAAAGCACCCCCATTGAACTCCTACCTGATAGGATTGCTTCACAGCCCTCCTTCGACTTCAATCGATCAGGGTCTATCTTAAAGCGTTGCACGAGGTGCCAGATGGGATATGATATGTATGTATGTATTCCTCTGGCCATATTGAATGCAGGAACATCAGCTTCTTTGCATAGTCCTCAAGGTCAGATTCACCAGCCGTGAAGCTAGGGATCTGGTTCCATGGCAACTGACTAGTTGCCAAGCCACTGCGGCTTTCACCGCCACCACCTTCGGAGCTAGCTTTTCGCTGCACCCGCAGTACCCCACGGCACGGCTCACACAATCACGACCGCGTGAAATGAAGTGAACACCAAATACCAAATGAAAACGTGCCCCCTCATTGGGGGTTCCGCTACCAATCAGAATTCTCATAGGTTTGTCCTGTTCCGCTCAAGTCTCCGCACCCGCCCTCCCCGGAGTGGTCCGTAAGGCGACGAGCACTGCATGCACAATATATATATATATATATTAGATCTATACACATGCAAAATTTACACGCGAATGGACACCTTTAACCGCGGGTACAAGACAATTCTTTGCACTGCACTGGGCAATAGCCAACACATTCTTCACCCTTTATTTGGCCGATCATGATTCAACGCTGAACCCTCGAAACTCATTCAGTGCAACAGTTCGTACATACGGGTGTACTTCTTGACTCCCTGACAAGCACTGCTTGAAGTCATTGGCACTCCTCACTCGTCTCAACTAGCTGGTGGGGGCGCGGTTGCAGCAATATGAGTTCAGGTCTCAGAGCTTCAATATCGTACGACTATGCTTATCCAATGCGCACTTGATAGTCACTGTCACTGCCTGGCTCAGGTGCTCCAGGCAAGCGCCGCATAGGGGGCCACTTTGGTGCTGCCCTAGGGGTCCGGGCCCTGTTTGTTTGCAAACCCAACTGTTCTGTTCTAGTTTTAAATGTTCTGTTAAATTTTCCTAAACATCTAGCTCAATGCGAAGCCTGAGCAGAGAGTACATCCTGGGTAGCTACTTAAGCTACTGGGAGCTTACTACGGCATCCCCATTTAAACAAAACCGCAGGTACAAGAAGAGTGTTGTGTTTGTGTAAGCTCCCTCCACTACGCAAATGGCGTATTAGTATAGCGCATGCTCACGGCCAATCATGTGATTTGACCACGACCTTGGGTGGACCTAAACCGCAAGGTGATGGTTGATTCCATCGAAATGTTGCTGGAGTCCACAATCTATATACTCTGATTGCACTTTCTCCCTGCTTTTAATTGCTGAGAGCTATTGGTGTTCTTACTTCAAGTATGGGAAGAGAGGCCTGTGTGCGCTTTGGAGCCTGGGTGCTGGTGCCGCTGCAGGGTGCCGCTGCTGTGTGGGCTTGGGAGCTTGGGTGCTGGTGTTGCAGGGTGCCGGTGGAGGGTGCGGTTGGGAACTTGGGTGCTGGTGCCGCTGCCGTGTGCGCTTGTGATGAAACGCGGGTGAAGAAGCCGCGGCAGCTTGAAGGCAATGACTCCAATGTTGAAGTCGCGAGGCTTTTTCCATGACTCCACGATGACGACTCCTGTTTTTGAAGCATCGCCAATGGGGCTTGAATGTATATATGGAAGTCGTGGCGATGTCGCGCTTGGCTGGGGAGAAGACAAGGCAGCAGCGGCAAACAAAACGCCGATCACAGCAGACAATTGGGGAGAAAAGAAAGAAAAGAAAAGAAAGAAAGAAAGAAAGACAGACAGACAGACAGACTCGAAGAAGAAAGAATGACAAGGAAGAAGAAAGAAAGCGAAAGACATAAAGGAAAGACGAAAGAAAACAATAAATACAGAAAACAAACAAAAAAAGCAATAAGTAAATAGAAAATAAGAAAACCATCAAGAAAATAAGAAAACCATCTGTGACTTAAGTGAAGTGTCCAGAGCTTTGTCCAATGATATGTCAAGGGATCACAAGGAGATTGACGTCATGGCTAAGTCAATGCGTTTCCATACGGGAAGGTTGTTTTTGCAAGGACTATGCCGGGAACCCCCCTTCTGGCGTCGCGTTTCCGCTGGGAAACACTAACGCAAATCTTTTCTACTATGCCGCGACTTCCGCGGCTGAATGTAAGCTGCCACTCCTTGCCAGAGTAACAAAGTTGAAAAGCGCCAGCGATTATTTGGCCAAGGGCGCATCGGAGAAGTGACGTGGATGTTTCTTCTTGCGTTGCGCTGGCGTGGTGTAGGCCTCGACAAAGCGCCAGCGGGCAGGTTGGAGGGACGAGGCTGGACCTAACAAAAATCGAATTGGATGGAAGACACTGACATCTTCCTGAATTTGTGAGAGCTTCTGCGGTGGTTAATTGTTACATATGGGGTGGGGCTCACAACCAGGTGGAGGAAGATGACGTAGCAGCGAACACGCAGGCTGGCGTGACCGGCAACAGTAGAAGTGGCGTTCCAGATCTCGGATAAAGGGCAAATGTTTGTGTTCGAAAGCTTTCCAAGCGTTTTGATTTCACAAGGTGTTGTTTTGGAATCCATTTGCAGCGAGTAGCAATGTAATTGCGAAAGTAGCAACACCTGTTTGCTTTTAAACTGTTTTCTTTGGATTTTTTTTTCCTCATCAAGCTGGGATCCATGTCCAGGCTGGCGATGATGACGACTCCGAGGAGGCCTTGGTTATTCAGTTCTAGTTGGTTTTGACGCAGTTCACTTTCACTTTTGAAGATGTTTGATCTGTCAGCGTGTGCAGGCAGTCTTGGACCCTGGGACACCACTGCCTTCTGAAGAAGAGGACTTGTCCCACAACGATTGGATTTTTGGATCATGTTGTGTTGGAGCATGGAGCTGCTCCCTTGTCATGCCGCTGTTTCAATCAATACACAGAAGGTGGGAGAGTCAGGAGGAAGCGGAGAAGGCAGCATCTCCGGAGAAGGCGGCGTATCTACTGTAAGGAGTGCGGAACTGTTAGTGTCATGCTCCGCGACACGATCTGCTCAGGTAGAGACTGCTGAGGACATGGCTAAGGTGGCTGAGGTGCGAAGAACTTGGCGAAATGAAGTCTACTGAAACATCTGAAACCATTTTTTTCCGCGCAGACTTTGGATATCTTCGTTCAGCTTCGTCGAGATTGCTTTTAGGTTTGAGCAATTGTGTTGCTGGGGCTAGGGGCAAAGGATCCATGCCACATCAATCCTGCCACTCCCTAACCTGCGGTCGGCTTGGCCAAGGATTGGACACACATGTGTGAGTTGGAACCAAAAAACTATCCGAATAGCGAAAACATGGCTTCGGCCACTGTCGCTTTCCTCGCAAACAAGGGGAGAAAAGTCTGTCAGACTCAGAGTGCTTTATTTGCCAAAGTGTATTGGCCCTCCTGAAGTGTTCAGACTGTGATCAGACCTAGACCTATAGGAAGAGGTAGTCTGGGTTCACTTGCCGGTCTGCTGCAGGCAAACGCTCTAAGTGTCCAATCCAAGTCAAAGAAGAGAAACTTACGGTAGATTCCCAAAAGCCACTACTTTTGTGGATATGTTTGATCTAGCTGCGTTCTCTTTAAGTCGAGTGGTGCGTTTGATGTAAAAGCACCGGGCACTCCAACACGTGGCAACCGGCAACCAGGCTTCCGAAAAGACCAATGTGAATTGTCGCCGTACATTCCAAGTTTGACTCGCCTCAAGGGCGGGTGTTCGAACGGCCTTTGGCGACGCGCACCACCGGATGGTCCATCAGCTTCTCGCCGTAGACTTCATCGTGCTGTGTAAGCGCAAGCAGGCGGTGGCAAGGAGAAGGGCGCAATTCTGAATTCGCTCACAAGTTTGCAAGGGGCAGCCTGGCGACGAGTCCAGCGTAGACAGTGCCTGATGCTTCAGATGGCCTTGACGAGGTGCTGCAAGCTTTGGACTGGACAGTGCGTTCAAGCGTGACAAACGAGTCGAAATGCTTTGAGGAGTGGAGCGCTTCGTAATACCAGTTGACAAGACGCTCAGATCAGATTTTGCTGTCCTACTGCTCGTAGCGCCGAGAACTCTTCAGGGAGATTGGGAAGCGCCTTATCAAGATTCCAAACAGCGTGTCAGGCTGGCTAAGCTAGCAACTCGCGGGCCAACAATTAGTGCTTCAACGTGTAAACGCTTCGCAAAAAGTCAAAAAGTGTGAGATTTACTTTGCCTAGATCATGCATAGCATGTACAGTTCACAAACCTTCGACTGAAGTGGTTTTTCTGCCCAAAGGAAAAGACTGCAGCCATGTTTTGACATGGTAGCGGAGCCCGAGGATTGACCGTGGGCAATCTACGGTCATGAGGGCGCGAAGCCATGGATGGTGATGGCGATGGTGGTCATGCTGGCCACGAGCGGACAAGAGCCACAGGTGATGTCAAACCTGATGGCTGAAGCAAAGCCCAATGAGATGATCCCAGGGCAGCTGACGATGAATTCGACAGGGCCTATGACACTGAGGAGCTCGATGGCACGAAGGGCTTCTCAGGAAAGGGCACCTACATCCCGGACAACCTCAACGAGCAGTTCATTTGGCGACACTTTGTCCTGGACAGTTTGGAGGAGCTCAGATGATGGTAATGGTGGCACTACGACATGGAGAATTTCAGGAAGAAGTTCAATGGCGCCCAGTGAGGCATGGTGGCAATTAGTGAAAGAGAAGGAGGAAAAGAAGGTCAAGGGGGACCTCATGGAGAAGAAGAGCGCCAGCCTTGGACATGGAGTTCACGGCAAGGAGAATGAAGAGAAAGAGTCCTGCAAGAATGCTGAGGCCATGGTGCTCATGACTGAGCTGAGGGCTCAGCAATGGAGTGAGGCAGATGGGAACTCACTCAAGGAGAAAGAGAAAGAGAAGAACCTCATCACAAAGAATGACATGGCGCAGGAAAAGGAGCACCATGGAAAAGGAGGAGAAGCTGGATGGGCGAATCCAGCAACGAATGGTCGACCAGCAGAAGAATGTCACCTACAAGAAGGAAAACTACACCCTGAACTTTGACATCAAGAAGTGCCAGAAGAAGAAAGAAAGCAGCATCATGGTGAACTTCAATGAGCAGATGGTGGACTACATCGAGATCCCACGGAGAAGATCAACGACAAGATCTTCGAGATGATTTGCTTGAGCTTGGCCATCCAGTGCAGGTGGCAGATGATGGCGCTGCTGATGCTTGGGCTGGTGGTTGCAGCCCATGGTTTGGAAGAAAGAGAACGAGCTCCAGGCTGGACAACAGACAATGGCTGTTAGTGAGAGTGAAAGGGAAAGAAGAAAAGAAAATAGGAGAAGCCACTTGGGTCGCATGGCAAACAAACGGCAATTTCAGATTTTCATGATGGTAGCAATGCTGAGCACAGCAAACGGCATGGAGACACAACAAATCCTACAACAGATGTCACAGTTGGCAAGCGCCAGGGCAAGCGGCAACAGAAGCAACACAAGCTTTTGCCGAAGCCTCAGGTTCAACAGCACAAGGTCTTGAGAGTGCAACAAAGATTTGGAAAAGTCCAGACACGTTCACTGGAGATGATCCTCTACTTTTCTCATCCTGGAAACTCCAGTTTGAATCCTGGCTGAGTTTTGGTGACGCTCGATTTACAGATTTGTTGATGAAGACAGCGCAAGGAAGTGAACCTGACCACACGGTCTACACGCCAGAGCAAACAGCATTGGCCAACAATGTCTTTGCGGTTTTGAGTTCATATCTTCGAGGAAGATGCATGCAACTAGTCAGAGCCAACCAACAGCACAAGGACGGCTTCAAGCTTTGGTTTCAGATGTGCCGAGAATTCCTTCCAGCAACCAGGCAGAGATCACTTGCGATTGGTAGCTCAAACCTTAGGTCAGTATCCCAACTTCAACAACAAGATCTCCATGCTGGAGAACATCCTGCAGTATGAACAGCTGGCGAACCAGTATGAGCAGACGAGCAAGGAGACATATCCCTGTGATTTGAAAACAGCAACTTTGATCAGGTGCGCGCCTCAGAAACTCAGAGAACATCTACAACTTTTTTGAGCGATAGATCAACCTATGCCGATGTACGAGAAGCACTACTTGCTTATGAGAGAACATCTAAGAGTTTCTCACAAGAGCAAATCCTCAAGCAGCTAGAGATCCAAGATCCCGGAAGAGCAAGCACAGACAATGGTTTGGCGCCAATGGAAGTAGACAGAGCGCAAGCCAAAGGTAAAGGCAAAGGAAAGTACAAAGGCAAGCAGAAAGGAAAAGGCAGTTGGTGGCAAGGAGCATGGCCATTTGGTGGTCGTGGAAGAAGTCACAAAGGCCGTGGCAAAGGCAAAGGACGCGGCAAAGGACAGAGCAAAGGAAAGAGCAAGAGCAAGAGCAAAGACAAGAAAGGTAAAGGCAAATCAAAGAGCTGCAGCGCCAACTACACGCAGAACTACAGTGGAGGTAGCAACTGCAACATTTGTGGCCAGTCAGGCCACTGGGCAAGAGATTGTCCACAGAAGGTGAACCAAGTGCAGCAACAGCAGACACAGCGACCTATTGCACCACAAGGACAACAAGGAGGTGGAACTTCAGTGACAAGTGGTTCAACTCAGAGCACGATTGCGTATCCTCACTCGACCTACAGGTCTACACAATCGCAGTCGACAGTGAGAAGAGTCTACGACATTGGCAGTTCAGAGTTCGAAGGAGAAGTAAACATGCTTCAGATCACAGATCACGAGACAGAATACTACATCATCGATGACGACCTCTTGACGACTTCAACCCGAACTTCAACGACATGGGACGATGACTTCCATCAATGGTTCAACCACAAGCTCGACATCGATGACAATGGAAATT
Source organism: Durusdinium trenchii (assembly GCA_963970005.1). Lineage (NCBI taxonomy): Eukaryota > Dinophyceae > Suessiales > Symbiodiniaceae > Durusdinium > Durusdinium trenchii. The sequence goes on from CAXAMN010000958.1 coordinate 205,858, forward strand.
TCATGACTGATGAATTTCATTCCCATGGACGAGCAGACCAACGAGTTCGAGTAGTTCTTGAAGAGATCCCAGAAGAGGACTTGGAGACAATCATCCTGGACAGTGGTTCAGATGTAAGCCTACTCCCAAGAAGTTCTACAAGGAGGACAGAGATCTTGGCAACCAACATCGACTACAAGATTGACAAGGAAGAAGATTGAACGTAGCAGGAACTCGAGAGACAGAGATTGAAGTGATGGACACAAATGGCGAGATGGTCACACTTCGTCACAAATTCCTAGTTGGAGAAGTCACGAGTTGTTTGCTGAGCCTTGGGCAATTGCTGAAGAGCGGTTGGACTTTGAACCATGATGAGAACCAGAAGAACAAACTCCTACTATGCTCACCAGACCGAGAAACAGCAATCCCAGTTGCATCTCGTGGCATGTCCCCAGCCATTGAAGGCACTGTGAGGAAGATCAAGAAAGGGAACATGGAAGCTGAAGAAGATGATGAGCATCAGATCCGCATGATGGTCCAAGAGAAGGATATGGCATCGAGACAGAGCCAAACAATCTATGGAGGCATTGTGATGAAGAGATGGTTTTCATCAAGACTTTGTCAAACAAGTTTTATGACACCAAGACGACTTGGGGTGAACGATTCACATTCAGAAGTACTTTCATCCGAGAACTCAATGAACTTCCCGGACCAGTTCGGAGACGGCAGATGGTTGAATTCTGTGAAGACATTTCCAAGAAGGAGAACATGTCCGAGAACATCCCGGAATGTGGCGGCAGCATCTGGCTGATTTTGACGATAGCCAGTGGAGACCACTTCGACTTCGACAAACTCTTCGACATTGTGGACGAGGATGCATTGAACCCAATGGTTGGAGAAGCAGAGAAAGAAGCAAGAGCACGACGTGAGCTTGGACTTCAAGAACAACATCAAGATGAAGCATTGGCGTCAAGAGAGAAAGAAGAATGTGAGCCAATGCAAGTGGCAACAGAAGTGGTTGTGAATGAGATGACATTGAGTCCCTATTCGGCGATGAAAGATCTACGCGCAGCAGCAAAATGGCTTGGAGTGTCAACCGCAGGTTCCAAGCAGAAGATTCTCGACAGGCTGAATTACACCATTAAGAGAGAAGAACGAAGACAAGCGACACTGCTAGCGTTGGAACACATGACCAAAGATGATCAACCAGTGAAGGATCAACGACTTCCCCGATTACCTTCGAAGCTTGAGCGGAGATTGCGCAGCCTCACTCACCTAACGTACAAAGCTTGGTGTGATGTTTGCGTGATGGCTAAAGCCAAGGACAACAGCAAGTCAGCAAGAAGAGAAGCTTTCCAGCACCCAGTTCAACAAGAGAGTTTCCTACAGTTCAGATGGACTTTGGAACAGTGTCAGGCGGCATTTCCATACTTCGTTGATGTATGGACAAGATACTGCGAGGCAATTCCATTGAAGAAAACTACAAGAAATGTAGCTGACGCAGTGATGAGCTTTCTTGGACGAGTTGGACAAGTTGAGGAAGTTGAACTAGTTTGCGATCAAGAGAAAGTTCTTTTGGCTGGATTGGAGCTAGCCAAAGAAACAAGGTCACGAATGGGTCTTCCAACAACCCTCAACATGAACAAGGCCTTCGACAAAGCAAAGACTTCGATGGCAGAGCGATTCATCCAGACAGTTCGCAATCAGGCCAAAGCCTTGGTACTTCACCTAGAAGTGAAAGCAGGTGTTTACTTCGACACTGAACATGCAGTTCATGGATGGGCAGCACGACACAGTGCATGGTTGTTGAACAGGTATGCAGTGCACTCAACATTGAAGATGACTCCATTTCAAGCACTACATGGCAGACCATACGCTGGCAGAATCTGTTCATTCGGAAGCACGGTGTTTGCTTTGGACGAGCACAGGTCCAAGTATGAGCGAAGATGGCTTCGAGGAGTGTGGCTTGGCAAAGATGGAGCAGATCAAGACATAGTGGCGTTTGAAGGAGAGAGACTGGTAAGGACGCGAGCAGTCTGACGATGTGCCAAAGAGTATGAAAAGGAGCTACTCATTAGCCTCACGATTACTCCAGAGACTGAAGAAGGCAGCAACGCATGGAATGATGAAGGTCAAGTTGAGAGATCTACAACCTCCAGAACCAGTTTTCCATCCGATCCATGAAGATCCAGATGAGAAGGCAGTTCAAGACTATCATGAACAACATCCTGAAGGAAGCGATGAAGAGGAGTACACTCCGAGTGTCCCAGGCAGGGCACATGAGGCAGAAGATGAACAAGTTGCAAAGAAGCCTCGGCTCGAAGTTCTAGAAGACAAAGGAAGTAGCAGCTCAGGGGCAATGGACGCATCGCAACAGAAAAGAATTGAAGATACATCCTCTTGAAGGAGGAAGTGAAGAACAACCAGCAAAGGCATACAAACACAGCGAAGAAACTTCAGAGCACACAGCAAAAGCAGCTTGGACAGGAATGTACAGTCCGACATTCGCCGGAGACATCCGACAAGTTCAAGAACACTATGTAGATGAACGAGCTGATCTACTTGAAGAGTGGCAATTTGATGAAGAGTCACATCCAGAACTCGACATTGAGATGGACTTCTCGGAGAAGCTCATTGACAGAGAAAAGCGAGATGGACCTCCAATTGTGAGCGATGAGATGCTAGCACAGTTAGATCGAGAAGCAACACTTGAAGAGATTGAAAGGCCACAGAAGCTAGAAGTGTTGGCAGTGGCAGATCTCAGAAGTGTTGGCAGTGGCAGATCCCGATGAGCAAGAAGAAGCATTAATGGATTTTGGACACGACATGTGTTTTTGACTGGCGATACAGTGGAAAGTGGAAGAGAAGATGTAGAATCGTTGCCAGAGAGTACAGGACATCCAACACAGATGAGACACAATGTCTTGGGAGCAATCTTCGACCTGCAACTCTATGTGGCAGACATCAAGGAATAGCGTTCGACAACGAGAGCTAGTAGAAGTGATTGCGCCACAGTGGGTTCAAGAGCTTGGAGAACATGATGAGACAGGCAACCCACTGTTGAAGGCTGAGAAGTGGAAACTACTGAAATGCCAATCAGGCCAGGCCAGAGAAACGCAGCGCTCAGATGGAGTGAACACTTCAAGGAACTAGTTGAGAAGGCAGGATTCCAATCCTACAAAGGTATGCCAACAGTTTTCAAACATGTGGAAAGAAAGGTTTTCATGATGATCCACGTGGACGATGTTTTGGTGACGTGCAACCCAGATGATTGGACATGGTTCAGCGCGATGGTGAGAACACACCTCACGATGAACGCAGAAGGACCATTCAGATTCAACAGCGGCGAAACGCTGTACTACTTGAAGAAGAAGGTGATGTTGGCAAGGCAGGGGATTTTCATCCAACCGAATCCCTCCTACATCAAGAAGATGGTGGAACTCCTAGGACTAGAAGGAAAGAAGGCAAAGAGCCTACCGCACCACTCAAGTCTTGAAGTTTACAGCAAAGATGACATCAAAGACAACGAACGACTTGACGCCGAAGGACAGCAGATTTTCCGTTCAGGTCCCGGACTAGCACTTTACATAGCACAAGACCGACCAGACATCCAGCAAGCACTGAAGACACTTTCAACATACATGGCAGGTGGAACCAAGTTAGCTTTTACAGCGCTACGACACCTAGCAAGTTACCTCAAAGGAACACAAGAAGCAGGAGTTTTGCTGATGCAAACCAAGATGTACCAGATCACAAGTGACCATTGGGACTATCCAGAATGGAATAACAGGCAAGACAGGCAACGCTTCAATTTAGAAGTATTCACAGACGCCAATTGGGCAGGATGCAAGGTCTCAAGAAAGTCGACAACATCCTACATGATTTTCACGAACGACGAACGGCAATCTTTTGATTTCCTCGTGCAAGTTGCAAAGCTCAATAGCACTATCAAGTGCAGAATCAGAACTCAGAACTCTATGCAAGTTGCAGTGGCATAGAAGAACTTGTGCACGTTGGCAGTTTGTTGAAATTTCTGATTGGAGAAGATGTGCAGATGACAGCATACAGCGACAGCTCTGCAGCAAGAGGCATAATGCAGAGAGCCGGACAAGGAAAGCTGAAGCACATCCACGTCCGCAATTTGTGGACCCAAGATTTGGTTCGAGAGAAAACGATTCGGCTATGTAGGGTTCCAACAGCAATCAACCCGTCAGATCTGAACACGAAGAAACTTTCACAAGAACGAAGGAAGAAGCTGATGGCTTTGATTCCCATAGGATTTCAAACTGGCATGGAGATAGAGAACATTGAGACAGAGAAAACATTGGACAGCAGATCACTTCAGAAGATTTTGAGAGTCCTACTAGCAAGTAGCAGTTGTTTTCTGCAAGGCTGTGAGCGCACTTTCCTGACAGGTGGAGAGATTGCATGGATGGACTACCTCACGGTCAAGAACATGGTGATGACAGCATTGACATAGCTGATTGCCTACCTGATCTATGCGATCAGATTGCAGCAAGTGCAGCTGAGATTTTCTCAGAACGTCTTCGACGAGTTGACGCGGAGACTACGACCAGATCGACATCTACGACGACCAGGAGACCCCAACAGTTCTTCGTCCTCGACATCAACTTCGCAAGAGAGCGGACCTTTTACAGCAGGCATCACTCCAGACAGACCAAGAAGACAGAGACCAAGAATGACACCTGGAGATGCAATGAGGTTAGGATGGCGACCTCCCCTTCACATAGGAGCGCTAGCAGAACTTGGTGAAGAGTATGTAGCGCTACAAGGTATATGGCAAGACATCGACCCTTCGAGATTCCAAAGAGGATTGATGAACATACTTCCCCTTCCTTTCGGACGAGCAGGAAGCAGTGGGAGAAACCACATCGATGGAGCGCCAGGAGAACATGATCAAGATCTACCAGAACAACATGAACAAGTTCCGGAAGAAGATGAACCTTTTGGAGAAGAACCAAGTCCAGATCAAACTTTGAGTCAACCTGGACAAGAACGATTTGATGTTTTCACACAAGCTGGACAGAGTGGAGATCAAGAAGAAGCAGCACATGGACCACGACGGCGACTACAACAAGAAGCTTCGCGTGGAGCTATGAGACCAGAAGATCCAGAACCAGAAGGAGAAAATGATGAACTTCATCCTGGACACCATGGAGACGAACATCTACCTGGACAAGTTCGACGAGTACAACAATATGGTCATGGAGAAGATGGACACCAATGGATGACCTCTGATGGTCATGGACGTTCAAGTCATGGCGAAGAAGATCAAGAGAGCAATGAGACCAATGAGGCAGAGCGCCTCGAGATTTCAAGTGACAGTTCACGAATTGTACTTGACTTTGAGACAAATTCAGAAGGAGAACGACAAGCAGAAGCTCAGAACAGAGCACAAGACACAGACAACCGATATTGGATGACTCTGGAAGAGACAGGCCGACGCATTGGTGAGATGATAGCTGACAACAGCAATCACTACAACGAGGACGAGCTCTATGACATGATCCCAGATGACCAGGAAACTTTTGACTGGTATCGACAACAGATGCTGATGAGAGGAGAAGGAGTTGAAACTCACCTAGTTCATGCAGGGCATGAATTGGCAAGCTTGATCAACCAGATCCTGGACACGGCAATGACGCAGAGAGTGATATTGAATGGAGACATGTTTGGCAGACTACAGATCCTACGCAAAGAGATCCTGGAAGCAATCGACGATTGCGCAACTTCAGAAGGATGCAGAAGAAGCTTCAGATTCATCAAGAAGCTACAAAGGCTAGAGAGAGAAGCAATTGAGAAAGCGACGAATGACATGAATGAAGCAGGCAGAAACGAATCCTTGAATACAGTGGAGCGATATCAACGTGGAGAAGAACGAGAAGCTAGAGAAGAACTTCGAGGCATAGAAGAGGCGATGCTTCAGGTACTACCAGAGGAAACACACATCATCCCTGGAGAGCGCAGCATGGCAGGCTTGGCATTTGCAGCTGGAACAGCTGAGACAGGTGAAAGGAGAACATATGCAGGCAGCTCTACTGACCGCATCAGAGCTGGACTGCAAGACGGTGAACCTCTCTATTTCAGAAGGAAAATAGTGAAGACAACGATGACATGGACAAGGAGAATGAGGAGCCCGATGGCGCAGAGCATGGCGATGGAGGCCATAGTGAGAGGTGAAGATTTCAGTTAAGAACAACTTCTGGTCACCACAGCGGGTTCAAATGGCTTAAGTGCCAAAGAGAAAAGTATGGACGCCTTTGAGCATGCATCCGCAAGGCAGGGTGTGAGATTTACTTTGCCTAGATCATGCATAGCATGTACAGTTCACAAACCTTCGACTGAAGTGGTTTTTCTGCCCAAAGGAAAAGACTGCAGCCATGTTTTGACAAAAAGTCAAAAGTTATTGTTTTCGACTTGTTGAAACAACTTTCAATGGTAGACTTTTCGACAAAAGCTTTCTTTTTCTCCAAAAAGCTTCAGGACTAAGCGTAGCAAGGAGAAAACGTATCGCAACAAATGAAAAAATTTGCGTTTTTTCAACTCTTCGAGAGCAGTTGAACCTTTTTCGACTTTTGGGACAAGTTTTACTTTTTGACCTTTTGAGATCAGTTGAAAAGTTTGACTTTTTGACGACTTTTTCGAGACAAGATTGAGTTTTCGACTTTTCGAGAAAAGTTAGAGTTTTTAACATTTCTAACATTATCGACTTTTCCAGTCTTTCCAGTGTTGAAACAAGTTCAAAGTCATTCTCCATGGTCATTCCATAAACTTGGTTCCCCGGTTCCAGGCTGCTTACAATGCCTTTTGGTGCCCTTCCACCCTTGCACCTTCTGGTTTTCTTACCTTTCGTGTCTCCTTCTTCTCAGGTGTTCTGTGATGAATGTACGCCGACTGTGCCCGTCGGCAGTACCCATCGAACCACTGCAAGCTTGAGCACAGACTTGGTGAAGAATGGAGCCTGGAGGATTACAGTAGTTCTTCTTTCCACCGCATTTTTCACCTGTGTGAATTGTGCGCCGCACACCCCATGTTTGATCCTGATCGACCGCGTGCGTCAAGGGTCGGCGTTTGAAAGACCTTCGGCCATGGCTGGCTACTGAAAAGAGCATTGCTGGGTTCTTGCACCTTCTTTGATATGACCTGGGACTTCGTGCACTTGGACTCGGTAGACCTCCCTATACCAACGACCAAGGTTCCAAGTGCCACGGTTTTCCATACGATATCAGGTTATTTTTTCAGCTGTTTTTTCCCTCGAGCCTGGCGGCCTGGCAGGCTGAGGATGACAAGGCCATGAACGCAGCAATCCCAATACGTTTGGTTGCAGTTTACAGCCAAAGTGCTTGTGCAACGATCTTTCCTCAGTCTCGATCACTGATCCAATACCCGCTGAGCAAGCCTAGCCAACATTAGCTAAAAAGAAGGTGGCCCCAGTTGTTTTGACTCTTCGGTTTTTCTCTTCCAAGTGGCATGGTTGCAAATTTGTAGCATTTTGGTCTTTGGAGTTGACGTTTTGCAGGCCCAGACTGCAATTACTGCAGTGAATGAGGCAGGGCACTCTCCTGTCATTTTTGATACTGTAATTCGAATAGATTCTGTGCCCCCAAAAACGTTCTGGTCGCAAACTTAGCAGCAAAGCATGAAAGAAGTGGTTTGCTGTGGCTAACCTGGACTGGTGTGGCCTTTTACCACGCAACCCGTGAGTCGCCCTAGTTTACTAACGATTTATGCCTCAGTGTCGGCGATTGGAAACGACCATGCATCTTAAAGGGTGTGATGCGCGTTCCCCGCTTTATAATGTTTGCATGACACACACACCGCTACCACTGTGTGGTCGTGTGAATGTTTTTAATTTAGAGACCCAAGCAAGTATTGTCAGCAAGTCAACAATGCAGCAATTACCTTGGTTGTTCGGGGTGCATGGTTAACAGGTTGTTTGTTGGCCATCCCAATGGCAGCAGTCTTTCCCAGCACGTAAATATGGTATTTTTGAACCACCAGAATCTTTGCAGTTGTAAAAATCAAAAAAGACTGGTGAGCGCCCAAACTTGGGAGGAGAAGGCACCTGCAACCACTGCAGGCAGGACTGCCCTGCGCAAAGGTCAGGTGGCTAAGTCTTGGACTGTTTTGGAGACTGCTGGGCCAGGTGAGGCGAATATGCCTGCAGTTTCAGCCTGAGAATTGTCTCAAAAAGGGGCGTGCAGTGTTCAATTGAGAATACATTCAATAAGTCAATGATCAGTCTTGCTGGAGGCACACACGCTTGTGTTGATCCAACTGTTTGCATTTCACCAGCTGAGACCTCAGGCCTTCAACCTCGAGGTGATTGTAGGCAAAAACAAGGTTGGGGAGCAGCGACCTCAGAACAACTTCAGAAACCTTTTACTTTTTGCTTCTATTATGGGTTTTCTCTACATCGACCTTCCACTGCATTTTATGTTGAACTAGGGCCACTCACGAATAACTATGCGTGCCTGCGTGACTTTCCTTGGCCATGCTGTCCACCTGCCTAGCAAAGCAATTGAAGAATAGTGTCGCAACCCTAAGTAGAGAAGTAAACTCAAATGAACATTGCAGAAAAATGCAGAAAACATTGGATCCTGGACGCACAACAATCTCAAGACCATGCGCTTGCACAGCGTTTAGAGCGACCATTCTTCCAAGCCAGTGGACGTTTCGAAAGTCTTTTTGCCGCAGCTTCCCCACCTGAATTGCCGGACTGAGTCATTTGGTTGTGCAAGTAAGCTCACAGTTCACTGCTTTGTTCCAGAACTGGAAGCATGGGAAGGTCTGGAGCACTTCGCTTCCTTTTGGCGGGTTAAACATGATGAACATAGAACGGCAAGAGCCTGCTTTGTCCACGCGATGAGCCCAAATTTCAGCGTCTGAACAAAGTCTGCTCCAGCTTACATGTCACCACCAATCCCTTACAAATCGCCGCCGGTCTAGGGTACTCCACCAACCTCGGAATCAAACACGATCTTCGCAGATGCGGAACGATCTTAGTCTTTTGCCTGGAGATTGCTCTACTTCACTAAAAGAGGGCCAGCTCCCGCTTGAGTAGAGCCGCAGAGTGCTTTGCTACATATAAAGTCTTATATAACCCTGACCAATTTGCGTGCGACTAGCGAGTGGATTTGCGTTCTTTGGTTTTTGATATAGTATTTGGGAAGAACATCTGTGGTCAGCATTGATTGCGGTATTTAACGCCCTTGCTTTTGAGCTGGGTGGCTGATAAACTCTAGAAAGAGCGTCGAACGTCTTCAAATGAAATGTTTTTAGATGTTTTTGTTCCTTCTTTTTGTTAGATGACAAACATAGATGTTGGACAGCTAACGTTTTTGCTTCCACGCAGAACTTGAACAGCGTGAGGTGTCTTGCGTTGGATTCTGGGAACCGAGCTGTGCTTTGTCTGGCCGAAGTGAGGCTGCGAATCCTGCTCCCCTTCGGCGTTGACTCCGACATTGAGCAGCGCTTGTCCGTCTGAAACAAAGCCCTTCACATCCCTCCACGATTTTGTGTCACAAAGCAATGCCAAAGGCCAAAGGGGGCCGAATTTGATGTTGAATGCTTCAAGTTGAACCTACTAAGTCTTGTCCCTTGAAGAGTTGCGTAGAGTATGTGCCGGTGTTTTTATGAATCTTTATGACAGTGTATGTCATGTCCTATATATTGGTCCTGAGGCGTGTGTGGCTCCAGATGGAGGATCTGTTGATTTCATTGTCGGACAAACAGTATGCGGCTTTGGAGGCCTGCGCAAATCACAGAATGCAGAGTGTCAATGCCAAGTACCAATATTCCAGTTTGATCTATTTTGTGCGTTTGATTTAAGTTGTTTCAGGATTTTGCATGATTTTGCTCTTGCAGGCCATGCAGTTCCTGGCCAGAAAGAAACGGATAAGGGGCCAGAAGAAGGCCTTGAGCAGACTCGATTTCTGAGTTCAGCAGCTTGCCGCATGCACGAATTACTGTAGCAAGGGGCCACATTCTCTTAGATTAGAAGGGTTGGGGACCAGCGACGCAAACGTTCTTTCCAACACTGATTGGACTACAACTTGCCTTAAAACTTCAGTAAGGGAGTTCCTCCCAGACATCAATTTTATGAGGGCTTGGGTTTGGCGCCTGTTTGCTTGGTTCATAATTTTTCACTCTGATTGCTTCAGCAGGCGAGACACAAGAAATGGCAGCTGGTTTGCTACCGGTTGAAGCGCCCAAGGAAGCCGCCTGCGAGATCTTTTTTTGGTGTTCAAAGGGGGAGGGGTAGGTTGTGAGGCAGCTAACAAGCAGCTAGCAGCAAGAGGTAGCTACCAAGCTTAAGTAGCTACTACTATATACCGGAAGCAGGAAATCTCACGATTCTGCAAGGAAGCTCCCCCGCCTGAGGGAGCGGAGCTTCCTTGAAGAAGTGCTCGCACTATTCATGTGATTCCACATATTTGGCATGTGTTTTTACTTTTCTGAAGAGACAACAAAAACGGGTTTATTGGGTGAGGCGCCAGAGCCGGTGGCAAACGGCTTTCAAAGTGCAGGTTTGCACTGCTGTGCAGGGGACCTAAGGAAGGAGTTTGAAGTTTCTGCAAGGAAGGAAGTGTTGAAGTACGCCTACCCCATCGCACCTTTTGAGCGTGGAGTCAAATCTCACCGCCGCGTTGCAGCTTAGAGGATAAAAGCGTGCCCATAGTTCCATGGCTTAACGGATCTTAACGGTAATCGACTAGTTTTCTGTGGCTGAGCCTGAAAATACAGGTTATCAGCCGCAGCCTCTGCCATGGCTACAGACGATGATGCTGCGGCTGCGCTCGCAATGATCCCACCGGCGCTCAACCACCGAACGCCGGGGGCCGCCTCGTGCCCGAGGACGTGGTCATGGGCTCTGAAGGAGTGACGGCATATTTTCAGCTCATCCAAAACAACCTCCAACATATCGCATCCGGCAACGAAGATACTGTCTGCCGTGAGGCTGAGCAGCGACGCCGCGAGATTATGCAGAGCACCGTTGGTGGTACTCAATGCAGGCTGGCAATAGATCAAGCGCGGGAAGCCTGTGATAGGCAAGGTGCTACATTGCAGGAGCGCGTTGTGTCGTTGGAGAAGCAGTTAGTTGGCTGAGAGTTAGGCCACTCTCCAAAGCGGTGAGAGATGAGAAAGAAGGATTTGATGAAGGTGTGAACCCCGATGACGAAGAAGTGGTAGCGGTGAGGAGTAGGACACCTGCCGACCTCATCGTCGAAGCCCAATTGTCAACGCATCAGGATTTGCACTTTCCCAAGAACCCACATTGCCGAACCTGCCGCCAGAGAGCAAGGATGTTACTGCTCCCTTCGGAGATCGCATCATTGCCGACCATGTGTTGATCAAAGCAAATGGTTGAGGAAGGATTGCAGGGCGGGAAAGCTGCACTAGTCATCAAGGACTTGTGCGCTCAGTTTCGCTATGACTAGCTTTGCAGAAGATTATTGCGCATTCGCCATCAACCGTTCTTTCAGTGGCAAGGATGAAGTCGAAGTAGTCCACGCTGACAATAGTCGCGAACTGATAGACAAACCTCACTCGAGTACGTCGACTCGAGCAAGTCGTTCGTTGAACTAGAAGGAGCCAGTCAGGCAGGCATGCCTTTGACCATGTGGCCTTTGGCCATGCAGCGTTTTGCTACAGCTGCTACAGCCGTCAGTGTCAGCCCGCAGTTGAAAGAAGAGGAGAGAGTCCTTGGTCACTCAGATATGAGGAAGAGTTCACTGGGATGTTGATTCCGTTTGGGGCGAAGATTCTATTCTTGAATAACCCTGATCGAGCGCTTTCACCAACTCCGCGTTCAGCCAGGTTTCGCGTGGAGAGGGGATTAGTCACCAAGCTTGAAGCAATAGACTATCACCTTGAGCATGGGCGGCGCGCCAAGCGATTGGAGTTGCCTTCTGAAGCCCATAATAAGTTTCCGCTGAAAGCCAAAGCCGACGGCCTTGAGAGCCACAGCCGGATCCTATTATTGTCGATCGTGTGATTCCATTTGTTCCCGAACAAATCGTTCCACAAGAAAAGGAGCTAGAGCATGCCCCAAGTATCGCACTTGAGCCCGCCGAGCCCCTGCCTCGTTGACTTGAAGAAGTCCTGCGCGGAGCCCCTTGAACCGGGTGAGATCATGCCGGACGGAACGGAACTCCAATGCCAGATGGTTATCGCTATGATGGAGCCAGGTAGTTCAAACCTATAAGGGTTCCAAGAGACCACATGGCATCCCCTCAGAACTTTGGAAGATGATGGGTCCAAAGCAAAGGGAGAAAGCTATTCGTGAGGAAGAGCAGAAGCAAAAGAGAAATCCACGAGTTCCTCATCAAAACAGCCACATCGCTCCAGCCAAACGGTAGCCAATGGGAAGCACCCCCACACAGCAAAAGCAAAATCAAAGGAGACACACCGACAACCGCTCGTGCAACTCATTCAGGACCGCCACAACAAATGCCTAGAGTTCAAACAGGACATTGAGATGTGGCTGCTGTAGCTAGGCTTATATCCAAGGAAGAAGTCGCTAGTAGGCCTGGCGCAAGCATCCCTTGACCTTGAGTGGGACAAGCTTAGGACTAAGGGAACGTGGGACAAGGCGCGCGTGAAAGAGCTTCACAAGATTGCGCGGGAAGCCCGAGAGCGCGGAGAGAAGGTTCGTCTTGGCCGGATCTTCGAGGCCTGCTACGAGAAGGGTTCACCCGTGACGACTATAGAAGGAAGTTCAATGGAAGGACTAGGACTGTCCGCGGAACATGCCCTTTTCGCAAACCTCGGCGCTAGCCCATCTTCCATAGAAGCAGCCAAAATATTGGATGCTTTTGGCTGTCAGGTTATGGGAAGGAACAAGCATCCCCACTTGGTTAGAGTTGCTTCGCAAAAGATTGCCAAAAGATTGGGAAGAGAAGTGCTGGAAGCCGATGGTCCCAATGGTCCTTCCATTGTATGGCCACCCTGACAGCAACTCCAGTCGCGCAGAGAAAAGACGGCGCCAGATTTCGCTTCCGATATTGCAACCATATCTGGGTTGTATATGTTGATGACTTTTAAAAGGAATTGGCAGGGCCCAAGAACAACTTAGCCAAGGGATGGGCTTCGCTCGGTAATCGATCTGGGTGATCCATGGTTGCGCGCGCGTTCAAAAAAACGGTGTCAAGCTACCGGTGAGCGCCCACCCTTTTGCCCACGTATTTGACCCAGAGCGCGCAAGCGCCTGTTCTGCCCAAGTCCATCGCAAGAACATATATTGGGAACGCAATCCCATCGAGCAGACATGGACGCGTCATCATTTGCAACCCTGAAAGAAGATGTTCTTTCCAGGAGATGAGGGGGGCCAGTTCACTCAATCCACAAGTTAAAGACCGACCGCGTTCAACGCCGCAGTGTTTTCCCAAAGATAGGTTGGATCAGTATGAAGACGAGTGGAGCGCAAGAAATTAAATCCCAACGTTAAAACGGATGTTTTCTGGACTGGCAAAGCCATACTCCATTACGGGAAAAAACCAGCTGCCGTTGCCGCGCCGAGCAAGAATCGGCTGGGGCGCCAAGAAGGAGGCAAAGGAGCAACGATCAAGCCCGTGAACCTAGTCAGGTATTTTACATCATCCTTACTAGAATCTTGCGTAGAAGCGTATTGCAAACTTGCAGAGGCAAAACCAGGCTGTTCCAGAAGTGTCGTACGCCTTTCAGGGAGCTATACCACAAGGACGGGTTAACTTAGCTCATGTTGTTTTGTTTACAAATCATACATATTCTACTTACCGTGAACTTATCTCGTGAGATTTAAGCTGATTTATAAGTTGACTTATAAGTTAGTGTAAGTTGGACAAGCGTTTTTGGAAAAGTTTGTTTTTGCAAGTTTTTTTGGATTTTAACGTTTTTTCAAGTTTTTCTAGGGTTTTCAACAATTTTTATGATTTTTCAAAAATATATATATATATGTGTGCATTTTTGGAATGGCGTCAGAAAACCTTTGTTTTCTATAGTATACAGCGGGCACACCGCCACGTCTTCAACCTTCTGCTATTGAATGAACGCTCTATACCACATGCCAAGACTGAAGTATTGGTTGCTATATACACAAGCCACAAGCAATCCTACAGCGGAGGAACCGCCAACTATCCTACAGAACCTACAGCGGAGTTATACCGCCACTGACAAGGTTGAACCGCTCCCCTTCCCTTTTTCAAGCGAGGCGCGTGACTGAGTCGCCTGCCCATCTCCACCATGAAGGCGTCGTCCACATCTGATTCAGCACTGGCGCTAATTAAGACCTCTTGGTCAGACAAGCGCCAGATTTTCCCCCATGGTTTGACATCTTCCAGCACCAACTGCTTCAACGCAGAAAAACAGGAATCATTGTGACCAGCCAAGATGGTCTGAAGGTAGCCCGCAGAGCCATCAGCAAAACATAAAATGTCGGTGCAGTGCACAGTGCTGTGATAATAGGACAGTCCTTTGGCTGTTCGCAACGTATCATCTCCCAGCAAGTTCTTTTGCAACACAGGGGCTTCCTTCAGTGGAGGTATCAAACGCAGAGGTCGAACTCCTATGTCTCGGATTCTCTTAGCCTGTCCCAGAAGCAATCGAGGCAGCACGCTCTGTTGAAAGCCATCTTTTACTCGATATACCATCCGTTCTGCCAGACCTTGCTTATAGTTTCTGTGTTTTGATTCATGAGCCTGCTCCCAATGTGACAAAAGTTTGTCCAAGGTGTAGTCGAAAGTGGTGCTTAGGCTTGATGGTGCCTGAACCGTAGCACGCAATGAAACTTCTTTGGTGACTTTCTTGCGCAAGCTGCAACGCAGCGACATCGAGAACAGTGACTGGTGTCCACTGGTACTTGAGACGCCGTAGCTCTTGGCAACGCTGGGCTAGGACAAAAAAAACTCAGGAGATGGGCGCGCAGTGTGTCTTGATCCAACCTTGAGATAGTATATATATATATATATAGCAGTAAAGGCACCAAGGATTCTGTCTGGTTGGCTTTGCCCTTATATAGATCAGGAGCGAACAGCTTCTCGGAAAAAGGGCCTTCTACATATGATCGGTACACATGCTTGCTACCCTTTGGACCCGTCCATTCATTCAGCAGGGCAGCTTGCTTCAAGCCAGCGATCGTCCAATTGGATTGGCTCTGTACTGCAGAGACGCAAAGAGCCACTTCCGCAATTGGCGACACCATTGGAATAGTAACCGCGCATTGCATCGATACATATATTGTCTGGTGGTAGCCGCACACGAAGGTGTTGCTGAAAGAAGAGGCCATCAGCAAAAAAAAACAATCCAGAAGCCGTCTCAAATTTGGAAATTCGTGTTTTGGTAGCGTTTTGATCTACCAATGCCTTCAAAGCGTTGGCCAGATTCCAAATGTCTTGATTGGAGGTTGGTGTGAATTGGTCTATCCTTGCTTCTGAAATTGCAGCAGGCTGCTGTGGCTCAGGGGCTGGCAAAGCCAGCTGTGAAGGCTGAGCGCCGGAGCTTGCGGCAGCACGCGCTGTATTGGGAGTCAACACATGGATGCGAGGGCCTGGATCCTCACCACGCGATGCTACCAAACCCATGATAGCATTGGCAAAGGTCTGCATCCACAAGTTGTTTCCGCCGGCAGTCATGTCCTGCAAGGGACTTGAACCACCAGCATTCTGACCTTGGGCCACTGCATTCCTAGGGGATAACTGATTGGTCTTCCTCATTGCGATCTTGGCTTCCAATTCTTTCAAAGAATTGTCTCCAATCCGAGACTGCGCCTGAGGATGGATGCCAAACGCTGTCTTTCTCACAGTCTCAGGCAAAGGGACATCAGGACAAAGGCTACAGGGCACATGCTCACCGGCATTCTTCGGCTTCTTCTTCAGGAACTTTTTCCAAGTAGCTTTGGTGGTCTCGTAGGGGCTTGACATTGCAAAGCCATTCTTGGCAGGTCCAAAGTAGCACAGCAAGGCTGTGACATGAGCCTGCGTGGGTGCTGTTGGGTTCCGCAAGCCCAACTTCCAAGCATGCTCATCAAAGCGTCAGTCGCTTGCCCATATGAACCGGAGGCCAGTGCATCCCAAACATTATCTGTCAGATAATGCTCTAGCTTGGTGAAATCCTGGCAGCTTCGTCGCTTAGGGCCAACATCGGTAGCAGAAACTTGCTCGCTCAAAATCTGCTGCAGCCTTTGCTTGGCTTCTGGCGAAAACGAGGATCCTTGTATGATCTCGCTGACTTGCAAGGCCGTCTGCCCATCAACAGCCACAGAGCGCAGCGAGTTCTCCACACATGTCAAGTGAACAGATATGTCCACATTGGGCCTCACCTCGAGAAGCGAGGCCAGCGCCTGCACATGGGTCTGAGCACCCACCGACATACCTGCTTTGAATGTAAAGCGCACAGAAGCATCAATTACCATTCTTTACTTTACATTTATCCCTACAGCAGACGCACCGCCCCTACAGCGGACAACCCGCCAACATGACCTGCGCAACTCCTTTGACACAATTAATTTTACTCAATGATAGTGCATGTATACAGCCATCAAAATGAACCGAGTCAAAAAATCTATTCAAAAGCAACTTTTATCAGAAAAACAGCAAAAGCTACTCAAAAAACCAAGAAAATATCAAAAAAAACAGACTTTACCCAAAAAAACATCAAAAAAAACAAGGTTTTGTAAGTATGCTTAAGTGCGCAGTAAGTTAGAATAAGTTGTTTTTGCAAAATCTCGATTCAGAAGATATACAACACTTACAAACAGAGCATGTGCACTGTATCTAAGCTTAAATGCTGCCGAACACTTACTGCAGCTTACGCAGTTTTAGACACATGTATAACCTCAGTTACACTATAATATAACGTCGGTTAGGTCAACATATACCCAGGGTTAAGTTAACCCGTCCTTGTGGTAGGTATCCCAAAGCCGACTTCTCAAAGATGAGAAGCCCGAGCCAATAGCGAGCAAGATGTTGAGCCTATTTGCCGCCCGCGTGGCTCGCTTCGACCTCTTGCGCGCGACGCAATCGCTGGCCTCCAAGGCGACCAGATTGGTCAATCGAATGTGACGTTGCTCTACACATAGATTAAGTAGCCTATTTCCTATTTACATCACACCCGAGGGTTTTGTAGGTGATCGTTTTTTGAGGAGTGCCAATTGTCGCTCGCTGCCGACGCCGACTTCGCAGAGGAAGATGTGACTCCAAGTCCGCAACCGCTGTGACCGTGATCCTTTGAACGCGCGCAGCAAGAAACAGACAGCTCCACGGCGTCGCTGCCAACCACGGGACGCGCGCAGAAGGT
The DNA here is from genome assembly GCA_963970005.1 of Durusdinium trenchii. Classification (NCBI taxonomy): domain Eukaryota; class Dinophyceae; order Suessiales; family Symbiodiniaceae; genus Durusdinium; species Durusdinium trenchii. The sequence goes on from CAXAMN010000958.1 coordinate 223,132, forward strand.
CATGCAGGTCTGCCAACGCTTGCCTTATTTGAGCGACTCACTCACATTGTTCAAACACGCGCCGATGCAGCATCTTGCCTCGCGGCGATGCCCACGCAAGAGGGCATCTTACCGTGAATGATCCCGAGATCGGAGATGCTAAACGGAAACGTGGATGTCAGGTTTGAGGGCCAGTCACATCAATGGAACGGTAGCAGCATATTTTCCCGAGTTCAGTACGGTGAAGTTGGTGGAAGATAATCAACTTCTGCAGGCCATTCACAATCTATGCGACATGCAAACAGGGCAATGTGTTAATTTCCTTCAGCTGGCTATGTAACAGCGACTCGTTTCGGGGCTGTTTGAGCTAGTGTAAAGACTGATTTCCAAGTTGCCGACGTCCTGACCAAGCCACTCAATAGCCCTATATGAGAGCATGCGCTGAGGCTCGTCTGGTGCCATCCACGAACCAACGCGAGCCGCGTGCCTCCGCCCCAGCAACGCTGTGATCGTTGCTGGTGACCAGGGGGCGATAAGATAAGTCGCCCACATCACCTGTTGGTATAGTACTGCTGTTTCCCACATCAAATTAGTTGAGAAACGGCAAGCCTGTAACTGCAAGGTCATTCGCGTCACCGAAGAAGAAGATGAGACATTGAGACATCAGAAATGCTGCCGACAATGGCTATAGTCCAAGTTGAAGAGTCTCAGAGGTTGCAAAGTTCAAGCGACAGCACCGCGCGGAATGGTGTTCTTTTATGGCTCACTCGCAAGCGCCGGCGACGGCTTTGGACACAGTCAACAAAGATCTGCCTGAAGGACAAGAAGGCGTAGTGCAACAACCGCTGACACACTTGTTCACAGGTTTCAAAACGATGCATTGCCGACGTCAGTGAATACGAGCCCAGAACCGTGTTTGAACTCATGGCCAAGCAATACAGAAATTCACCCATGAGCGCAACGTTTCCAGTCTAATTTAAGGACATAACCCGACAAACCCGTAAAGAACGGATCGGAGGTAGCTTCAGATGTACGGCAGCTTGTCAGTGCTTGATGATTTCGTTTGCGAGGGCAGTCGGTCTAGAGGTAAGGCGCCAAAGAACGCAGAAGGTTACACGTGTGAGCTCATTATAGTCTTGCGTGAACATTTCGTATGCAGGCCCAAGCCTTTTCGAGCTACCCCCTGTGTCCATGGCTCAACCCCAAAAGGTTCTAGCGCAACCTTCTTTGATTGCGGCTATGATCAGAACGCACAGGACCTGGCACTGGTCTTGCCCATGACCGCTGCAACCGAGGGTGCCTCGCATGCTTGAAGCCGCCGTCTTCATCGGCGAGCCCCGGGAACCAGATCTTGGTGTCAGATTCTACACTCGCCATGACCAGTTGGGGCAAGAAAAGACCAGGTCCGCCACGACTTAGAGCGCGTTCCACCATGTAACAAGAGCCGGCGCGCGCTCCAATAATTTCATCGTGAAATGCAATGGGGGGCAGAATTGCGAGTCCGTGTGAAAAGGGCATTCGCTGCGCGCGTGTCATTCGCTCGGCGGTGTCCGATGCCCGCGTATACGTGAATGTCGTATATGGACAGTGGCAACGAGATCGCGGGCGGCCTGCGTGCGTTCCATCTATACCTTTGCTGGCCATTTGAAGCAGTGGTTCATGAAGTCGTTCATGGGGAACGACGTGATTGGTAAACCTCGACCCACCCTGAGCATCGAATCTTGATCCTAATCAATAAACTTTAATGCTGATTGATTGATTTACAAAAAACAATGTTTTTGAATTGATTTTTTGATTTCCATATCAATATTTTTGGAAGCCTTTTCCCACCATCAAAATCAATATCCAAAATCAAAAAAGAAATCAAAAGGGAAATCAATAAAATCAATATACCCTGAAAGCTAGCAGGCGCCTTTTTCCTTTCAGACAAGCTGGTCTGGACAGGCCTTTTGCAAGTTCACTGACCTTTTTCAAGGTCTAGGCATGCAATTCCTTTTTCAAGGAGCTTGCAAGGGGAGTTGTCCTTTTTCAAGGTTCAATGTTTCTCCCTGCTTGCTCCATTCCTTCCCTGGTCAGAAGGAAATGGAGCAAAATTCTATATTTGGGAGCAACCTTTGCACTCACCCTTGTTGAAGACACCCCTGGACTTACAGAAGACGTGAGAACGCTCATCTTCCCAACAAAGTCTTCTGAGGAGAAAGTCCAGTGTGTCTTTGGGTCTCAACTAAATGTTGAAAAGTGTGATGTTTCATCACAATGTGGAGGGGTCTCCCTTTTTCAAGGGCCCAAGCAGAGAGAGAGATACTTTTTCAAGAAGCTCTCTCCCAGCTTCACGGCTTTGAGCCACTCCCCATTAGTCAAGAAGACATCTCCTTGATCAAACAGGTCAGAGAGCTTTGCCATGTCTTCCATTGCTTGCAACATAGTTGCTTCATGCTCTTTTTCAAGAGACACAAGATTCTGGAGGACAGGTGCAAAAGCCTGCAGAAACCATTTGGTCTCTGAGGCCTTGAGATCCAATTGAGCCATGCTTTTGTGGGGCTCCTTTGGATTGCGCAGCATGCTCAAGCGCAGGTTGGTGGCCCTGGTAGGTGTCTCCTGTGCAACATATTCTTTCTGCACAGCTTCAAAGATTGAACCCAATCTTTTTTCTGGAGACACCTTCTGGGTTTTTCCAACTCCATCATAATAAAAAATGATGGATGCAACTACCAAGAAGGTGCCCAAGCACCCCCTTGGTAAAGAGGATATGCAAGCAGTCTCCTCGAACCATTTTAGTGCTCAAGCCCGGAATCACTCCTGAGAATAATCTATGGGCGCTCTTAGGAATTGCCAAAGTCCCAGCAAGGGCTTTTGGCGGCCCAATGGGGCAACTTTAGTGAATTACTGAAAAATTCATGGTCTCCTTGGACCACCCACAAGACTCCACAGAGTCCATGGGCCAATGGCTTTCCTTTTTCAAGGAAAAATGGAGAATCCTTTTTCAAGGGTTTCCCCTCTGGGTCATGAGTTGCTGCAACGCAGCAAAGGACCAGCAAATCCACACCATCATTTCCTCCCAGGTTCCATCCAAAGTGCAGCTTTTGGGGAAGCCTGCTATTAGAAGTGTGAGGATAGGCTGGACATTTGCTGCAATAAGCTGCCCCAGCTGTAGACCATGAGGCTGTCTCTGTTTTGATATTCAACCCCATCCCCATGCATAAACAAAGGGATGGTTTTCTTCTTCCATCCTCTTTGCTGCATGGGGTGGTTTTTTCAACCGGTCATCTCCTTTTTCAAGGGCTTGGTTCCAGAAGTCTTCCTATTTTTCAATTGGGAAAATACCGTGGAACACATCCTTATAGCTGGAGGCAAGCTTGGAAAACATCTGGTGAGGGAGGAAGCATGCAGCAAATTCCACATCCTTTTTCAAGGATATTGGATTTTTGCATGGGACCTGAACATCGCAGGGGTCAGGCTGCAAAGCTGGCCATGAGGTCCCTGTGGATGTTGCCAGGATGCTTTCCATGGCTTTCACACGGTGAACAGCTCTTCATGCTCTGCCCCATCTAGCATGGCACTTTCTGCCAGCCATCTGATGGTGGTACCACTAGCTTTCCCATGAGCCCATAGGCACAAAAGAGCTGTAGCCAAAGCACTCTTGCTGCCCCTTTTTGGTGTCTTGGTTGGGTTTTGCATTTCTTTTTCAAGCTGCCAACCTCTCAGCCTCTTGGCCATGGGCCAAGAGGCTTGGAACTTTTTCAAACTCCCAAGGTTAAAAGTGTATCTCTTTCTTGGGCTTCTTCAAGCTTGCAGAAGAATGCCTAATTATCGCTAACTATACTGAAGCTTGTGTGCCAAAATGAAGCTGCAGTTGCTTGACTGAAGTGGTTCAACCAGTGTTCAACCCCAACCCCAACACGAACACGCTGCAGGGAACTTTTTTCTCCAAGCGCTTCTTTACATAGCTTCAAGGCTATAGCTTTGTACACATCAAAACTGTACCTTTCTCAAGCATTTGGGTTTGGAGGAGGCTGCCTTGCTCAAGGCCTTCACCCCAATCTGAACAAGCTCTTTTGCCTCTTCCTTTGCATGCTTCATAGAGGCACAAGCTTCAACCAGGTGGCTCTTCACTTTTTCAAGTTTGTTCTTGTCTCCTCTTTCAAGGCTGCTTGCTCAGATAGGGACTTTTTTCAACCTTTTTCAAGGCCTCTTCTTTGGCTGCTTCTTTGGACACATGGGCATACACAGCTCTGTTCTTTTTGAGCAAGAACAGAGCTGTGCTGAGGCCTTGGCCCTTTCTGTCCAAACTCTCAAAATCCTTTTTCAAGGATTCAACCCCACACTTTTTCAAGTGTGTCTGGTGCTGGTTCCAAGCATTGCTCTTCTCACCAGGGGTCATCGACAGGTGGAGAACAATGGCTTGGGTCTCTTCATCAGAATGCTCGTCAACTGCATTCTGAATTTTCTCCTTCAGAGAAACTTCACCCAACTTTTTCAAGTTGGTTGAGTTGACCTTTCTCAAGGTCTTTTTATTAAGTTCATCCTTTTTCAAGGTCTTGTTGCCCTTCGATCCCATGGCTGGTCGCTTCATCTAATCTACAAAACTGAAATCTACCGCTATTGAACCCAAATCCTATGGAATAGAAATTCTGTGAGCATAAGCAAATCATATTTGGATTGTATTGTTCTACAGTTTTTTTACAACATGATGAAACGTGATGAAAAGTGATGAAAAATCATGAAAAGTGATGAAAAGTGATGACTAAAACAACCGTACGGATTGGAAACCGTACCCTCTTTTGCAGGTTCTCATGTCAAATTCATTGGTAAACGCAGTGCTTTGTCATGCGTTTTGCCTAAATAAAAAACATCTTTTTCGCGACACCTCAAGTTGCCTGCTTTTTGTGTAACTAGCTGTCCCCAGTCAGGCTCCGTGCGCAAGTCTTTTTCATCGATGCCATTGTCGAGCAAATCAGCGGCGGCGCGCCCATCCGACATGGAGCTGCTACAACTGCGCAACAAACGCCAACTCAACACCAACAGTCACCAACAGAAAAGGACTTAGTTTCTTTTTTTCGAAAAAGAAAACCTCAACCACACATTGCACCAAAGTGTGAACAACGAAAAATGAGTTTCTAACACCTGCTCCCAGTTTACCCAGCCACGGTCTGAACCCAAACCTGTTTCGCGAACAAAAGAAACTCAAGGGTCAGAACAATCACGAGTTAAGCCGTCTACGTACTGTTCTAAAGAAAAAGGGCTGACGCACCACAAAGGAAGAAAACACAAAAACGAGGAGGACAAGGAACGCCCGACAGCCGAAACAAAACTAAAGCGCACGCCGTGGCTACGTCTTGAGCCTTCACGCTCATGAGACGTATGTGAAAACAAGAACGAAATTACAGCGCCCCCCCCATGTTTTCTGTTTTTTGGGCACCCGTTTATGCTATTGCTTCAACTTGGTTACAGTATCTTGCGATATGCTCTTACGCAATGCATTGACATGCCATAACATTTGGCTCAAGGTATGTGCGTGTGAAAACAGCCGCTCGATACCTTCTTGGACTGTGAGTTGAATCCAGGGATACTATGCATTACACGCTCCACTGCGGGGAATTTGACCCTCACCCCAGCCCCCCACCCCCCCCAACACTATGCGATGACATGACCAAGCGTCGTGGAATCCAAAAATGTCAGAAAAGTGGGTCCGGTTTTCAGTCCCTAGGCTAAAACAACCATTATCAAACAACATACTTAATTAAAAAAGTATTTTTGTTGGCAAATACATGTATTTTTTAAAAATAAATATATTGTACTGTAAACTATTTGACAAAAAGTATGTTCATAAATCATATTTCATCAAATAGTATATTCAGAGGACAAAAATATATGTTCATAATTCATATGTTCATCAAACAATATATTTCTTTGTATATAATCATAGTTCATAATAAACCAACATGTTCAACATTAAATATATACTATTTCACTAAATATTTATTAATCGTCTATTATTACTATTAATATTTTTCTCACCTAGCCTTTTTGGCCAAGTCTTATGCTGTTGGGCAAAAGTTGGCTTCCCCATTCCAACAACACCACAAGGTGTGCATATACATACCAAAACTTTGCTACATAAAACACGTATATATTCTGTACCTAGTGTGTATACAAAAACTCTGGGGAAGCCAACACCCTGGTGAAACCATGCATGCTTCCACTTTGAATTCACCCTTTTTCAAGGGTCACTTCCCTTTTTCAAGGGTTGGGCTGGGCTTCAGGGGCAATGCCCTTTTTCAAGGGCCACCAGGGCTTGGTCACCTTTTTCAAGGTGTCCTGTCCTTCAGTACTGCTCCACTGCATCAGCAAAGGACCAGAAGGATGTGCCCTGGTGGTTCTTGCCCCACGCTTTTTGATGGGGTATCCTTCCAAAGCCCATTCCAAAGCCTCCTGGATGACATGAGGCTGGTCATCAAACACAGCCTGCCCCCAGCTAGCAAGCCCAGTCCACCTTCCCTTCAGCACCTACCATTTTGTAGATGCATCTGAAGCTCTTGACCTTTTTCAAGGTCTCAGCTGGGAGCCACTGTTGGATGTCCTGCATGGTTTTTCAATCCTTGCAGGAGAGCCCACCCAGCTGATGATGTGCACATCCACCACCAGCAGGAGGGTCTCCAGTTGTGTTGTGCCAGTCCACAACAACACATGGCCTCTTTTTCAAGGGCTTGGACGAGGAGCTGGAGCTGTCAGCCACCTTTTTCAAGGTGCTGGGTGCACTGGATGCACTGCCTTCCTTTTTCAAGGAAGGGTCGGTCTCCAGCTTCAACTGGGACAGCTGCCTGCTGAGCTTCTGCTTCAGGGCAGCTTCCCTTGCAGCTTCCTCAGCAGAGGACAGCCTCGTCCTGCTCTGGGACCTGGACCTGGGCCTCCTCTTCCCCCTCACAAGAAGCTTTTCCAGAGCTTATTCAGCCTTTTTCAAGGCCTCAATGTCCTCTGCTTCCTTTTTCGAGGCTTCTTCCAGCTGCCTTTCAGCTGAGGTCAATGCCCTTTTCAAGGCACCACCTACCCTGTAAGGTTTCAGAGCTGATGCAGGGAGGGTCAGCATGGGCCAAGGAGGTCCATTGCTGCCCTTGTCTCTGCGCCCTTCTGCTCTGGCTGGTGGTGCCAGAGCCAGAGGACCTCTCCTTGCTGTTGGCCATAGCTTCTTCAAGCTGGGCCTCTTGCTTTTTCTGCTTTTTCAAGCCAGTTCTTTTGGCTATTTTGCCAAGTTTTCCACAAACTTGGACAAGGTCAGTTTTTTCAAACTGACCTTAGGGCCACTTTGGACCACCTTGGCAGGCTACAGGTGGACCTAGGTTGTTTGCCCTAGTGTTGTGTATTGTGTGGTATTTTGTGTCTCTGTGTGAAGTGTGCTCTTTTGTAGAGTGTGCAGTGTGCTGTGCAGTGTGTAAGTTGTGTAAGTAGTGAATTGTGCACTGTGTGAGCTGCGAAGTGTGGAGTGTGGTGGCGCAGCTGCGCCCAAGCATGCTGGCTTCATGAGCCAAACAGCTGCAGAGACATTGTGTTCTTGACATGCTTCAGGTGGCACCCATGTGGTCTAAACTAAAAACACAAACATATTTGGTGGGACAGGGTGTCACCTGAAGCATGCCCAAGTCATGCAGAGCCTGCTCCATGGAAGCCTTTTTCACACACAGGCACCCTATCCAAAACTTTGTACCTTTTTCAAGGTACATCATTCACACCTATATACACTGTGGCACAGGAACTACACCTTTTTCAAGGTGTTCCTTGACTTGTGGATTTTCCTTTTTTTCAAGGAAATTCTGCACACAAGTCTTCCCTCATCTGGAGGGCCTCCTCCTTTGTGAGGTGATCCTTCTCCAGTGACTCTTTGATCCTGTCTACCACCCAGCTGTATTGGAGGCTTCTGGTCTTTGCCACCTCCACAATCAAAATTTTTTCTGCTCATTGCTATGGCTACCAGTCAGACAGCACCTGGGTGGCCTTTTAGCTGTTGTCTTAGAAAGCTTCACCCAAGGCTTCCTGGTACCCTTTTTCAAGGAGACCTTCTTTGCAGGCACCTTTTTCAAGGGGCCTTTCTTGGCAACTTCCTTTTTCAAGGCTGCAGCTGGTTTTTTCAAGACGCCCAGTGCTGCCTTCAGGTCTTCATGCCTGGTAGGTTCAGCCTGGTGTTTGAGCATCTTGGGGAAGCCTGCAGAGTCCACAGAGACATCGCTTGCAGTGGACTTGAGCTGCCTGCTATTTGGGGAGACAGCAACAATGGGCTGCCCATCTCCCCAAACAACACCCTTTTTCAAGGGGCTGCCCTGCTTCACCTTTTTCAAGGTGCCTTTGCTGCTGGCAGTTGCCTCCAAAGCTTTGCCCTTTTTCAAAGGCTGCCAATCCTTTTTCAAGGAACCCTTGCTGCATTCACCTGCCTGTGCTGCCTGTGATCCACCTTTTTTTAAAGGCAGGGTCTGCCTCAGCTGAACCTTTTTCAAGGTTTCAGTGAGTTCTTGGAACTCCTGGGCAGTCAGGGCAGAGACAACACTGGGTGTGGGCTTGTTCCTTGCCAGTTTTCTGACATGGTGAAGCAACACACCCAATCGCTCTGCCCTGAGGTTGACAAACACAGCTCCATTATACTTGGAGGTGTTCAGCTCAGGCTTCTCAGTGATGAGATGCAGCAATGCAGATCTCACCCCTTGGGGATGGATCTCAGCTGACCCCTCTATATCCACCAAAGCATTGATGAGGGGGAGCATGGCGCATAGCTTTGGGGTTGACAGCACTGTTCCTGCTCAACTGCTCATACCCCTTCATGTCCATCACCAGATCTTCATGGTCACAAAGGACCTTATACAGCAAACCTGGATCAATCAAAGGTTTGCTGAAATGCCTAGCCCCTCCTCTGCCAGACATACCTTTTTCAAGGTAGTTGTGGGCTTTCCTTTTTTCTCTAGGAACTTATATACCTTTTTCAAGGTTGAGGGCTTTCCCTATAGAGCTTTATACAGAGCACCTCTTGAGCCAAAACTCCAAGCAGCATGTGCCCCAAAAATCAATATTCGGGAACAACAGTTTCAAGGCAAAAATCAAGCAGAACATCAATATAAAATCTGACTATTTTAAGAACTTTTAGAGATTAATAAAAGAAAAAACTAGACGACGAGTGGCCCGAAAGCATTTTTCATCACGTAGGAAGTCAGAGTGCGAGTTATCCGGTAAGTGTGCAGTGAGAAGTGTGAAGTCGAGTGAGTTGAGGTAGTGTGTGGGTTTCTGTGCGTGTGTCTATGTCCGTGTGGAAATGAGTCTGCGTATGTGTGTGTTCGTGTAAGTTGAGGGAGTGTGTGGGTGTCTGTGTGTGATGCGGCCTCCCAAACCCCCCACCGGCGGCCAAGCGGTGACAGCCCAGCTCATCGTCGTGAGCATTTGGGCTGCTGGTAAGGGGACAATGGCAGCCAGCCTGCTGGCTTACCCACTTCAACTATGATGGTAGCCAGCGTGCTGGCTTTGCCATCTCAACAATGGCAGCCAGCGTGCTGGCTTACCCACTTCAACTATGATGGTAGCCAGCGTGCTGGCTCATACCCACTTCAACTATGATGGCAGCCAGCGTGCTGGCTTTGCCATCTGGACAATGGCAGCCAGCGTGCTGGCTTACCCACTTCAACTATGATGCTAGCCAGCGCGCTGGCTTTGCCATCCCAACAATGGCAGCCAGCGTGCTGGCTTACCCACTTCAACTATGATGGTAGCCAACGTGCTGGCTTTCCATCTGGACAATGGCAGCCAGCAAGCTGGCTTCCACTGCCTGTTGTCAAAGGCACGTGTTAGTTGTACTACCAAGTCGCCAGTTCTCATCTTCCAGCTCCCCAGCTACTCCGCGCACTACAGTTATATACTACACCGTCGCCAGTTCGCAGCTACTACCCACTCGCCAGTTCTCCTCTTCCCATTTCCCAGCTACTCTCCATACTAAAGTTGTACTACCCAGTCGCCAGTTCTCATCTTCCCAGTCCCCAGCTACTCTGCGTACTAAAGTTGTACTACCAGGTCGCCAGTTCTCATCTTCCAGCTCCCCACCTACTCCGCATACTACGGTTGTACTACACCGTCGCCAGTTCTCAGCTACTACCCACTCACCAGTTCTCATCTTCCCAC
>CAXAMN010000958.1:243918-270451 GCA_963970005.1 Durusdinium trenchii
TCAGGTTAAAGGGCAACGTTACAAGTTTGGAGGCCTACCTGCAGACCTATAGAGTAGAACAGAGGAAAACAGACGGGAGGCACCGACGCACAAGTGTGTCGAGTACCATTTCCTTCTGTTTCCTGAATAGTAGAGCAGGTATGTGGAATGGCGTCTGGCCTGGTCCCCTGCTCAAAACCAAAAGGTTCCCTGTGATTTTGAGGGCTTCACACACACACTCTCACACTCACACTCTCACTCACACTCACAGACACTCGCACTCACACTGACACTCACACTCACAGTCACACTCACCACCGCCGCCACCATCACCACGATCTCCACCTTCATCGCCGCCATCACCTTTCTGGACCCGAATGCGTCTAGATCCCTAGACTTTCTGCTTGTAGGCCTCACACACACTCTTTGGGGTCTCTTGTCGGGATAATTGATCGTTCTTTCTCGTTTATTTCCTTGATTTTGGACTTGTCTGGTGAATTTCTAGTCACAACTCTATCCTGTTTCAGCTAGGACTTAGCTATTAAGTGCTATTAACATCTTGATATATAAATATATACGTGTATCGGTTGATGTATATGTATCGCTCTGACTCATTTGAGCAAGAAGGTTTTCTACTTGCAACATGCCTTAAAAGGTTGTCATTCATTCCTTTGCCGCGCTGCTGCAATCATTAATTTCGAAAACAGCATCAATTTGGAGTACGACGCTAAGTTTGGAACTATCAAGTGGTTGGATATGCCTGCAGTGCAGGTGGCAGACCTGAAGCAGACCACCTTCAGCAGAAACCTTGACGGCGCAAGAGTGTTGCAAAGAACTTGTATTGAAGATGCATCGAAACAAACCCAGGATTTTCAGATACTCTGTCACGGCTGTTCGATAGCTGTGAAACGCCTTTGAGTACTTGAGGTCGCGAGAGGCAGCAAGGAGTTGACAAGGTTGAAGAGGCCGATGTTGCTTGCCATGTTGCACATATAAGACTTGCACATTTCTGGTATGAACATGTCAAAACGCCAACAAGCTAACAAAAGGTGGCCTTGCTTTCCCTCTCGCGCGGAAACATTCTACGCTTAGTTTCCGCAATCCGTACATAGTAGCCGGCGCTTGCCTTGAAAGTAGACAGGGAAATTAAGTTCTTGTACTGTGTTGATTTGGTTTTGATGAAGTTTGGCTTGGTGTGAAATCGTGAGGTTCTACACAGTCTGCTGGCGCGAGTGGAGAAACTCGAAGGCTTGGATGAGACGCTGTCAGGACTGGGAAGAGAATGAAACAGAAGCCTCTGGGGGCAAGAAGACGCGCGAGGGGTGGCTGGGAGCTGGGTGGAGGAGATTCCCAGGTTTTGAGAAAAATTAAGCTGATGTTGACTGCAACTTCAATCACACAGCCTTTTCAGTCTTTGGAGATCATGACACTTTCGAGTCTTCCGACTGGAAGGTTGAAGACTGAAACGTCTCCCTGATTTTCTGTGGGAGGACAACGAGTATGGGTAGAAGAGGGAGCGAACCGCTTGCTCCGCGTCCTGAAGAAGCTCCACTAGAGCAGAAAATGGACGGCTAAAGGATTGTGGCTTGTTTGAAGCAAATCGGATTGAGCTAGTGTCTTCCTGTAGTTTACTGTGCATGTGTAACAGACATTTCAAGCCCCAAGCCAGAGGAGGATCCCAATTCCAATGCGCAGGTGAATCGGGATGGATGATCCAATACAAGGATAGTGAGTGTTGAACCTGCTTTATCAAACATCAGGGCATGTGTTTCTGTTCAGGATGCATCTAAGCAGGGTATCGTGAACAAGAAGTGTTCTCTGTGGTTTGCCCACATGGACCTTTTTGATTGACTTTTGACTTTGTTTATTCGTTTTAGCTAGCATGTTGTTCCTGTTAATTCCATATGTTCTTTCTTTGAGTTGAGTACTTTGCGGCATTTTTTGCTCCAATTTAGATTGTCTAACTGGCCTCGGAGCCTTGAAGTTGCTGGGTGTGAACCTGCAACTCTTGGCGGCTGATTTCAGGTTTCGTTCTCAGAATTCTCAGCTTCCGAGCTTTTCTGTTTTCCACTTTTGTTTGCGTTCGGAACTCCTTTTATTCCGTTTCGGCTCATGCATCAGTGTCAGTGTCTTGGAATATTGTGCTGCGCCGAGGAAAATGCCCATGGATGGTCTCCGCCAGCGCGGACCCCGCTGTGTATTGCGAATCATTTTCCATAGGAATCAGTGCGCAGAAGCGTGACGTCATTAGCGTCATGAATACCTACTGCACTGCAGCCCTTTTTGAGTATCAAGAAAAAGTGCGTATCGTAGCGGAGCTGAGAAGGAGGTAACCCCTCTAGAGCTCTGAGAGAGAAAGCCCCAGGTGGGATTCCGGGTGCGATTTCGAGCATAGACTTTATCCCTTTTGCACCCAAACAGCTGGACTGGTGAATGACTGTTGTGTGCAACACTCTGTACCCAGTACATTGTGTCAAAAAGATATTACTACCAAGAAGACATGGAGGAGATCAGAGAAATCCTTCAACCTATAACACAGAGTACGCTGGCAACAACATCAACCAAGTCATCGACAACAGATTGGTCAAGATTGATAGCGAGGCCCAACATCTTTGACCATAAGTCACGAGAAGAAGACAGAGAGTGGTCATGGGTCTTTGAAAAGTGTTTGAGCGCACTTGATGAGGGCTACGTGAAAGACTTGAAAGAGATTCATGAGAAGCCAAATGAGAAGTTTGATTGTGGCTTGGCAACGGAGGCAGAGAAGACCAGGTGCATCCAGCTTTGTGGGTTGTTAGCTTCATTGAATGAGAGGAAGGGCACTGCAGTTGGTGAAAGCTGTGGAGGACTCCAATGGATGTGACGCCTGGAGGAGTTTGAATAAAGATTTGAAACCAACTTCGAAGGCGCGAGGCTTAGCGCACTTGGGGGCAGCCATGGCCAGCATTTTCAATGAACAGCACGCTACAACCTCAACTCTTGAAGGATGAGACAGTCAAGTCAGGGACTACAATTCAGGAAGAGTTGAAATCTGCTATTCTTGAGATGTGTAGGTGGGCAGCTCAAATCCTACTTGCCAATGGCGAAAAGGTTCAATACGCAACTTTGAGGGAGCAAGTGTCGCAATGGGATCGTTCTCAGCAGAAGTGGGCTACTTCCTTTGTGGCTGGTAGCAGTACAGACTATCAAGGGGCCAGTGGATGCTGATCGAGCCCAAGATGCCAAAGGAAAAGGTAAAAAGGGTAAGGGTGACCATCAGGAAGGCAAAGGTAAAGATGCTAAGGGCAAAGAGACGAAAGGAAAAGGAGATCAGAAAGGAATGGAAGGTGATCACAAGGGCAAAGGTAAAGGCAAAGCCGAGGGTGTGGCAACCTGTTACACTTGTGGAATTCCAGGACATCTTGCTAAAGACTGTTGGAGGAACAATGTTCGACAGGTAGCAAGTGATCAAGCCCCTTCAACTTCAGGAGGAGCATCAGTGACAACTCATACAGTTGGCCAACAGCGTGCCAATGTGAGCCAACAAGGTAGCTCAGCAGAGACCAAACCAGTGGTCAGGAGGATTGAGAACAATGAGCCAATCATCTTTGACTTGCGAGAGAAGGATGATGAGCTAGAAGATCAAGGAATTCGAGCAATTCGCTTCTACGTTGGAGATGATGATGACGATGATGATGATGATGAGCCAGAGCTCCAGGAAGTTGAGGAGATGTCAGATGTCAATCTCAATTTCAGAGGATGATGAACCCATGGTATGGTGAGGAGACTTGGGGAAGAATGAGGACGCGGCCATCATTATTGATAGTGGAGCTGATGTAGCATTATTCCCTTTGAGTATGGCGCTACAAGATGCACAAGGAAATCGTATCTCCACATGAGGTGCGCATAGTGTTGAAATTCCCTTGCGTGACCTTGATGGGAGAAGTTCTTCTCAAAGAGATTGTGATCTTCAGTTCAAAGGTGAATCAGCCCATACTTTGTTATGGAAGGTTGATGGGACATGACTGGGGAATCAACAGCAGAGGGCAAATGTTGGAGAATGGTGACTTGAAGGTACCGCTCAACTTGCAAAATCGCTATTGACAGTTCAAGGCCGCGTTAGAGTCATTCGAGACGAAGATGAAAATTGCTTGGAGGTGCGGTGCAAGTACCTGAAGCTTTAGAGAAAGAATTAGGTTGGAGGTTCAATGAGCGTGGGCTGGTAGTTGGAAGCTTAAGTGGAAGAATCACCAGAGCTGATGAGAACCACTTTTGTGAAAAGAGGAGGTAGATGCTTAATTCTTGAATATTGTGAAAGCATGATGAAAAAGGAACTTGATGAGCAATTCTTTGATGATGCAGTCATTCCTTCAATCACAATCTTCAGCTATGAGCCAGCGCCGCCAGAGGATATGGGATTGTTTGCGCCAGGATACAAGAACTCTACAGCTATGTCATTTCATCGGAAACTTGAAGAAGACTATGGACTACTGTCTAGCGCTTGAATTTCCACAAGCAGGAGAAGGTTATGTCAAGAAAGGAGAAAGCTTTTGGACTTGGAAACGTTCTCAGGTTCAGACTGGAGTGGAAACAAAAGCGACAGAAAGAATAGTTGTCCATTGTTCAACAGCAGGACGCAGAAGACCATTAGTCTATCATCATGTGAAGCAGAACAACAAAAGCCCCCGCAGCACCAGATGTAATCCATACACACACATATATATATATTAAAAAGTGCAGTTCTTGATTTTGCTCTTGGGACACAGGTGGACCATTGCATCTTCACAGATTCATCGAGCGCACACCAACTCGTGATGAAGAGAGGAGCCGGAAAAGGCATCCGGATGGACAACCACCATGGACCCAGAGCAGGAACGACTTCAAGATGTGTGCCAAGTGCCAACAGATTCAACATGGCAGACATCAACGCAACGCCTGCTGGAGGACAAAGAATCAGAGAGACTAGAGGAATTATTGCAGCGATCATCATGATCATTATCATTGGCTTGCAGCACTGAACTTTGCATTATGGAAACTCATATTGAAAAGCGATATGATGACGTGTACTATCGAGTTGAAAAGCGGCACTCTTGGGAATCTTGGGAGCATACTGAATATAGAGCAGACGATGTCGAGTACCAGTTTGGTAATGACATCAGAGAGTTTGAGGATCTTGAACAGAAAACTGATCAGTTACACAACTGCGCCAGGAGATTTCATTGTGGTTTGATTCTCAATGGAGGCTTTACTGAACAATCATCGCTTATGATGTACTACAAGAGTTAAACGCAGGAAACTTCTTAGCCAGAAGGAGCTTGGAAGATATGCAAGCAACAGAAGGACAATATTGGAGACGCAGAGTGATGTTGAAAGCAGCTACAGATGGAGCAACACCATCAGAAGGACCATTGAACAGAAGGTTCAAGATAGGAAATAGAGAAATATCAATCAGAGAACAATACAGCAAACCAAACACATGTGTGGTCCACCTGAAGCAAAACTTGGTCAACTCAATGAAAACGTTGGAACCTCATGGGTAGAGGACTGCAAGAGGCAGCAGATATGATGGTAGAGAAAGAGATGGAGACGTATCAAGAGTTATTGCAATGCGCAGTGAGGAGACTTTTTCCAGATAGACAAACAGAGATATCGCCAATCTTTGGGAACCCAGTTCCTTAGAGACATGCAAAAGCATGGAGAGAGAGAGACAAGAGTTGAATAGAAGAAAATGGACTATGGTGGCAAAGTGAGCCCAAAGAAGCGTTTTAGAGTCTCACATCGCCAAGAAGGAGTGCGAACCATTTTCCACATGGCACCATTAGCGGCATGAATACCTACTGGAGCCCTTTTTGAGTGTCAAGACAAAGTGCGTTAAAAGAATAACCAAAAAATATATGTATCGGAGCAGTGCAGGGCATGCCCAGGTCTAGGTCCAACAAACTGATTTGGATGAAGAAGCAACTAGTTGTGGACGTAACATGTGGATGGCCAGGGATGGTTAAGATTTCAGCTAAAGGCAAGTACCCATCTGTTCACACTTGACACTCCTGACTGTGTCACTGTGGCGGAACGGTGGGGTGCGCATGCACTTGACACCCACTGGCTTCATAGGCATGCAGCCAGTGGGTGGAGCGTCGCAGGCCACGGTGGGTGATCCTGCTGGTATCCTCATGATTTTTGCTGCTGTTTAGCAGCCCTTGCCGCAAAACCAAAGACAGAACATATTTAGTTGCCGTTCGGCTCTGAAGTGAGCATCCATGGATCCAACGGAAGCGGAAGTGGAGAGACATAGGATGCTGGGCTTGAAACATGTTTTCCTTCGGGTGATCGGAGGAGCCCCAATTCTGGATGACATAGTGTTGTCAGGGTGGTTCGCTTAATGAGTTTGGCCTATACCATTAGGTTGAATTTGGATTATTTTTCTGTTGTTGTTGTTGTTGGAAAATAAGTACTTTGATGTACTTTGTCATTTTATGCGTGGGGCTGATCGAACCATAGTGCTTGGTTCGGTGCCAGAGAGAAAGCCGGCAGTGTCTGGCATACAGAGCGAAGCCGGCCATGATGAGTCAAAAAAGGGATGGAAAGCGCAGAGTCGCCTCAGGCGAAGCATGTGGGTCATGTGGAGTGAAAGATCATTCGAGAAGGGTGGCTGCTACACTAACTTAAGCTTTATCAGCAGGATCGCCCAGTATATATAACCTGGGAGAATCAGCCGCAAGGTGCTGCAATTGCACACTGGACTACGCAGGCCAAACGTTTGGGCAAGTTATCCAAAGACCTGGGCATGGACGCCGCCCCTCCAGACAATGTGCCGGAACCTCTTAAGGCCGCAACAACACCAGAAATCTATGGGCCGAAAAGACCTCTCCATCCTGAGGAAATCCAATATCCTGGCAAGTGCAACGGGCAACGCATCTAACATACGCAGGATGAGGGGGCCAAACATGGATTTTTGGAGGAGTTAATGTAGCTTTAGTGCACCACCATGGTAGTGCTTCTCGTCGCGTTTTAGCCATTGGGTCCATTGGATCCGCCAGGGGGGCGGCCAAACTTGTGATGTACGGGACCAGCAGTAGGAAGCAAGAAACGTGATCAGAACCAGAATGCCCCCAGCAGCCACCAAATCCAGTGGCGCGCCCAACTGAACTTGAAACAGTTGGAAACAAAGCAGACATGGTTCTGGTCAAGGTTCCGCCGTCTCGGCTGCTCCACTGAAAGGAACGACCAAGCACGGCTAGAATGAGTGCATCTCAAAACCTTTGCAACTCAATACTTGTATGTTTGAAAAGACCTTCCTAAAGAGGCCTTATTAAGCGGGCCTTTACCCTCCTTTTTTGGGATGGTTTGCTGATGTTTTTTTGCTCTGGCAAACGCATCTTCTGATGCTTTACATCGGGTGGGTGCCACCCCACACACACTTGCTCTGAGTGCCCAAAGCATCCTTGCACGCAATTGTGGGCTTGAGACCCTGTGTGCTGTTTCACAGACGCTCAATGCTCCAGCTTTCCAAGGGAAATGTGCTGTGTCATTTAACTCAGGTTTACGTCGCTCCTCCGTTGGGTGCTCAGTGTGGTAGTAGAACTCAAGAGCCTATTCGATATGATTTTGCAAGCCCTCACGAACTATGCAAAGCAAAGTTTCTTAGTTGGATGTGTCAAGCCACCAACGAAAGGATTCTAGAAGGAATGCGTTGGGGGAAAAACCATCAATCATCAATCCCTGTGGGGGCTTTATGCCACTGTCACCTTCGAGTTTGGTGGCCGGGGGCCAGATTGCTGTGGCCATTCTATGTGGCATTTCCCGTCTCTGATTTGTGCAACCATGGTTGGTTTGCTCATTGACATGCCAACATCAGGGAAGTACGCTTTCGAAAATGTTCAAAGTATTGACTACAGTGACTACAGTACTCAAATACGGCACTGAAATGAATTGCATAGGCCCTGCACTAGCTACCTGAGCATTGATTTCAGTTGTGCGGGTTTGCATAAGCCGACTTTTTTTCTTGGATATGTGCGCATTCCGATAAGCGACGGTCATCGTTGCTTTCTCAGCTGGCACAGGTGCAAATACATGCTGGCCCAACCTGAAGTTGGACATATTTTGTTGTCCCGCAGCCAAGGCAAGAACCTGTTGTTGAAATCCCGGCGGCCTTGCGCAACAACCTTTGAGTGTGGAACACAGACGTTTTGGTGCTCGTTCTGCAGGATTTGGCCCCATCAATTCCATGAACAATTTCAACTAAGTTTATGAACAATTTCAATTGAAGATCGCCCATCGTTACCTGCTAAGTAGAGAAAGAAAAACATAAGTCAATCAATCAAGATAATACATGGCCCTGGATAAACAATGAAACGATGGCACGACTGTTCATGTTGGGTTGCAGTTTTCTTCCAACCTGAATATTTTGATCATCCTTAATCGGTGCTAGCTGATTTGAATGAACAACTTTCTGAAGTCCTTCCACACTATTTTTCAGCTGTGTGCAAGACCCCTTCTGAGGGCTTGTCGGTTGGTTCTATTCGCATGCATGTGGCCAGTTTCTTTTTTGTTTGTTTGTTTGCCTGTTAATAATATAATATTATGTACCATATTACACCTCTTCCTGTCTCGAAACCTGTGCCCTTCTGCTTTTATTTCGATTCGTGCACATTTCAGTATATGTTGTCATGTTTCAGGTTGCAGCTGCACATGACAGCTATATACAATGGAGTACAGTATAATGGAGTATAAAAATAGTGTCGTGTGTATAACATTTGACGTTGGAAACAACTTTTGCACTGATGTGATAGTAAGCAGCTCTTTACAAACGTTTGCACCAAAGGTTTTGCTGGACATACCTTCAATCACAGCGGCCGAGGATTGCTTTGCCACTGGTACTTTTTGCACTTCTCGTATCGAGCTGAGCCTTTCGAACAAATGGATGTTGTACAGTCAAAAGCTAAGCACGACGCAATTCGAGCAAACCACTGGAAAATCCAAGGTCTATGTTCGCTCTATCTACCAAACCTCCTGGCAAGGGTCTTGGAGCAAATCTCGAAGGCTGTTGAAATTGATCTGGCCGCCTGGCCTGTGCCTGTGTCACTGTTCAAGCCCACAAGGTATTTCGAGGAGCTCCTATGAAATGGATATTATGAATTTCAAACTTGCATGTTGCTTGGAAGGTATGGCCCATACTTCTACAAGAACAGCTTGCCTTTGTCCCAGACCTGCCACCTCGTAAGAAGTGGTATTTAGAGAAGGACCATGAAGGGCTTAATTGACCCACAGCAACCAAATGCATGTAATTCCAGCTGCTGGGCTTGGATCGAGGTTGAGCCCCTTTGGGTTAAGCTTTCGCGATGAGCCATTGGACTCGAAGGTTCGATAGCGGTGGCCGCTTGTGCATGGGAAATGAACACAACCTGGCCTCCAACCTAATAGCGATGGCCTCCAATCACAAAAGTCTAGGCATCCTTAGAAGTGTTGTCGCTTGGTTCATGGCATGATCTCCATGTTCCCAAGCGACACGAGTCACCAAACTCTGAAGGAATCAAGGTCTATATTACGCGTGCTGTTGAAAAGTCACTTTCCTCACTTCCCGCTGAGTGGGAGAAATGGTTGATTGATTTGAAACCCTTTTCCCTCTCCACTTATGGGCGCACACAAGCGGCCATTGCACGCCATGAGCTCACATTAAATCAGAACCGCCCTGAGCCCTGTGTTGCTTCTACTGGCCAGGCTTTGCGAGACAACGGGGGCAACTACATGAAATGGCAGGCCTTGAGCGAAAATAAAGCTCACACTTCCTGTAAGTCTACTATAAGATGCTAATGTATAAGGACATATTATGCAGACTATACGCATCGCTTGATTTGATGACACGAGCAATCAAAAACTCATTAGCCGTGGAGTTCCAGGTGGTGCACTTGCTGCCTGTCCAATTTGTTCCAGTGGTTACCAAAACATCGACAGTTGTGCTGTACATGGCCGTTCCAACCTACTAGCAATGGCCTGCAACCAAATAGCGATGGCCTCCAACATATATACTGTACCCTGGTAGTTTTGCCAAGATGAGATCGTATACGACGGCAAGCACTAGACCATGTGCCCTGATATATGCGCATCTACATGTACTCTGTGTCACTCCGCGTTCTTCCTCAAGCTACCGTTGCTCCATCAACCATGATGGCATTAAGCTGCTGGGCACAGGTGGCACCTTTTGTATCTCTTTCTCCTTCCTTGCTCCCTCATTTTGCTAGTACCTCGCAGCCTCAATTGTAGCTCCACTTCTCAACTTCCCTAAGCAGGTTTCATGCCGCGCTCTTCATCCCCCCTTCATTCTCAGCCAATATTATGTTTTCTTTGTGCTGGTAGAGCTGAAGGGTATTGACACGGTATTCCAGAGTATTCTCGCTTGAGTGTTCCAAAGTGGGCCAGGTAGCTTCCCAAGCTGTTAGGAGCAAGGACGCTACTAGCGGCTCCTGACCTTACTACAAGTAACTTGTAACAATAAGCGACTAGGAGCCAAGGGCATCGCTACGAACGGAGCGATCGGACCTTCTTAAGTCTTCAGTCATCTCCAGCTTTGAGGCCCTTGAGACCCTTGACGTCCGAGTAAAGTCGGTCGACTGCTGATATTCTTCGAGTCTCAGATTCTGATCGTGAGTTTCTTATGAGTCATTTGATCGCTTCGGAGGTTCAAGCGCTCAAGATGTGCTTGCTGTTTTTTGAGCAAAAGTGGAGATTCATGGCGAGGACAAAAGTAGCAAGGAGCTTGTACCTAATATTTTGTTTGTGGCAACAAAGCAAGATATTGAGATCATGTATTATGCTTCTCATGTTGTGGTTTCTTCAAGAATGTCCTTTGAACCAGATCCCGCTACTGTATGGAGGCATACACCAGAATCAATTCTTCGAGTTGACAATCCTGTCTGGTCAGCCCAAATGGATCCAAATAGAATTTCCAATTACCAATATAAAGGCCCAACTGCGTGCGCATCTAAGCTTCCCTCTGGCATTGCCATCCCTGTCATCATTGTCATCATGATAGCTTGTACATAGCTAGCATTAGCTAGCATTAGCTAGCAAGAAGAACCTTTGAGGCTAGTGGTTCTGTTTCGGAGAGAATCGATATAGTCAGTGGAGCCTTGCCTCCTATTTCCTGTCTTGCGTACTGCATAGTTTATAGCGCTCCATCTTCGACAGGCAACACAGCCGGAGACTGAATCTAGGGATGACACCGTCAGGACCTTGGCCTTCGTGGGTTTTCAGCTCTTATGTTTCTGGTTCCCCTATGGAGATCGGCCATCCAGTATTCAGCCAAGAGTCTGTCATGCTTCTTGCCAGGTCCAAAAACACCACTGAGCTAACCGTTAATATTAATAGAAGATGCTTCTCCGGCTAACATTGTCAGGTGTCGAAAATGGAATTGCAAACTCAATTCTGTAAGCTGTTGGTTGTTATTTGTCCATCAGTGTACTAATGGTGACCAGTCAGGCAAATTTGGCACAGGGCAGCAAAGGGACTCTATCTTTGTGTGGAGAGCTTGCACACCTGTGAGTCAAATGAAATGAGAGAGATGAACGGGGATTTGACTGCTCGAGACAGCACTATGTCACTATGTGAAAAGGATTGACCGCGACTGTGAACAGAGCAGATCAAAGCAAAAGCAGGCTCAACATAGCCTAACTAATGGCCAAGCGGACCAAGCGCAAAATGCGGTGGAGGAAAGCAGGGTCGCCTTTCTTCTAGAGCCCTTGCACTTCAACTCTCAGTGTGCTCATCATGGCCCCTGACAAGAATATGTGATGCACACGTTGTCATCAATCAACTCAATGTCTGGAGTAGTGGTGGAAACGAGATGAGAAGGGAATGTCAAGTGAAGTGGCCTTTAAAGCTGCCTCCTGGTTCCATGGCCAGTTGGGTTTTGTACCTTGAATGTCAGAAGCAATCAGCAAATGTCAGTGACCGAAACCCATGGAACTCCATCGGCAGAGGCCAGGCCTGTCATGCTTCACGAGGCAACTGTTGCGTTAGGTCCGACTTGTTGAGCAGAATTCTCCTTTGTTGTGGTTGACGCAGCGTGACAGGAGGCGAAACCGATGCGATGCTTTGCGAGAGAGCAAGAAAGAAAGGTAGAGAGAAAGAGAAAGAGAAAGAGAGAAAGAGAGAGGCAGAGAGAGAAAGAGAGAAAGAGAGAAAGACTAAGAGAAAGAGAGAGAATGGCTCGAGGTGGCTCAAGGCTCAAGCTGGCTTGGGCTGGCTTGGGCCGATGTGGCGGTCTCCCTTGTGACTGTCGATGTGATCTCTTTGATGACGGGGACTTTGTGACCGGAGGGATCACCGTTGCTAGTGATCGAGTTTGAAGAGATCTTTGTCCCGGGGGTTCACGATGGTGGCTGCTGGTTGGGATGGGCTCCCGGGCTCGGTGCGCACGT
This sequence comes from Durusdinium trenchii, assembly GCA_963970005.1. Classification (NCBI taxonomy): domain Eukaryota; class Dinophyceae; order Suessiales; family Symbiodiniaceae; genus Durusdinium; species Durusdinium trenchii. The sequence goes on from CAXAMN010000958.1 coordinate 256,293, forward strand.
GAGCACTACGTCACTACGTGTGCTCGGGCTGTCCGTCAGCAAGACTGTTGGTCAGGTTCCGTAGAAGAATTGGAGCTCCTTCACAGAGGAGGTGCAGAACGCTCTGCAATCAGTTGCGCGGCTGAGCCGGAACTAGAGTCGCTTGAAGTGATCCTACCACCTCTAGTCGGTGCCTGACGTGAAGCAGGCAGTGGAATCCCTCTGCGCTCCAGTGAAGGAAAAGCCGAAAGATGTGACAACTAAGTTGAAAGCCACAGTTGGGGAGCTTGCGTATGAGCAGTGCTTCTTGGTGAACAAGGTGTGGACGAAACATCATCATCAGCTCTTGACCCCCAGCGCCTCAAACGACCTCAACAGGGCATGCCGAGGGACAGCTCTTTTATCAAAGACTGCGTGGCTTTGAAGCTTTCTTGGACAACCAGACAAAGAAGTGGGAGTCAGTCTACCTCAAGACTGTGGATTCTCGGCTCTGAACGCAATGGTGGAGTTCTGGTTAATTGCGATGTTCCTGCGGCGTGTTACCAGTTTTTGGTTGGTGATCGGAGATTAAGGCCCAGATTGTCGTCCATCATGATGTGCCTCTGTTAGTTGTTCCGCAGACCATCACCTATGCAGCAGTCCCCAAGCGGGAAGGCCGTATACTTGCCCCTTCCCGCAGCCACGGGCCAAAAGCGGGGTGGAGATGCAGACGACATCCCCGCGTTTCTGGTATACTGCGAGAGCCAAGGGCAGTATAAATTCAAGTCGAATCCGGCGTCGACTCCACAGTCAACTCAAAGAGCTAGGTGGCCCGACCTTCGTTGGCTGTCTCTTATCATCCTCCCATTGACCTCGCGCGCTCGAGGCAACGCAGGCCAAAGGAGCTCAGGAGACGCTAGCTGGTGTCAAGCTGCTCATCTCTTAGTCCAGGAATACGCCATGCGTTGCGGCTGGCCGGCTCCGGAAGACCTCACTCCTAGCCTGCCTCTGTTCAGCAGCCGCGTTCAGCTATCCAGGCTTCTTAAGCTGGGGATAGACCAGGCCATACTTTTAATCTGCTTGCCTCAGCTCTTCAATCTCGCTTCTTCGCAAGTTTTCTTCAGCCCTATCCAAACTGCAACGCTTTCAACATTTTGAGGCCACAGGCCAGCTGCCTGGACACAATCCCATCTGCCTTGAGGAACTTCAGGCGAATGCGCAAATTCAGATTCATCCTGACGCAAGCGGTAAGCAAGCTTTTGTTGGGTTCCGGCCCATTGCTGATGTGGTACTTGGGGCCCAAACTAGGCCTTGTGACCAAAGCTCATCGTCCGATTTGGCGTGCAAGGTGAACTTGCTCTCCACTTTGCGTTCCTTTTGGCAAATGGTAAGTCGAGGTCTACAAAAAGCCAAGGCTCGGAGGGGCGGCTTTGGAGCTTGCGCTTTCGCCTTCACTCCCACCATGGAGGACATGACCGTGGCATGGTCATCATTGCCTTAAACCTCATCTTGCCATTTGGTGCCAAGGTCAGCAAGTTTCGCCTTCAGATGAACGCCCCCCGTGCTCTGCGCTGGATCCTCTCACTCCTGGGCGAACCCCTCTTTCTTCCAAGGGCCCAGAGGGCTGGTCTTCGGCGTGGCTTGGTATGAATGGAAAGGTGCCACCCTTGTCCTTCTCCGTGCGGCGTGGCGTACTTGTCAGCGGTTTCAGAAGTGAGCCAGTTTCATCTCCTTTTGCCCTACTGCCCTACTGGTCACGGCTGGATGTCAAGGGTCAAGGGCGTTGAGACGGAGAAAGGCTAGGTCGACCGAAGTCGTGGATTTGCAAACAAAGCTGAGTATAGGGTTATTTGATCAAGACGTGGAGGGGGGGTGGGCCGTGTGATTCCCCCAATTCCCACCCCTTGGTCCGGTTTTGTGGGGTGTGGTGGGACTTTGCGGGGGTGGTGGGCTGCTTCTCAAAAATGCTTTGGTCGATGCTCTTCCCAAAAGTCGGTTTTCGTCCGCTCTCCTAAAGTGTTTGAAGCTTCCACTTTCTTAACTTTGTCCCTTGAGTGTACTTTTGCTCTAAGGCTAGGGCCAGAAGATTCTTCTGATTGTAGGAAACAAAAAAGAAACAACTCTAAAAAACTTTGGGCCAGCCCCAATGTACTGGTTGATTCTTATTGTGACAGCTTGTGACCGCGCACCCACTTTGGCAGGGAAATGATCTTCAGAGCCTGAAACAACGTTCTATAGCACTAGATTTTTTGTTGAAGGCACCAAATCCCCTGAGAGCAGAAAAGGTTCAATCGTCATAGGCATAGGTATCTTGGCGCGCAAATATCTGCTAAGTATCGGACGGAATGAACTATCGTCGGAGAATGATCGGAACGAATATAGACCGAGCCCGAATCCGAGGCTGTGGCAGATGCTTTCTTGGTGGAATCCTGGCTGGGACATGCTTTTGACATTTTTTGACACAGTCACGTGTTCTCGACTTTGTTTTGCGTCTATTTGTTCACGCCTCCTGTTTGGAATTGAGGGAGCAGGTTTCTTCAATGTTGCTTTGACATTGGCGCAAAGAGGCTGGCTGGCTGTTTTGCTGTCCTGTGTCTGGCTGTGTGGCTGGTGTCTGGGTGTTTAGCTGTCTGGTGTCTAGGTGTTTGGGTGTTTGGGTGTCTGTTTGTCTCTCTGTCTGTCTGTTTGTTTGCCCTGTGTCTCCCAGAGAATGAATGTGTGTGTGGGCTATAATAACAGCTTGGCCCAGCTGCTTTGCTTTCGATTCTTTTCCATGGCAGCCCCCTTCCCGTTTTTCTGGTGCTTAGGAAAGCATTTGTTCCTCGAATGTAAGTGCAGCCGTGGCATCTCAGATCGAAGCTGCCATTGGCCAAGTAAAATGTTTCTCTTCGCGAAACATGTTTTGGGGTCACAACAAATTCCACAACAGATTCTTCCAGTGAGTCAGATTGAACACACAGAACACGTTTGTGCATGCAGTGCAGAAACACACTTGGTACAGTACAAACTCGGAAACTTTGAACTGAGTTCATCATTCGAGCCTGAGGTCTTGAGTTTCCGGACTGCTTCTGGATCCACGCTTTCAGAAGAGCTCCTCCGTTGTAGTCCCAATCTTTCTATCTATTTGTTTGTTTGTTTGTTTGTCTAACTATCAATAAATCTATCTACTGTATCTATCTATCTATCTATCGATCTATCTATTTGTCATTGCAAGACCGACATCTACAATGGACATTTGGCACACGTACAGGTGCTCTCTGAAACTACTTTGGACTGCGCACTATGCAGCTAATCGGGTTAACCCCTTTTCCTTTAGATGACCTGTTGGATTGTTGGACAGACATTTTTTGCTGTCGAACTTGTGAGGTTTGGACCCAGTAGCAGTAGGAAAAGCCACGCTCCATGCCTAGTGCGAATCGATCAATTGTGCCAGTTCAGTGAGCAAGGAAGCCATGGATATAAGAAAGTTGATTGAATGTCGACAGCTTTCACAGAATTGAAGCACACGCTGCGCGTGTTGTTTCAGCATCAAGAACATGTTTTCATACCAATGGTGTTGTTCAGGTATCTTGGAACAAACCGTTTCACTCCGAGACTTTCAGGTCTGCAGGATTGCACAGTCTGTGGAGCTTCCTCACTGACGGTTCCGCCATTGCTCGCGGGCAAGCTTTGCAAGAAGGCCTCAAATACCAAGGATATGCGGATATGCGGTGAAATTAAGACTTGCTAAGGACAGGATGAACTTGTATCAGCTTGCTGCAAATGACTACAAGATATTACCACAATCGAGTGGTCCTTGTTGCTTTTTGTGCATTCGAAGCGCAGACATGACCGTGCTGACAACCGCCCAGACTTCTTCAATTCTGGCCTTGACCAAATAGTCCAACAGGCAGGCTTGCTGCGATTTGTTGAAGGGTGTTGCACAGCGTGCTTTGAGTGCTTTGGGACCTTTGAGTGCTGTCTTTAGCGAAGGTGGGCAGCCGCATTCAGAACCAAGCGGATGTGCTCAACTCTGTGCCAAACCCTTGGATTCATCTCGTTTTATCTTGATAAGGATGCAGTAGAGATCCACATTCAATACGGAAATCCAAAGCCCAGCTCCAAGCTGCTAGATATTATGTCAAAACCTTTTTGAACAAATGATAAGTAAGATCCAGAACCTTCCTTCCCCGAGTTGTAGTGTGTTTAGTTTCTGTAAATGAGAAGTCATATTTTTGTTCACTGATTTTGGACCTGGTTCACGCACCAATTGGCAAGATAAATGGTTGCCGCATGGTTTGGCTTCGGTTTTCTACAAAGGAATTTGCTCGGAAAACCAATGGCTCTAACGTTACTCCTACATACTGCACGTAGCTCTCCAAACATGAGAGGTCGAGCAAAAAAAGGCTGAGCGTTTGATGCGCACTTGAATTGCAATGTTATTTTTAATTTTACGTAGCATTTTCCTTGTGAATCATAGTCAGCATGTGCAGTATCACATGTATCATTATGACGTGCTCGCAGCCCTCTTTTGACTCAGAAAAAGTTCGCATGGTAGCGGAGCAAGGATAAGGGTAACCCCGTTTGAGCTCCAGAGGAAAAGCCCCTAGGTCACTGGGATGCTGGGTGCGATTTCGAGCCATAGATTTGATGCCTGTGGAATCCAAACAGCTGGACTGGTGAAGAGTTGTTGTAAGCGACGCTCTGTAATCAGAAGGACATTAGTGCGCAGTGGAGATGGAGGAGATCAGAGAAATCCTTCAAACTATGGCACAGAGTACGCTGGCAACAACATCAGCAGCTGAGGCTGTGAAGAAAGCAGCGGAAGAGAAGAAGTCAAGGTCAAGGCATTCAAAGAGTCGTCGTGGGTCTTTGAGAAATCCGCCCGCGCCGAAGGCGGACGGCGTAAACAACTGTAAGGTACAGGTTTACCTTGGGGGGGCGGACCCTTTTTTTTGCAAAAACCATGGGTTTTTGATAGGAAACATTGTTTTTTACAGTGCGGAGTGGACTAGTTCGTGCACGCAGGTTCAACAACACTCTAAATAGCGGTGTTTTGGGCCACGGCAAGCTCAAAAACATCACTATTTGCAGTGGCTTCGGCCTTGCAGAGCGTTAAAACACTGTAATTAAAATACGGTACGTAGTGGCGTTTGTGGCAACGTCAACTTCAAAAACCTCGCTATTCGCCGTTTTTGGTTGGGCAACTGTTTCGTGGCGGTGCGGGCGGACCCTGCCGCGGAGCGGCGTGAATAAATATTTGAGTGCAGTTGATGAGGGCTAGATACAGGACCTGAAGGAAATTCATGAGAGGCAAAATGAGAGCTTTGATTGGGGCGTCGCAACTTCAGAGGAAAAGACCAGGTGCATCAAGCTTTATGGATTGTTACGTAGCTTCATTGATGAGAGGAAGGGCGCTAGAATTGGTGAAAGCTGTGGAAGACTCCAATGGATTTGATGCCTGGAGGAGTTTCAATAAAGCTTTGAAACCAACTTCAACTGCAAGAGGCTTAACGCTTATGGGAGCAGCCAGTACATGGCCAGCATTTTCAACGAACAGTGCACTACAACCCCAACTCTTGAAGCTTGAAGAAGTATTTGGTGAGACAGTCAAGACAGGGACGACAATTCAGGAAGAGTTGAGATCTGCTACTCCTTTGAGATGTGTAGGTGGACAGCTCAAATCCTACTTGCCAATTGGCGACAAGGTTCAGTACGCAACTTTGAGGGAACAAGTGTTGCAATGGGATCATTCTCAGCAGAAGTGGGCTACTTCCATGGTGGCTGGTAGCAGTACAGACTATCAAGGGGCCAAGATGCCAAAGGAAAAGGTAAAAAGGGCAAGAGTGACCATCAGGAAGGCAAAGGTAAAGATGCTAAGGGCAAAGAGACGAAAGGAAAAGGAGATCAGAAAGGAATGGAAAGTGATCACAAGGGCAAAGGTAAAGGCAAAGCCGAGGGTGTGGCAACCTGTTACACTTGTGGAAAGCCAGGACATCTTGCTAAAGACTGTCGGAGGAACAATATTCGACAGGTAGCAAGTGATCCAGCCCATTCATCTTCAGGAGGAGCATCAGTGACTACCCATACAGTTGGCCGACAACACGCCAATGTCAGTGAGCAGGGTAGCTCAGCAGAGACCAAACCCGTGGTCACAAGAATTGAGAACAGTGAGCCAATCATCTTTGACTTGCGTGAAAATGATGATGAGCTAGAAGACCAAGGAATTCGAGTAATTCGCTTTTACATTGGAGACGATGATGATGAGCCCCAGAGATCCCGGAAGTTGAGGAAATTGACATCTCAGATGATGAGCCCATGGTGAGGAGACTTGGGAAGAGAATGGTGATGTGGCCATCATTATTGACAGTGGAGCTGATGTAGCATTATATATCCCCTTTAAGTATGGCAAATCATGGGCAAGGAGACTTGGAGTTCAACGCAAAGACCAAGGTACAAGATGCGCAAGGGAATCGTATCCCCAGTGGGGTCAAAGAGAATGTGATCTTCAGTTCAAAGTAAATCAGCCCATACTTTGGGAATCGACAGCAGAGAGCAAATGGTCTCAACGGCAGAGAGCACATGTTGGGGAATGGTGACTTGAAGGTACAAAACTAGAGTCATTCGAGATGAAGATGAAAACTGCTTGGAGGTGCAAGTACCTAAAGCTTTGGAAAAGGACTGCTAGTTGGAAGCCTATTGACTTCAAGATTTGTGGACTCCACAGTCATTCCAGAAGTGGAAGAGTCACCAGAGTTGATGAGAACCACTTTGGTGAAAAGAGGAGGTCGATAGCTAATGCCTGAATATTGTGAAAGCACGGTGAAAGAGGAGGAACTTGACGAGCAGTTATTTGATGATCACGCTGTCATTCCTTCAATCAGCTATGAGCCAGCGCCGCCAGAAGATATGGGATTCTTTGTATCAGGGTACAAGAAGCTTGAGAATAGAGAACAGAGAAAGAAAGAAGTGGAGCAGGCAATCGAGAAGATTACCCCTACTCCACCGGAGAACGCAGCGAGACATGCCAATTGGGCGCTGAATAGATTTCAGCCAGTAAAGGGTGCAACCCCCATGAGCTTGTCTATGGCAAGAGTTATGAAGGACTTTTAGCGGAATATGGTGAACCAGTTCATGGTTACGTCAAGAGCCTCAACAAGAGAGAAGCGAGATGGCATTTATGCGTATTCTTGGGAAAGGTTGAAAGGCAAGACGCTTATGTGCGCACAGATGGTGCGTAGGTAGTGCTCAGCAAATTCTCCAAATATTCACCCATCTACAAACGCTTCAATGCCTATTCATGGAAATATCAGACCAACTTTGGAGGCAGAATCATTGCCGCAAAGAGAAGAGCAGAAGCATTGCCAGTAGCGCAGGCAGACATTCCTCGAGAGCGTGTAACGCTGAAGTTCGAGGATGAAGACGCAGAAGCAGTCATGGCAAAGGCGCTTGAAGGAGGAAGTGATTCAGAGAAAGAAAAACCACGATTCCCTGTTGCAGCAATGAAAAGAGATGGAGGGGAAGCCAAGTGGAGAAGAAAATCTAAGTAAGAAACAGAAAGCTCTCTTTGCAGATGAGGAGACACTTGAGGAAAAGAAGGCATTTCCCTCTACGTAATTGCCAGCAGGACAGCCTAATCCAGCTACTCCTATACTGTCTTCATTGAGAGCACCATCAGCGCCATCGAGACCAAGGGAAGCCATTGAATTGCTTGAAGAAGAAAGTCCAATGAAGAGGCTCAGGCCATCAGATGACTCAAGCAAGAAAGCCAAGACCAATTTGGTAAAAGTTGCAGGTGGAGACCTTTATCATGTGGATGAAGGGTTGTCCCCAGTTGCAGAAGCAGCTGATGAAGAAGACTGGGAGAAGATCAGTCAGAAGAAGATGAAGTGAATGGACCTGAATGCTTGTGGTGTGATGGAGAATATGAACCAGAAGGAGATCCAGAAGAATGGGTACACATAGTAGCTGATGAAGTGGAAGAGAAAAGACTCCAGAAGATGCATGTGAAACCAGAAGGCAGCGCAGAAGGAATAGCTTTTCTGACAGCTCACAGTGTATATGACTGGAGAAAGAAGATGGAACAACAAGCAAGAGGTGGAAGAGAAGACCAAGACTAGGGCATGTACTGAAGCTTCTACCCACAATGATCTTGCAGAGAGTCAGTGAGGAGGAAGAAGCAAGAGAGGGAGAAGGAGCATTTTCCCAGACGCTAGGATGTCTTGATGTGAAGGATGCTTTCTTGCAAGTTCCAAAAGAGAAGCCATTGAAAGTGAACTTGAGAGGAGAGGAATTCTTGGCAAAGAGAAGTTTACCTGGACAACGAGTTGGAGCAAAAGCGTGGTTTGACTTTTTCACAGAGTACCTCACTGAGGAACTCAATTACAAGTTCAGTTCTGAGTGTCCATGTCTAGGAAGAAATGAGAAGAGCATCATTTTGATTCATGTGGGTGACTTGATTTTCACACGTGGCTCAAAGTACACCAACGAAATCTTTCTTCCAAAGGTTCAAGACAGGTTTGACACCAGTGTGAGCAAGATTGAGAAGATTGGTGATGAGTTTAAAAGGAGAAAGTACAAACTTGAGAAAGATGGACCCCTATGGATCCAACTAGGTAACCACATCCAGAAGATGCTGAAAGCCTATGAAGAGCAGATTGGCAAGATCAAACTTCACCAGCCACCATCAGACAACTCAATTCAGGTGGAAGACAAATCAGAAGTCTTGCGTGAACAAGAGAAGATTAGCCTTTTCAGAAGACTTGTCGGATCGGGTGTCTACCTATGCCAAGTGACGTATGGTGTAGCATTCACAGTGAAGGAGTTGGCTTCAAGAATGTCAAATCCAACAGCTACATTGCGACCGCGCAGGTGGCCACGCGACCCAGTCAACCGGGTCAACTGGGTCCGGAGATTTAGCATGGCCACCGGGTCAACTCAGTCCACCACCACCACCACCACGACGACGACTACTACTACTCCTGCTACTACTCCTGCTACTACTCCTGCTACTACTACTACTACTACTACTACTATGACGACGACGAAGACGACTACTACTACTACTTCCACCACTGGGTCAACTGGGGTCAACTGGGTCCGGAGATATAGCGCGGGGCCGGGTCAACTGGGTCAACTATAACCCTCAGTTCAACGACGGACGACGGTCCAGGTGCAAACCGGGTGGACTTGTCCAGGTCCAAAGGAGGGATCAGGCGCTTCGCGTTCGATCGTCGCAGTCTATCCACTAAACCGCCGACAACTAAGTCAAATCATCCAGAGAATTCTGGAACCTGAGTAATTGTATTTTAGATCAACGCAAACCATCCTCATCTGTGGCAACATGGAGCTATAAAAACATGATCTAATCAATGGAAACCAATCTCAACATCAGATATTCCGTGTAGAGCTTGATTCGGAACCTTACTTATTCAAGTTCAACATCGGTCTCCATCACAACCTCGGTTGATCCAGCTTGATCCACTTCAGAAGCCAACAGTTGGGGACCGCTTCTTCCTGTGGGTCAAGAGATAGCTCTAGATCTATCGACGACCTGTGAGCAAGCGAGTTGGCGATGTAAAACTACTACAGGAAAGCTAGAAACCAAGATCAACGCAAGACATCTTGTGTTGAGCTTGGTTGGGACTCCCTCTTCCATCGAGTCGACCATGGCCGCATAAACAACATTGACATTTAAACATGCATATTCTAACCATTGGAAACCAAACTCAACGTCAGGTGTCCCGTGTTGAGGTTGGTTGAAGACTTTTCCTGAGCCAGTTGAGACACTGCCTCCATCAGAACTTCAGTAGAAAACAAACGCATAAACAACAATAATGAGTTGCGAAAACGCAATCTAACACATAGAAACCACACTCCACACCAGGCATCCCATGTTGAGGTTGATTGGTGATTTTTCCTGATCCAGTTCAGACAATGCCTCTATCACAACCTAGTAGTAGCAGTGGACCCAGTTGACCCCAGTTGACCCAGTTGACCCAGTTGATCCAGTTGACCCAGTTGACCCCAGTTGACCCCAATGGACCCACTTGACCCAGTTGACATGTAGGAGTAGTAGTCGTGGTGGTCGAAGTGACCAGGCGGCCACGCTAAATCTTCGGACCCAGTGGACCCAGTTGACCCCACTTGACCCAGTTGACCCAGATGACACGTCTAAATCTTCGGACGCAGTTGACCCCAGTTGACCCAGTTGACGCGTAGTAGTAGCAGTGGTACTGGTCGCAGTGGTCGACTTGACCAGGCGGCCACACTAAATCTCCGGACGCAGTTGACCCAGTTGAGGTCAATTGGGTCAACTGGGTCAACTGGAACACCCTGTTCAACTGGGTCAACTGGGTCCACTGCTCTACAAACACTTTGAGATCAGCTATTCCAGTGAAGTTGATTCAAACCGATTCAAGTTTAACTATTGGGAAACCCCTACCAGAAGAGTTGAGAAGGAAATTGAAAGACTTAAAAGCAAGGTTTGAAGAAGATGAACACGAAGTAGGTTTACGCAGAGACTATGCCAGGAGAATGCATAGTGATAGTGGGTTGATTCTCAGTGGAGGCTTTGTAGAGAGAGAAACACCAAAACATAAGCCATCCTCAACTGCATGTGACATATTGGGAGAAGTCAATGCAGGAAACTACCTAGCCAGAAGGACCTTGGAGGCGGTGCAAGCTACGGAAGGATGGTATGAAGGAGAGAGAGCGATGTCAGCCAATGAAGGTGCAAATCCATCAGAGGGACCATTGAATATAACTTTCAGACCAGGAAATAGAGAAATGTCAATCAGATCGAATATTTGAGGATGCAGGCAGTACAGATGTGTGGTAGATTTCAGGCTAAACTTGAGGCATTGAGAACAAGACATTGGAATCTACTAGGAATGGGAGAACAAGATCTTCTTGCAGACAGAGTTGAGCAAGAACAAGAAAATATGAACAGCTACTTGAAATAGCAGAGTATAGAAGGGACAACCCAGGTGTTGATCCAACGCGAAGGATCTTCGGAAACCCGGTTCCTGAAAGAAATGCATAAGCTTGCAGAGAAAAGAGTTGAATGGAAGGAAATGGACTACAGTGGTAGGGTGAGCTCAAAGAAGCACATGAAGTTGCTCACACCACCAAGAAGGAGTGTGTAGCATTTTCCTTGTGAATCGTAGTCAGCATGTACAGCATCACATGCATCATTATGACCTGCGCAGCCCTCTTTTGACTCAGAAAAAACTAACAAGTTTCCAAGGTTAGCATACTTCCACTGCATTCCAGGAACTTGTATGTTCTTAGATTTTTTTGATTGTTATAAATTCACAGGCAGTGAACATTTCCAGCTCAGTCAGGGGCAGTTTCAAGAAGAATTGTGGCTTGAGGTTGAATGCGCCTGATGGATCTGAACAAGCTGGAAGACTCGCCAGACTCTCAAACATGACGCAACCCTGTGGATTGGGGTTGTGGAGATTTCCGAATGAGTATTAATCAGGGGTTTAAAAAAAAACCGGGCCCTGCGATCGTTGAAGGCCGGATGCTACTTGTCCAACAGCCCTGGCATACACGATTATGAAACTGGTTTCAGAGAGTCAAACAGGAGCTAGAGGCTTCAGCTGGAGTTGAGGTTTCTTCGTGCAATCTGGGTTCTTCCTTTGCACCCTTTGCTGTTTTTAAAGGTTGTTTGTGCCCTCCCCGCCTCTCCATAGCGCGGCAATAGCCTTGGTCGTCAAGTGTAAAGGGCAACCAGCTAGCATCCACAAATACACCCATACCAGAAACCAATCACTAGTACTAGAGCATATCAAAACCACTTTGGATTCTATGTGCAATTGTGCAGCAATCACGCAAGACGTGTTATGACACGTGACACATTCCTGCATCATCAACGAACGACAATGCGCAGCCAGGCCCGTGTTGAGTTTATTCCATTTTTTGCACATTTTGTTGCATTGAACAAGACATGTTTCTAGAACAAAACAGGTGTTTTTCCCTAGCAAAAGAACTTAGTGCTGGCCAAGCAATGCTCATGCGTCAAATATGGATGTGTCAAGTATCCCTAGATGAAAAGTCTTGGCACCTTCGGCGTGAGCGGATTTCATTGCAAGCTGATCAGTCATTAGTCAGGTTTGAAGGCTTGGGCCGGTATGTATCATCTCAGGTTGCGCTCGGGAAATTTACGTTGTGGATCTTGGATGCTTTGGGCTAGAGGTAGCTTGCTTGTAAGAGATACAGTAGTTGTGCTGCTTAAGTTGCTGACCTTTGATGTGACATGGATGAACTCTCTAGCACGTGTGTGTGTGTGGAACAATTATGGCGATTAGCAGTTTCTAGCTTGTTTTGCTAATGGAGTGTCAAACTGCGCCATGACGTAGGGAAATATGAAATATTTGACTCTTTAAACGTGAGATGCTAGCCTTTCAACGAGTTGCACGACGGCTTTAACAGGCTGTTGACTGCTGGTGTGAACTTGTTCTTTTTTTATGTTGCTGTCAACCTAACATCGCAAGGTAGAACCAATGGCCCTGCCCCAACTCCAATCCGCGAGTGGTACCACCCAAATGCACAAGTGTCACAAGACCAGCTTGTCGATGCAGCTGCTCAAAACCACACTCCTACCGCAGCATGCTGTCAACATCATCTGGCGATTAGTTGCCTGACATTGCCTGACCATTGTAAGAGCTGGCCCACCCCGCCCAGGCCACCCCGCAACCATCCGCAACCAAGTTTACCGAACACCCACTAACAGTCACTGACGCGAAGACAAGCGTCACGGAACAGATTCCGCAGTAATTGATGGCCTGACTGCGGCTGATGGCTCATGCCCAAGCAACATGGTGCAACCGCATGTTGTGAACTTTGTAAGCAGTGTTTGTAAAACGTCTTGAGTGCCGCCCTGCATGTTGATTTGTCGTCACTCATTGCTACAGATTGGTGCCAACAGCCTCCTCGTTTCGAAAGGCTGAAGAGTGGCTTCAAGAAGCTTGCGACAGCCGGGTACTAGGCCACAACAGCGTGGCTGCTGTGCATTTTAGTGCTGCTTTCATATCTTCTGCTTATTGTCATTTGAGGTTTTAAGTGTTGAGGGTTTTGTTATGTCCTCGCTCCGTTCGAGCCATTGTATTCCGTTGATTGTGACAGCTATATATAACTTTACTATGTATATGTAACTACGGCCTCGTCGGTTAAGATACGTTTCGCGTTTTGGTCCCATGCCACAGCGTTTTCGGCTTGCAGAGAGAGAGAGAGAGAGTGAATACGGTGCACCAGCTGCCGCCATCTTTTTGACGGTGAGCCTTGTCAGTGCTGTCGAACTTAGAGGAGGATCCGGGAGGTCCTTGTTGGTGGATTGCTCCTGAGGAATCAGGAGTTTTTGGTGCTCTCTGCACTTAGGGAGTGTGCGGAAGCTCTCGGTAGCAGCTGGTGCTAGCGGACAGCCTAAGGCTCCTGAGGTTGACGAGAAAGCTGAGGAGAAGGATCTTTTGGCCGTGAAGAGAAAAGATCACCACAGCGCATAAGAGCCTTTGGTCGTGAACTTGTCAGGAAAGGCGGGCGACAAAAGCCGATATCGAGGAGAAGCCCAGAAAGAGGCACAAGCACAAAGGGGGAAAGCACACCAAGAGAGAAAGGAGACTGGACCCCACCCTTGAGGATCTCGAGCGTGATCCTGCGATCCACGGATTGACTCCTGGTGAAAGGGATCTGTCCGTTGCCACCACCTCCACCCGCTCCTCCGCTCCTCGATCCGACCGAACCCAGTTACCCACCACCTCATTGCCAGGGTAGCCTTAGAAAAAACTTTCATATGGTAAGGCCAGAATCCTTGATTTAAAAAAAAGTCAAAAAAAGTCAACTGGAAAAGTCAAAGTCAAAAAAAGTCAAATTGAAAAGTCAAAAAAAGACAAAAAAAGTCAAAAAAGTTCAAAAAATAAAAGGAAACAAAAATGTCCAGTCAAGCGACTCAGGAGCAAAAGAAAGCCGGCATATATATATATATATATATGGAAAACACAGGCAAAGAGGACAACAACATTGAACTAAACTAGTAACAAGCTCATAAGTCAGCCAAGGCAAGTTGCAGCCTTTTTGCTTATGGCTTATGGCTTTCAGTCTATTACAAATTCTAGAACCTTTTTGGTTGTTCAACTTTCACCTTTTCCAGCCGCAAGCCAGCCCCAACCCCCTACCCCAGAGTCGCAGGACCCCTACCACTGTCCCAACATCTCTTCAGC